>JARUPY010000521.1:0-343607 GCA_029817715.1 Melastoma dodecandrum
TGTCTGAAGCACTATTATATGGTATGTACCATATAATAGCAAACACATATATGTATTTATGTGTCGTTTATACTCAAGCATTCACACTAATTATTCATTCCACACTTAAATACGAAGTCATACACATGATTTTTTAATCCAGAAATTGATCATCAGGAAACTGTCAACCGAATTTGATGTGACTAAAGAACATGAAGTTCCTTTCCTTCCAAAGAAAGCAAGTGTAAAGTTTCAGTGTGGATGTGATGAGATCCACTTGTATGATAGACCGACATAAGATACACCGGCCTAAGGCCGATGAATAATAGATACAATGCTTAATGTATATTGTTTTGTTTATCATGATTTGTATTTTAGCTTATGTTATTACCGCAAGTAAGATAGATATGTTGTGTATTTTTAGTCCGTTGAATTTTCTTTTTAGTAGTTTGTTACAATACTTCTATCTAATGTCATCGATCATATTCTGGTTCCTCATTTGAATGGTTGAATCGATTCGCATTCATCTGTGATTGATCGACTTAAAACCGTGTGCACTCGCATCGGTCCATTTGGAGGTTGATCAATGACTCATTTGAGAGCTGCATGTCTACTGCTTGGCCATCCTCCTACCCACGCTCAATGAAACATATTGAAAGAACGTTGATCGATTCAGCAGATTTCGAGGGGGTTCACATGATTGAAAATCATTGGAAAGTATCTCAAGCCTATAAGACCAACTAGTCTGTGAAAAACTCATAATGAGGAGTCTTCCAGAAGAGATTTCCGAGTTTGTGGAAATAGTTGGGGAAGTAGGATATTTTCTTCACAATGAAAAATAATTACAATTACACTCATTATAGAGGAGGCTTAAAAAATTATTACATAAAATCTACATGAGAGTTTATCTTCCAAACATCTGTGAGACAACCGTCCTCTATCCATCCTGAGGGCCATTTGAAGCCGTAGAGGCTGGCGCTTCCTCGTTAGCCTTCCAATCCATTATCATGAGGCCCGAAACACGATTTTAAGAACCCTTATCCTTGTAGGGAATGCAAAGCGAGAGCCACTAGAGAGCCCTTTCCTTCCCCTCCAGCCCATCCTGGCAAGAGAATGAGAAGATGGAAGAAGCTGCCAGACGGGTGCACACCTGTATGGCTTAAGCGCGAGTGTATGAGCCACGGTGCCTATGGAGGAAAGACAGTCTCAAGACTAAGATTGTGAACCGAGGCTTTTCAAGAGACTTAAGGGCTGTGGAACATATAGGCTTGTGAGATGAAAGAAGCTTGGAGAAAGAAAAACGACATCTCGACAAGACATTTCGATGTAACAAGGATGAAAATTTACTCGTCCAAGATAATCAAGTCAGTTCATAGCCGGATAAATGAACATAAAGCAAAAACCCTATGAGTCCCGAGAAGAAAACAGTAAGGAAATCCTTACCAGCCTTTGCTTTTGTAATGCATGCTAACAGACGTTTGGTTGGACACGTTACAATATTAAACCGATTCAAAAGAAAGAGTAAATGTGACCAGGACCTGTTATGAAACGTTCCTTGGAAAAGATAAAGTTGCCCTAGAGAAGAAGAACTAGTCAGACGTGATTATTCATGCATCATAAAATGGTCTTGGCGATGTCTCGCATTGAAGGGGCAACTCTTGTGCACCGGCTGCAGCTAATTTCTCAGCACGTTTGAAAGGACTGCTTTTGATTCGAACTTTTAAAAAGGACATTTTTCCTCGCCTAGAGAAGCTTTTCTTTCCTCTCCACCTACTGTCCAGAATTTCTCTTCGATAGTCCCGCAAACGACTATTTTTTAAAACACCTACTATCTGCGCGGCTAGGAGGCTGAAATACAGTATTGGAACTTAAGCGGTCTTATCACTGACCCCAACCTCGACAACTTGCTAAATCCCGTAGAAAAGAAGATCGACGAAGTTTGAAGTTAAAGCCCGTTGTTAAGGAGAGATTTATAGATAAGCGAGCGAAGGACATTTTGTCGTCCCTTCGCAGCACAACATCATTCACGTTTTAATCGTCCTTTTCCCTTTTTATACAAACTTTGCGTATTGTAGCTATCATGCCTATGGTTTGTTTATGGCTTATAACAACCTTTTGTCTATTTAACTCATTTTCTAAGCTAACTTTTGGACTTATGCGCTGCACGTCCCCCATTTGCTTGCCACGTGTTTGAGATCTGGTCCCCGGATAATAGCTGAATGTCTCCGTCCTTTGTCTTCGTCTTTCCTGTCACACTCAGAGGATGCGCACAATGAAGACGGCTCAGGTTAACACTCTAACATACTCACAAACATTTCACACCGAAGAGAATAATTCCTTGAAGAACATTGCCACTTCTCTCTACGGGTAGGTCTTGTATTTCCTATCACTATCGGGAATAACACCAGATTGAGGAAAGCTGAGCACTGCAATGTTATGTGAGTAGGAGAAATCACCCCTCACCTAAAGTTTTGGACCTAGGCTGACCGAGGGATTTAAAGTTTGAGATCATAGGCCCTATGAGGGAATTAAAGTGAGCAACGACTCGTGATCCCTAATAGACATGAGGGTAATTTAGAGTACAGGTTTGTGAGGTAAGAATGGGAGAAGACGTTGAACAATATGACAAACCATCTCTATTTATACTACTGTAGATGGTAATTGCCATTTCAAACCGAAATGCCTTCCCACCAAAACAGTGAATAGTAAATACCTTCCTTGGAAAAGCAAAATTCGGAAATCTTTTTCTCGAAATATTTACCCACAATAAACCCATATCTTTTTACTATTTTTCGGAAGATTTCCCGTGAGGAGAACTGTAAATGCGACCTACCGAAGATGAAGTCAATTAAAAATTCTTTCTTTCGAAAGAAAACAAGCGTAAAGTTCAGTGTGATGTGAAAGCCTACAAAGGAACAACCAATAAAGTGATGGACAAGCACATCGTAGGCCCTGTTCTTCTAACGAAAGGAACCCCCAGTAGCACTTCTTTGGATAAAAACTTTGTATCTGAAAAAATAAACAAATTCCTACATAGATGAAAATGTCTAGAAAAAAGGCAGTGGTTTTTAATATTTATATGACAAGCCGAGCATCATCATGATAGAGGCCCATACGAGCTAACCATTCACTTGCAGTCTGACAACGAACCCCCGAAATTTATCGTGGCACGACCACCTGCTAGCTCGCACATCCTACTAAACAAGGGGGAGGTTAAGTCAACAAGTATATGGAAGTCAAAGTTAACAAATACAGACCCCCTACTTCTGCAACCACCAACACTGCCACTTATGGTCGACAATGAGATGTTCCGAACAATATTACTACAAGGACATTATTCGCATGTTTGTACTAACAAATGTAGCCCTAGGGAGCAAGTCGAAAACAAAATGTATAACGTCAATCAAACGGACCACTGAATAAAACCTCCGAAGAAAATGTAGCCCTGGGAAACATGAATAGCGTCATTCCCGTAAGGACGGAGAACATACGTTTCGGGGTAGTGGAGAACAACACTCCGAGGCATTTTGGACTGCAAAACTAGGCTGATGAGGGAAGTGGCGTGAACAACACTCCATGACAGAATGTTCGACTAACGGCTCTCACAATGCCGGCCGGGTTGGAATTTCGGAACAAACAACCTGTAACATCGACCCTTACGCTTCCCCCTGAACCACAAATCAAATGATCTGCTTAAAAGCATTTTCCGTATTTTGGACTGCGCACTTAACTGAGGAGGAAGGAGCGAGACGTAAAGTAAAGGATTGAAGTAGAATGTACTACTGCGTGCTATCACAATGCCGACGGTTTGGAATTCAGAACAAACATATTAAAATCAACCCTTACAGCTTCCCCATGTAACAATGCCCTGCTTTAAATCCGAGCCGTTTTAAGAAATGTACCTGCTTTGTGGATACATTTAAGAACAATGAAACGGACATGTTTGAATAGTAGATGCACGTAACTTAACAGTGAAACGATATATTTGAATAATAGATGCACATAGCTTAACAGTGAAACGACATATGCGGATAATGTAAGCACAGATATGAACAACGAAATGACATGAACAAAGCACAAAAAGCACATGTGGAAACAATGAACGGACAAGTAGGGAAGAAGGCGCACATGTCTGAACAGTAAAAACAAACATATCCAAAACGGCAAGCACTGTCTGAATAACAGATTAAGAAAAACTTGGTGTACAAATCACAGTTTTATACCTCATATTAAAAAAAAAACTACGGGATCATCCGATTCCCCGGCGATAGATTAAAAAAAAACTACTGGATCATCCGATTCAACCCTGGCGAACTTGCAACTTCCTCTTCTCCACTCGAAAATCCTCTAATTGGCAGAACGCCCATCGTCTCCCTACTGATTCTCCATAGAGAACAAAATTTCATCCCATCATATAAAAAGGACCCCCCACAGACCAAGGTAAGGTGGATTGAGAGCTAAGGAACCCCGTCCCTAGCCCAAGCTTGGCCTCGACCGGAAGGAACGTCAACATTGATGGCAAGAATAACTATCGGTTAAAGCCATCAATAACAACAAGTGTCCTGCCTTCGGTCATGGCCAGGAACAACCGGCACCATCCCTGCAAAAGCGACAACTACCTTAAACCTGGCCAACTCCACCTCCTTGTCTTCGACGAGGATGGATACTCAAACTTCTCGTCACTGCACATGAGTGACACAAGAACTCACCTACTATTCTAACATTCTACTTCATTTGCGCAGGGGTAGTCAAAACACCATAGTTGGCATCTTCCTCACCAAAGCAACACCGGTTTGATTCCCCAGGATGCCCCTTTGGATCCGCCTCAGGACATTCATGCTCTCCTTCCCCGACAACCCCGCCCCAGCTATGGCAAGCGAACAACGCCTTCTCGTTTTGATTTCCACACAAACCGGCCATAACCACTTCCTCCCGGTTTGATTTTTGTTGTAATTATAAAGGATATATCACAATTGTGAATGATTTGAAGTTGTTAAAACAAACAATAAAGAAGTGTTCGAGGTTGGAGATGTACATCCGAGAGTTTCGAATGGGCGCTAATGGTGTGATGGTATTCTTGTTGCAATTATAAAGGATAGATCACATTGTTGAATGATTTGTAGTTGTTAAAACAAACTATAAACAAGTGTTCGGGATTGGAAATGGTACATCTGAGAGTTTTCGGATGGGCGCTAATGGTGTGTTGGTATTCTTGCATAGAACCAAGAAGAACGTGTCTTCCAAAACAAAAGGACGCGTCCTTGGGTGCACTATAATCACAAAATCGAGAGGGATGCGTCCGTCAACATTCTATGAACACATAATCAAGAAAGACGCGTCCTCCAATATGGATGACACATCCTGTGTTGCGAAAAAAGTTACACAATTAAAAAAGACTCGCCCTTAGGAATGTAGAGACGCGTTCTTTGAATCGTTGTCATGAAAAGTTTTTTTATTTGGTTCTCTAACTTGAACCTTATGATGTATGGTTACAATCCCTCATCTCTAATGGCTATGTGGAAGTTTATAGCCTATATGGTGGTTTCTTGATACCGTTTCATGAAGGGTCATGCATGCTTGTTTCCAATGGTCATATAATGGTCTCCGAAGACCGGAAAACTATTAATGCACAACTGATTGTTCTGTATAAATATCGTAGAACATTTTGATTCTACATAGATAACTCTAATGTGTCCGAGAGCCATTTTTCTTTCAAATTTCTCATCGGAACACTCGGCTTTATAGGGTTGACGTGTTTGTTCTTTCTTCATTACTCTTGGAGGGATATTTGCATATATTTTCCATTCTGCAACTTGATAGTAAGGGCAAATAATTCCATAAAGAGTTTGCACTTTGCATGGTGAAGGTTGAGATCTAACTTTGCTTATGTTCTTGAAGTTTCGTTGTCATTCGCTTTGAAACTATCCATTGTCCGGATGGTCTGTGAGTGTACTGTAATTGCAGAACCAAGAGGGACGCATCCGGCATTCTGTGGACGACATAATCAAGAAAGATGCATCCTCCAATATGGAGGACACATCCTTCGTTGCACAGTAAGTTAGAAAGCCAAAAAAGATGCATCATTTGAATCGTTGTCATGAAAAGACATGTTGTTTGGTTCTTTAACAGATCCCTCATTCCCAATGGTTATTTGGAGTTTATTCAGGGTTTTCCTGAAATGTTGGAACTTTTTGACTTCAAAGACTATATGGCGGTTTATTGATACAGTTTCATGAAGGGTCATACCTCCTTGTTTCCAATGGTCATGTAACGGTCTCGAAGACTGGAAAACAATTAATGCACATTTGATTATTGTGTATAAATATCGTATAACACTCAGAATCCATAAATAATTCTAAAGTATCCGCAAATCATTTCTCCATGAGATTTCTCATTAGAACATTCGGCTTTGCAAGGTCGACGTGTTTGTTCTTTCATCATTACTCCTAGATGGATATTTGCATATCTTTTTCCTTCTGCAACTTCATAGTGGGGGCAAATAATTTCTTAAACATAGTGCACTTTGCGTGATAAAGATTAAGATCTAATTTTGCTTGCATTCATGAAGTTTCGTTCGTTGTCGTTCGTCTTTGAAGCTTTCCCACTGTCGTAAAGAATTTCCCCAATAGTTTTAAGGAATTATTATGGCTTCATCCTTCGATACGGCTATAAAAATAATGCACTCCGGCTACACCAAATTGGACCGGTTCCACGAAACCAATTACATGCGATGGAACGACAAGATGATGGATGTTCTTGTTGACCGCACTGAAGATTACTTACATGCTTGACTTGGAAGTGACATCAGACACCACATCGTTGAACAGTGATGACCCTACGCTCATTGCAGAAAGGAAGAAACAAAAGGATGACGAAGTGCTTTGTCGCAGCCACATCCTCAATTCTCTCTCGGATTAACTTTATGGCCTTGTCTCCCCACTCGAATCACCTCAAGAAATATGGAGAACTCTCGAGGCTCGTCATCAAACGTCAAAGCGAGGATCAGATAATTTTCTAATCTCAAAGTTTGACGAGTTCAAAATGAGCGATGGTATTCCCATCATAAGCCAATTGCACAACTTGTTGATGGTTTTCAAGTTAAAAAACTTGAAAGTCGAACTTCCGAAGTCATTTGTTGTGGGAGATATAATCTCCAGATTACCTTTAAGTTAGAGGGGAATATTTCTCCTTGAAATTTTCTTTGTTTTGCAAATAAAATGAAATTATACACCAATCAAGTGCGTCGTATATGCCATAACATAACAAAATGGTTAGGCGGAGAGAAAGAACTGGACATTGGATGACATAGTTAATGATATATTATCAAATGTGAGGCTACCAATGAATTTTTTTTGGGTGAAGCGCTTCTAACAGCATGTCATGTTCCCAATAGAGTTCCTTCGACAAGGACTAAGAGGTCTCCAAACGAGCTATGGAAAGGACGGGTTCCAAACTTAAGTTATCTTAAGGTATGGGGTTGTTTGGCATTTAATAGAGTGTTGGATCTGAATCGAGTTAAACTCGGATAAAGGACACTTAAAAATGTGTTTGTTGGATACGCAGAAAATTCAGAAGCATATTGTCTTTTGGATTTGGATTGAAATGTAATTGTCGAATCAAGAGATGTTGAGTTTATTCAAGATAAATTTGTATATGACTCAACGGAAAGAAAGCATGCGAAGTTAGCCAAGGGGGCTTGATAAATAAGAAAACGAAAGAGGTCGAAGTTCTTCTTAAACCAAGAAAAAGTAAGAGAGCATGGATAGAAAAACAGTTAGACTCGGAGATTATTTCCTTGTAAAAGGAAGTAGGACAGAAGTCCTAAATAAAATGCACGTGATATGTATCATCGAGGATGATCCGAAAACGTATGTGGAAGTGATGTCATCATGAACTGTGTCATTTTGGAAGGAGGCAATTAATAAAGAGATAGATTCCTTGTTGTATAACAACAGTTGGATTCTTGTAGATTTGCCTCCTGGTTCCAAAGCAATAAAGAACAAACGGGTTTTTAAGAAAAAATACAACGTTGACTATCAATACAAACCTTTAGGAAAGATTGGTTGCAAAAGGCTTCAAACAAAAGGAGGGTGTCGATTATTTCGACACATATGCTCTGGTTGCGAGGATAACATCCATTAGAGTGTACTTAGCACTTGCATCAATTTATAAATTAGATGTCCATTAAATGCATGTTAAGAAGGCTTTTCTAAATGGAGGTTTAGAGGAAGAGGTGCATATGGAACAACCTAAAGGGTACGTATGCCCTGGAAATGAAAAGAAAGTTTGCCGGGTTGTTAAGCCTTTATATGGCTTAAACCAAGTACCAAAACAATGGCATGAAAAGTTTGATAATGTGATTTTGAGTAATGATTTTATGCACAATGATGCGAATAAGTGTATTTATTCAAAGTTCACGGATGAATACGGAATGATTCTATGACTTTATGTCGATGATATGTTGATCGTTGGGACTAATATGAAGGGCATAGAAGTGACCAAAAGGTATTTTACTTCGACTTTCAAAATGAAAGATTTGAATGAGGTTGCTATGATTCTTGGAATCAAGGTTCACAAAATTAATGGGGGTTATTCTCATAGTCAAGCCCACTATATTGACAAATCATCTCGAAGTTTAGTTTTCTAAACTTCAAGGAAAATGAGCAACCCTTATGATGCCTCGATTAAACTCGAAAGGAACTCTGGTAAGGCCATTGAACAATTAGAATCTGCAAGTGCAATTGGAAGTCTAATATACGTTATGCATTGTACGAGACCAGATATATCATTTGTGGTTTACAAACTATTAAAATACACGAGTAATCCCGGAAGCCTCACATTAGAAGGCAATAGGGAGTGCATTTGGATATCTCAAGAGGACAATGGACGTGTGTTTACATTATGAAGGAAATCTAGCACTTTTGGAGGGATATCCGGTTGCTAGTTAGATTACTAGCATCTGTGAGGATAAGTCAACCTCTTGTTATGTGTTTAGGAGGTGGCGTGGTTTCTTGGTCGTCAAAGAAACAAAGTTGTTTAACTCACTCTACAATGGAGTCGGAGTTTGTTGCCTTGGTTTCTACTAGCAAAGAGGTAGAATGGCGGAGGAATTTGTTATCAGAAGTAGTGTTGTGGTCATAACCGATTTCGGCCTTGTCTTTGTACTGTGATAATGAAGCGACGAGGTCTAGAGCATTTAATAAGATATGCATTGGGATATTTAGACACAATAGTCTACGACACTCGTATGTGAGGCAAATATTGGATGATGGTGTAATAACCATCACATATGTGAAGTCGTGTAAAATTCTAGCGGATCCGTTGAAAAAAGGGTCTAAGTAGAGACATTGTCTGTTCAGATTATCAAGGAATGGGGTTAAAACCAATATTGAGTCACTGATGACGGGAACTTAACTTCTACTCAGTTATACTACTAACCTAGAGGTTTAATAGGTAATAACAAGTTGTTGATACATGACTAGAGACGCTAGACGACCGCTTGGGTCATTTTCATTCTGTATTGTAGTGCATACCATTGTGAAAAGAGGATGAGTATACACGCTCAAGGTTCGATTTCGTTGCCTATTACAACAGAGGTAGGAAGAAAGGGAACCATGCTTATATGAACATTCGAGGTGGTGTCGCTTTGAGCGAGAGCATTTTGGGTTTTTTTGCTTTTGTAAACATTCATGAAGTCGGGCTAGAGCACAAGGCCAGAAACGTGCTGCATATATGAGTGTAATTATGAGTTTTAAGACGATTATCTATGTGTGACGTCTTCGATTTTAACATTTGATATCGAGGTTCAATCCGCTTAGTACACCAAAGGTTTCGTTGAGACTTTGAGATGTTTGCACTAATTGATAGTTTAATTCATAGTGACACTACCTTGTATGTAGAGTAGCATTGGGTTTGGATGATTTCTCAACATTGTGATCAAAGTGGGAGATTATTGTAATTATAACGGATAGATCACATTGTTGAATGATTTGGAATTGTTTAAAACGAACAATAAAGAAGTGTTTGGGGTTGGAAATGGTACATCCGAGAGTTTTAGATAGGCGCAAATGGTGTGATGGTATTCTTGCACAAAACCGAGAAGGACATGTCCTCCAAATCGAAAGAGCGCGTCTTTGAGTGCATTGTAATCACAAAACTGAGAGGGGCGCGTCCTCCGAAATAGAAGAACATGTCCGTGAGCATTATGTGGACAACATAATCAAGAAAGAGGACGCATCTTTCGTTGCCAGTAAGTTACAAAAGTAAGAAAGACACGTCCTTAGAAGGAAAAGACGTGCCCTTTAAATCGTTATCCTGAAAAGACATGATATTTGGTTCTTTAACTTGAGCATGTTGTTAGGCTTCTAGGATTTTATTGTTGCATGATGATTGCTAATTAACAAACATGAGTTGGTCCCGAAAGCATGAATCGAGTCCAGCGCCCGTAAAATAGAGACATAAGTCTAGAGTGATGTCTGGATTAGGTCCAACACCCGTTAATCAAAAACAAACTTTTTGGAACAAACCGCCACCTTTTTCGCACTCTTAAAATGTAAGAGTTAATAAATTAGGAATCCTCGAACCAACTGATTTTTCCGACTTAATTCGGTTTTCAAAAATAGCGTAATAACTTACCTAGGTTAAACAAATCCAACCTTTTTACAAAGCCATCATTGATGAGGGGATAACGACACTAGCCGTTCTCGAAGCTTTCTTTTATGAATCATGCCCCGCTTTTTGCTTGTTGTCTCCTATGGAGCATGGAGACGATCAGCGAGGTTCCGGGCAGACTCAATTAGGAACCAATGGAGGATTCGCCTCGGTTTCCTCCATAACATTTCGACGCCCGAGTCGTGGCGCTGACTAGAGAAGGCTTGGGGAAGGAGATCTCGGATCCTCGTGTCGTCCGAACTCCAACGCGCTCTACGAGGTCATGGAAGAGTGCGCGTACAGCTAACTTTCATCAACACATGGTCCTACACCGTAAGCCGTCCAAAATGGGCACTAAAATGATCGCATTAACCTTAACGAGCTATTATGCATTGTCTCGTATATCATAACATAACCCGTTTTACGAAAATGTAGAACAATAATAAATTATAACTTAACAAAATTTTATAAAACAAAATGAAATAATTAAACTAAAATAAAATTGCTATATGATTAACTTCCTCTCAAACATCTAAATGGATAAATAGTGCAACCACATCATCATCAATAACAACCATGTCACAACCCAAAATTAATAGAGAAAATATAGCTAAACCATAAAATAATTAAAATAAATTCCAAAGTATGGTTGTGAATAACCTAAACCCTAAACGAGATAAAAATTCTAAATGATTCCTAAAATACACACATGAAGAAATCGAATAGGAGGTAAGGGACAAGTCTGGTGAAGATCGGTGGAGGTTAAGTTTTCGAGTGGGGTAGGTCGGAATCGGAGTGGGGAGCTCGAAAATTATAAAATGTCCTAAATGAAAGAAAGAAAAAAAGTAAGTGGTTTAAGGAAATTTGCAATAATGTTATGATTCCCAATCACAACAGCAGCTACCATGATACTTTAAATAGCACATGGTCTAAAGTCCCTTTTAAGAATAATGATAACAAAATAAAGTCTCTTACTAAACAACAACACCAAACATAACACCCCCTTCTATTGGAGCAATCTACGTCCGCACGGTTAATCATAAACAAGTTTTGCGAAATATAATAGCAAGTTTCTGAAATCGCCAACTACAATTTTAAAGTCACTATTTAAAGTAGCAACTTTATTTAATAAAAGAAGTCGCTCCTTCAAGCAGCGACTTTAGGGTGACACCTCGAAGTCAGTAGTTGAAGTAGCGACTTTCCATAGTCGCTATATGTTAAAGCTAGTAGATATGCATGTTGTGACACAAAAATTTTGTGTGCAGTGATGAGCAAGACGGACAAGGATCTCACGTTGGAACAAAGTACAAGATGGGAGATTCTACTGTAGGGCCGCTTGGACAACCATGTTGAAAATTCAACTACCTCAGTTTTTACGATGTCCCACGGCCGAAACCAGACATGGAGGTGATAGTTGCTCCAACTGGTTTGGGCGATGAGTTGGACGCCAAAGACATCGAGGAGATACTCCATGATGTTAATTCAGGGAAAACGTTAAATAATGTCAACGTAATTACAGAGGAACTAAGCAGACAGAATGCATCTGTTGCTTTATAGGGAGAAGTTATTCAAGGGAAGTCCTTCAAGACGCAAGGAGGGAACATCACGGTGTTGGGGCCCCATAGACTCCTAGAAGAAGGGACTTACGGAGTTTAAAAGATATGCCAATGGGGCAGTCGCATCGGTGTCGACTGCAAGCCTAGAAGAAGACTCGTCGTCGTCGTTGCATGCAATTTCCGGTCTTAATTGCCAATTAAGGACTTTGAACGGGTCCAACAAGCGCATAGGAGAATGTCTAGGGAGGTGACACAATGGTTTTTTAAGATGAAAAAAAGATCTTTCAAGCAGGATACGTAAGGCACCTCAGAGGGCCCAGCCAGTTTTGATGTAAGTTCATTCGGGTCTTCATTTTGAGGGTTGACAGTCTAAAAGAAACAATAAAAAATCATAGGATAACGACAGCAGGCGGTGACAGAGTTTTCAAGTATCAAAACCTGCATTGTATGCTTCTAAGAATACAGAAGGGTCCATGAGTTCATCAACTAGTAGCTCAAAAGGGTCTAAATCAACTCCAAGTCTGATTTTTATCCTCCTACAGACAAAAGAGCTCAGACATAAATGCAAGAGTTTAAGCAGTTATTGTAAAGCATTATGTACATCTTGGGGTGAAGTAGGATCAACCTCCAAGGAAGAGTTCCCTTGGGAAATTTTTCCGTGTTTCCCAAGACCATGTGATAAAGGTTGTCCATCCTCGGAGTTTGGATCTTCTGTTAGAAGTGCATGCATCCATTTCTTAGAAGCTTTTTCTTTGGGAACTTTGGGTTGTACGTTAGTCCGAAACTGTTTCCCTTTTGCTGCTTTTGGAGATTTCTTCACTACCCCCTTACACTGATGACGAGAATGGGTCATGCGAGTAGGGAAAGGAGGTTTTCTCTCAGGTGACGATGACCCAGAATCAATAAAAATGCCTGCTAGAAAATAATTTTTGCTGATAGCAAAATAGGTTAAGGTTACGAGATAGAAGAGATTTCATACAAAGGCGTGCCTTTTTGGCTAGTCTTCAACATCATCTTCAAGGAGAAGTGGATGTCTGCTCTGGAGAATTCTCCAAGAAGAGCATACACTAACGAAGTTCATGATAAAAAATGGCCCATTGAATCGAAAACAATTATGTTGCATGGATAAGGGCTTCGAAAGAGAATTTCATATGACGCATGGCAGATCTATCTACTATGAAGATAAGGGCGGATTGAAGGTTCTCATTTGACAAGATGAAATTCACTAGGAATGTAGAGGGTTGTTGGTTGAGTCCACAAATGGGACCGTCAAACTTTGAATGAAACCTAGCTGCCTAGCACATAATTGGAGATTATAAACCTCATAGCAAAAGCCGTTGTGGTGGGCGCCAATCAAGTCCCTACTTCTTAAAATGACATCCTGTAAAGATTTGGGGCGAGCTTTTGTCTGCATAAATGGATAGGATGGCCAGAAGGAAATGGAATTCAGTTTTGGCGTTCTCCTCTACTAGGGTCAGCGATGTGCTACATATGCCATGTTACTGAGGCATTGAGTCAGTCTTCTTTCGACCGACTCCATTCATGCAACATAAGGAACCATAACAAGCAACAAGGGTAGTGCTTGGAGGCGTCTTAAATCAGTCCTAACATCCATAAACGAGCCCATAGATGGACTAACCATAAGGGACCACTAGTGGGAAAACGAGGGAAGGTTTCTTGTTCTGCCCATTGTCTCTCAAGCTTTGGTAGATTAAACATAATAGGAATGGTGCCAAGGCAAGTCTGGTATTGCTAAATAGATGAAATTCGCTATACCATAGATGAACTTCAGGACTCTTTTTCCAGAAAAACAGAAAATATACTTAATCAAACCAAGAAAAACTCAGCCTCCTGCTTTGTGCTCCACACTTTAAAGCTTCCGGATCCTTTAAACAGATTCATATGTGCTTCAACAACACTAACAATTTGGACCATGTCATTAAACTAATATGGGTCATCGTCAACTGAATAAAGACGAGGGGGAACGCCTTCCACATATCAATTGGTCAAGAAGACTATATCCTCTAAGGTAACCATCATAAGGCCTTCCAGGAAGAAGAAACAGTTTAGAGAGTCATTCCAGAAAGGAAGAAACGAAGAAGGCTTGCACCAACTTGGGGTCAAACTTCTTAGTCGCAATCAACAGAGCTTGCTCCCGAGTTTCTTGATCCAATAAGCAAACCATTGCGCAATAATGGGTTTCTCGACTAAAGGAAAATATAGGAAACATGTATGCCTTCCCAAGCGAGTGGGTCGATGAAGTTGTCTTGACAAAGAGGAATGTTGCACTCGGTTTGCAGATAGTTGTTGGGTACTGGCTTTGGGAAGAAAGAAAGAGGAAGAACCGACCCAAGAGTCAGGCCTTTGCCCCGAGTATCACTGATCTCGACTACACCGAGTGGCCCCGCTCGTAGTCAGACGTGGGAGCACGAGGGTTTCGCAAGAAGAAAGAAGGAGTTATGCAGGAAATGAAAGTGTTTCGTAGCCAAAAGAAAAGGAGATCTAAGTTTTACTGACAAGGTTTAGGCAACATCACCTCAGAAAAATGGGCACTTATGTTGACATGACAAAAATTATGAGCCTATTTATAAGAAGCCCATTAAGAAAGGCCTACAAGGAATCTACGGTTCACAGTCAGGGAGACCCATTACTAAGCGAGTCTATTGAGAATATAAATGGAGCTCATGATAAGTCTACGAGGGCAGAAGCTCAAGCTAAGTCTACAAGGCAAAGTCGCGTGGGTCAGGATCTAAGAAGACCAAGAAAGATCATGAATCCAAGATTTTAGGAAAGTGGTTAGGTATGACGCGTCCCCATGACTTTGAGATGATATTTTGTTAGAAGAAAATCAGGAGAGGAGAGACCCAAGTCTTTGGACATCCGAATTTAATATAAAAGATGTCTAGATTCTCTTAAAAGGGGCTGAAACATTCATCTAAGGTCAAAGCGCATTGTTTATCTAAAAGTTCTCAATTTTTAGTCATCATCTGTTAGCCTCCGATCTCCAGTTTCTAGACCTGTTCCCAAACCCTCTTCTTCCTCACACGACCATCAACATCCATACTACACTCACATCTATGTCCACCATACCACCGGAGACCAAATTCCAAAGCAGCACCCCGTAAGTCTAAGACGTCTGCAGCAAGTCTACAACGTCTCCACCTTTCCAAATTATTAGCTTGTTTGTATTCTTCATTGTTTTTCTGGCTGTAAGCTTTCCCGTTTGTTTGTAGACGCCGTTTATTAATGTAATTCATATGTGTTTCTGTTACTGGTGACCACATCTGAGTCCCTATAATTGTTCGTGACAAATATTTTCAACGTACTCCGTTTTCGATGCGAACAGTCTGTATTAAGCATATATGTATATTGACCAACTTATAAATTTTCGGGTATATACATAAACCTAGAAATTATCTTAATCTCCCATTTAGTCTAAATGCTTGAATTTTCTCTAAACTAATAATTCATACTAAACAATTATTAATAATTAGACAATAGAAAGATTCAGCAAATTTGGGCCTATTGCCATTTGCATTGGATTGACTAGAGTACTGAACAGCGTGCAAGTATTCATCTTGGTTTCGAGTGCCGATGCTAAAAGCAGTGGCGGATTCTACAGAAGAAAATTGAGAAGGATGTGCAGAGGGTTCATGATAATTGAAACAATTACCTTGCGGTGGCTCACCACAGGGAGCAGCAGGATGTATAAATGGGTTACCCGGTGTTCGCCTATAGAACGGATCACGTCGGAAATATTTGGCAAAGGACTCATAGGAATCGAGTTGTGGTCGCCAGTAAGAAGATGCACAATTTTATTGAAATAAAATGCAAGTCTTACAATCTAACGAATTAAGAACAAGGGCTTACAGCCATCAAAAATGAAAAGGGTAAACGGTGTCAACGATGTGGAATCCTGTGACGGCGGAGAACTTGTGACGAAGGCCTTGGAAGCTCGCTCCGTCGGTGGTGGTCGCTGGCGGGAAGCTGTGACGAAGGCCCTACGAGCTCACTCCGTCGGTGGTGTCGCTGGCGGGGAATTGACGGCAAAGGCCCTACGAGCTCACTCTGTCGGTGGAAGGATAGTTGACCTACAAACCGGGTCGAGGTATCTAATTCCTAAGGTTGACGAACAAACTTCAGAGTTTTGGCTGTGTATGGTCGTGTCTTTATCTTGAAGAATTCCTCTGCTATTTATAGAGGACTTGTACGTGATTAACACGTAACATATAGATCGTTTTGCAGATCATGTTATAGATCGTGATTCCTAATATCGTGGGAGTGTCTCAACAACCCCCTTGATATATGGGATCACGTTCCTGGGTATTTAAGATCAGTTACGATCTTTAACAAACGTGATTGAAAATGAATAAATTTATTTTAACCTCGTCGACTTGACTGATTTGTACGGACTACGATCGACTTGGTCGACTTATCCAAAGCTCCGTCGACTTTGACCCCACTAGTAGGCCTAGCTACTGTTGAGTCATCTTGGTTGACTTTGATCGCCACACTCCTTTGTTGTGAGTCGACCTAGTCGACCCCGTTCATAAGTCGACCTAGTCGACTTCATCGTAAATCGACCTAGTCGACTTCGTCATAAATCGACCTAGACGGCTGTATCTTGGGCCGACTAGATGTGTGACTTGAGGAATTACTGGATCTCTGTTCTAAGCCCAGGCCCAAAATTATTTGACATGTCAACATAAGCCCCCCTTTTATGCTGGGTTGGCTGTGCCGACTCAGCAAAAATCATATCCTATATAAAGGAGAATCGTCATCCTTTTCCCGCACTTTTCTTCCTTGCTCAACACTTCTCCGTCTTTCCAAGAAACCCTTGTTTCTCAGAAAACCCTTCAGTCTCCCTCTTCAAAACTCCTTCGATCCTTAAAAAGATGTCAACTTTTAAGTGCTTTGAGTTCCATAATCTGCGTGCGGGGCCAACCGGACCCGTTCCGGTCGCAGAGGATCAGGGATCGGGCGTCACTCTTGGACCTATCTTGCCGGAGCATCTTTTTCCGGAGACGGTGCCGCTCAACTATCTCGTCACCGAGAAGCCCATCCCGATTTGCCATCCCGACTTCATCGATCCCCTCAACTGGGAAGGTCAGGGATCCTTCCTGTGTTTTCCTTCTGCATCTAAGTCTGAGATGGTGGACTGGCTCGAGATGTGGGAGGAGCATTTCACAGAGAGGTTTAGGAATCAGAAAATCTTGAGATTCTTTAGAATGTCCGTGGCAACCAAGAACTGTGATCCTAGGGTTTGTTCGGCCATGTTGCCTTTCTGGAATTCTGCTGTCAACTGCTTCTATTTCCCAGAGGGCCCTATGTCTGTTACATTGGCAGACGTGAAGATTTTGACCAGGTGCAAAATCAATGGCTGCCCTGTTCGGCAGTACTCTCAAGCAGATGATATTAACCCTAAGGGCGCCCTTCAGTACATGGAGGTGGTGAATAGGCATCTGAAGATGGCCTCGGCAGGCAAGAAGTCAGATGAGAGATTGTCGACTGAAGGTTTTGGCGCCCAAGAGGAGGTCGAGTTCCTCAGCACCTGGTTGAGCAAATTCGTTTACTGCTTCCCTGGGAAGAAAGTCAGCCACACTTCTTATGCGGTGGCCAATTTTCTGATGGAGACTAATGAAGAAATCTCCTGGGGTCCCTTTATTTTGGGTCTGCTTTATCATGATCTGGACAGAGCGACGTCTCAAATCAAGCCATTTCCAAAACATCCAGCAGGAGGGTTGCTCTGGCTAATCCATCTCTGGTCGGCCATGCCGGGATTGACCGGGTTCAAGGGTCCTTCTTCGCCCCTTGAATCCTCCTATTATGGGGAGACCATCCTAGATCAGTGCTGCCAGCGAAAGGATCAATGGCTTATGACATCAATCACTGGCCACCTGAAGCATATAGTCGACTTCGGCAAGGTAGATCGACGCAGCTGGGCACCCTTTCCAGGTGGCAAGACACTTGCTCAGGAAATCGATCTTCAAGCTGCTCGTGGCTTCTGGAATGGGGTATTAACCCGCAGAGATCTGCCTGTTATCTTCGACGGCTACCTGACCTTCGAAGTCTATAACCCTCAACTGTGCGCGAGGCAGTTTGGGTTTATCCAAAGTGTAGCAGTTCCACTTGCTGACCCTGCCGGCGGCCTATACGGGGACCGGGCGAAAAGGATTGTATGCAAGTCGATCGACTCGAAGACCCTCAACTTGCTCAATCACAAGACGCAGCTCTCCCAGATGGAATTCCCATCTGATACTTCTGCCTGTTTCGCCACACAGTTCTTCACTGTGCTGTGGTCGACTACCTATGAAGAGCTGCGGGCCCTGATGGACTTCTTGGACGTTTCCAAGGAACCTGATTTTTATACCGATGACGCGCACATTAAAGCCAAAGGTAAAGACTTAGCTTTACTTTAAGAGTATTGGTTTCTTAATATTAATCATAAGCTTCCTCCCTTTCAGGATCAATGCTTCCTTCCTCAAGGCTCTGGAAAATCCAAGCCTAAAGCCCCCCTTGCCCCTGCTCCTTCTAGACTCAAGTCGACCAGCAAGGGGAAGGCTAAAGTTGCGAATCCCAGCAAAATAGTCGCAGGTGGTCCTTCGAAGGCTCGACCCAAAAGCGCTCCAAAGCGCAAGGCGGTCGAGGAAGAAGATCCTGAAGAGATGCCTCTGTCTCAGAGGAAGAGACTGGTGAAGGTGGCGACTTCCTCTCATAGGTCGTCAGTTATTGCAGCGGTGACCTCATCCAGGTCGCCAACGGCGGCAGCGGCGACCCCATCCAGGTCGCCACCTGCAGCAACGGCGCCCCCATCTATGTCGCCAACTGCAGCAACGGCGACCCCATCTATGTCGCCAACCGCTTCAGCGGCGACCTCATCTACCAGGGCACCAGCTGCAGTGCCAGTGTCCTCAGCTGTAGTCGACGCTCCACAAAAACCGGCCGCAGAGGTAAGACTCTGCTGACTCCAGTTTTTGTTTTGAGTTTTCATATCTGACCCATACCATATTGTCTAGGGAGAGGCTTCAGACAAGGATGGCCATCAGCTTATCTCCCACAGCTTGGGCCAAAGTTCAAAGGCTTCGATCGCCAAGGTAAGTTTAGCTCTCAGCTGGTGTATCCTTACCTTAGTTCATATATGAACTTTTGGTTCTGCGTCGTATTCCGTTTCAGGAACAGCACATCCCTGAGGCCTTGGTTCAAGAAGAACAGGCTGTTCTGGATGTCGCGGTCCTGGTCGACCCACCGACCCGGTCGACTTGTGAGGAGGAAAATCAAGTTATTCCTTCTCCTCCAGTCCAAACTCCTACACCAGCGATGGTATGTGTTCTTGTTTTAAACATAGTAGTATCATTGTGATTTTAACTGAGGTTCTTGTATCCCTCCTTATAGGCTCGTCCGAAGAGGGTGAAGGTGCCCGCTGGCCGACAAAAGATCCCTACTCCCCCTTCTTCTTCGGATGAGAGCTCCGGGGATAAATTGCCTCCAGAGGTAAGTATTCGATCGCACGAGGTCGTTGCCTTTTAGGGTATTGTTTAACAGTATTCTTCAGGATCCTGCTGCGGCGACTTCTAGGTCGACCAAAGACCCGTGGGTGGCTTCACGAGGATATCGAAGAACTTTGCCAACTTCTGCTCATCAACCCCTTAAGCGTCAACGAATTTAGGAGGATGCAGAAGTTGTTGAAGAGGATCGAGACATCCCCTCGGGTCACGGACGAAATATTGGGGGCCTGCAAGAGCTTCAGGTCGACGTACTGGACCCGCTGGAGGGATTACTACGCCGACCTGCTCACCTTGGACTCGACTGACTCGAAGATTCAGTCGATCAATGAAGCTCGAGGGCAGGCCTCTAAAGCCGCACAGGACGCCCGCCAACGTTTGGTCGATGTGCAAGAGAAGCTGACCGAGGCAGAGAGACAGATAGAGTTCTACACGAACCTCAAGAATGACCTGACTCGGCAGCTTGCGTCGATCAATACTCAAGAAATCGAGGAGCTGGAGGCCAATGCTGAGAAGGATAGAGAAAAGGTCGTCGACCTTTACGCCCAGCGAAACAAGGTGAACGCGAAGCGACGAGCTCGTAAATCCCTTGTCCTCGATTTCAATGAAGTTGGCGGGTTATGGAGATTAAATTTGTAACCAAAGAACAATGCAATTCCATTGTTTTTGTTTTACTGAATAAACCAAGTTCCTTGTGTCCCAAATGAATTCTTGCTCACTACGCTCGATTCATTCTTCCAGACAGTGTTACTGAAGCCTAGCGCAATTTCTTAGGAATTAAGCGTTTCCCAAATTAATGGAGTCCTTTGTCTTAGGATTTTATGATGAGCTTCCCAGATAGTCGCGCGATAGGGTTTGAGATATTTACCATTAACCTTTAATGGATGTCTGACCCCACTTCTCGTCATAAGCCGATAGCTATTAGATGAGTATGTTTCACAAACCTCATGTGGACCTTCCCAATTAGGGGACCATTTACCCAAAACTTGGTTTTTCGATTTAAGGGGTAGCACCATCTTCCAAACCAAGTCGCCCACTTTAAAGTGCTTATGGACAACCCTTTTGTTATAATGCCTAGCAATCCTTTGTTTATGCACCTCGAGTCGGTCTATTACATCAAGTCGCTTCTTCTCTAATTCGTCCAAAGCGAGGTACATTGCCTCGTCTTGTAAATCAGGATGAGTCACCCTGAGCGACTTGTATCGAACCTCAATAGGTAGGACGGCGTCTTGCCCATATACTAGTGAAAAAGGGGTTTCCCCTGTGCTTTCTCTCTTAGTAACTCTTAAAGCCCACAAAGTGTCTTGTAATAGTTGGTGCCATTCTCTTGGATTTGCGCCAACCATTTTCTGAATATTGTTCTTTATGAGTTTATTGGTGGCTTCAGCCTGTCCATTCGCCTGAGGATAATAAGGTGTTGAGTTGGTGATCGAGAAACCAAACTCCGTAGAGAATTCTCGCATTTTCTCATTATTGAAAGCGGTGCCATTGTCCACTACAATATTCTGGGGAATTCCAAATCTATAGATGATAGATGATTTAAGAAAATCGATCACTTCTTTGTGATCGATCTTCTTATATACCTGAGCCTCGACCCATTTAGTAAAATAATCGGTGGCGACTAGAATATAGGCGTCACCTTTACTTGAGTGCGGATGGATTTCCCCGATTATATCTAAAGCCCAAGACCTAAATGGCCAAGGCTTGACGACTGAGACTAAGTCGGACGCTGGGGCCCTTGTCACCGGACCATGTTTTTGACACTCTTGGCATCCCCTAGCCATTTCTATGCAGTTCTTTAGCATTGATGGCCAGTAAAAACCATGTCTTTGGATAGTCCAAGACATTTTGGTGCCAGATTGGTGAGACCCGCATAAACCCTGGTGAGTCTCTAACATAATTGGGGTTGCTTCGTCTAAGTCGACGCACCTTAGTAGGACTCCTTCTTTGGTCTTTCTGTAAAGTACCCCATCTATAAGGGTGTACGACAAAGCCTGAGTCTTGATTCTTTGGCTCGCCTTTTGTGTTGGGTCGGAGAGGAAGTCGGTGATTGGCCTCCTCCAATCCTTATCGCTTGTCATTATGTCCAGAGTGAACGCGTCGCCTTGGGGAGCTAGGTGAGAAACTATTTCTGGGATACAATCGCTTCCTTTTTTGGCCTTGTATCCTGAAGCCTTTTGGGCTAAGTCATTAGCGATGGTATTTTCCCCTCGACCTACAAAGAAGAAAGTGATCGCTTCAAATCGCTCGACCAGTTTACGGGCGACTTGATGATAGGGTGTGAGTTTCTCCTGGCATATAGAAGTACCATTCATCTGGTTAATCACCAGTTGAGAATCCCCCATCACTGTAGCTTTCTTGGCTCCCAAGGTTAATAGTTCCTTCAGAAGCGTGATCAAAGCTTCATATTCAGTCGCATTGTTGGTGTGATCTGCCGTCAAGCGATATGCTAGACGAACATCTTTCCCCAGTGGCGAAAGTATGCGAAGGCCTATTCCTACGCCGGATTTCGCCGAAGATCCGTCAAACCAACCCTGCCAGATGTCCTCAAGGGATTCTTCTTGATCGATTGATACGGATGGATCGTGATTTACCAAGAAATCGGCTAGAGCCTGTCCTTTCACCGATTGTTGGGATTTGAATCGTAGATCATACGCGGATAGCACTAAACTCCATTTACTAATTCTCCCAGTCAGTAGGGGACTTTCGAAAAAGTACTTTATGACTGGAGACTTGGCAATACCATGAACCTCTTGGGATCCGATATAATGCCTTAGCTTAGTAACAGTATAAAAGACTGACAGGCATAACTTCTCCTTAATTGTATAGCGCTTTTCTGTAGCGGTTAGTTGTCTTGACAAATAGTAGACCGCTCTCTCAGTTTTGTCTTCCGCCTCTTGGGCTAACATGGCTCCGATGACTGATTCAGTCGCTGCCACATAAAGCAGATAAGGCTTTCCTACCCGAGGAGGAGCAAGTACAGGCGGCTTCATTAAATACTCCTTTAAGCCTTCAAATGCTTTTTGGTGTTCGTCGCTCCACACAAAATTTCCCTTTGCCTTTAGTAAAGTCGAGAAGACTTCTGTCCGTCCAACGACGTTACCAATAAATCGCCTTAGATAATTGACCCTCTCTAAGAAAGCCTGTAACTGCTTCTTGTTACTCGGAGGGTTCAATCTTTGAATGGCATTCACTTTGTTCTGGTCGACTTCTATGCCACGTTGATGAACTAGGAACCCTAAGAAATGTCCTGCTCTTACTCCGAAAGCACATTTGAGAGGGTTTAGTTTGAGCTGATGCTTTCTCATTTGGATGAAAGCATTCCTAAGATCATTAACATGCGACCTCTCGTCTTTTGATTTGACCACTATATCATCTATGTACACCTCGACTGTCTTGGCAATCGAAGCATAAAAAATGGCGTTCATAGCTCGTTGGTAGGTTGCACCAGCGTTTTTGAGCCCAAACGGCATGACTACCCACTCAAAAATGCCTAAAGGACATCTGAACGCGGTTTTATGGATATCTTCCTCAGCCAAGAAAATTTGGTTATATCCTGAGAAACCATCCATGAATGACATAATTTGGTGCCCTGCCGTCTTATCGACTAAGTCGTCTGCAATGGGCATGGGATATTCATCCTTTGGAGTAGCACGATTTAAATCTCTGAAGTCGATGCAGACTCTAATCCTGCCATTCTTCTTGATGACAGGGACTATGCTGGATATCCACTCGGTGTACCTCGATGTTCTTATATACCCAGCTTTAAAGAGCTTCTTGACTTCTTCGAATACTGCCTGAGTGACTTCATGAGTCATTCTCCTTGGTGCCTGTTGGACCGGCTTAAATCCTGCTTTGATTGGCAACTTATGCTCTACAAGTCGGCGATCTAGACCCGGCATTTCAGTATAGTCCCAAGCGAAACAATCCTTGAATTCTTCAAGAGTAGCCTTAATAGAATCGAAAATTTCTTTATTCATTGAAGAACTAACGAAAACGATCTGAGGGCTAGATTCCTCGCCTAAATTGATACTTACAAGCGGGTCACATGGCATCATAAGTGACTCGCGACCCTGGACACCGCCTAAGTCGGTATCAATGGACTTGGATAAGCTAGCCTCAGCATTTACACTGCTTATTTGGCAACCTAATTTCCTAGACTTCCTAGCATACTCATGTAGTCGCTGGAGGAGATCAGCGACTGCATAGCCTCTTCCTTCGTCACTGTCCATACAACTCTTCGTGCAGGAGTCTATCGGGCTCCAACTCCGTCGCAGCACTTTCCTGGCTCTTGGGCGGCTCTCCCTTGTCGCCATTAGGACTGTTGTCTATCTCGTCTCCATCCTTGGTCGGAACTACTTCCTGCAGGACTTCATCTATATCCTTGTCCGTGAAGTCGGGGCCCCATCCTGTCGGCATGATTGGTCCCTCGTCAGGCTTAGGGTGAGAGGTGCCATAGCTCACAATGAAGTCGAACTTCCCGGAGGGTTCACCTAGGGGTCCGACAGTAGGGTCTCCTAGCTTGTAGCGTTGATCCAAGGTGAGGTCCTTGATCGTCTTGCATGTTTCTGCATGTAAAATGCCCTTGTCACAACAGGAGTATTCATCAGCCCTAATAGTCTCTATTTCAGAGTCAAACCATAAAATCAACTCCCTATGCAAAGTCGACGGGATCGCGGCGGCTTTATGAAGCCAATCGCGTCCCAAAAGCGCATTAAACGAAGGGGCTATGTCAATTACGAAGAAAGTAGTTTCCTGCTCGTGTCTTCCGATGCCTAAATGCACAGAGCATATCCCCAGGCATTCGGACTTCATTCCATTAAAGCCGCTTACAGCCACGTCGGTTCGTACCAACTCGCTAGGCTTGTACCCAAGTAGTCTAAACTTGGTGAGTGGGAGAACGTTGACGGTGGCGCCGTTGTCTATTAAGACTCGACCCACCAAAACACCGTCAAAGGTGGCTGCGATGTATAACGAGTGCATGTGCTGTTTCATGCGATCCGATGGTTTCCTCAGCCAGTGCAGATGGAAGCCAGATGGAAAAGAAGTGACCTTAGAGTCCAGGGTTTTACCTTTCGGCGCCTCCGACTTGTCGTTGCAGGCGAACTCCGCAGGAAAGGTGAGAGCGTTACAACTCACGAGGGGCCCTTGTTCTGCGTTGAAGTCGCAGGGCCTGTCTCCTCGTAGAGGAGTGTAGTCGAAGCTTGAGCCCGGGTTTTCCGAGTAATCAGTAGACTCGACCCGTTCGGGCTCCGCGACTTGTTTCTCTGCGGCTTGATTCCCTTCCGAGGGTGGCACCGCAGGGGTCATCCTAAGTCTTTTTTGGGCGTGACTTAGACGCCTTTCCTTTCTCTTCTGAGCCCTTAAAGGGGGCGCAACCTTCCTTTTCACCTTCTGCCATTGAGACGAAGGGTTAGGGGCTTTGACGAATTTTGGTTTCTTAGAACCAAAAAGGAGTCGGCTTACCTCCACGAATCTGCCGTCGACTGGGTCATACCCCACCTGCGCTGGAGTATTTTTCTAGTCTATTCGAGGAGGGTTTACTGGGGTTTGAATTACCTGTACCCTCGGGGCGGACCGCTTTTACCAGCATCTCTCCTTTTGCGGACAAGTCGACCAGCCGCAAGAAATAGCTGACGCAGCATGCTGTGCAGAGCTGGGTAATAAGTATCCGATTGTGGGCGATCAGCTTGCACTTCTGGCACAGTAGCTTCTCATCCAAGAATTGGGCGATAGGAGGTCCCCTCCGCAATTCCTGGGGGTCGACTGTCTGTGACGCATATCGGGCCCTGCGACTTGCAGCCTGTTGGGGTCGGTCTACTCCCTTATGCTCTTCCACAGGTCTTATCTCTTTGACAGGGGTAGTCCTAGTGTACCCCTGCTTGACGACTCTCTGGCCGGACGAGTCCATAAACTCAAGTCGCCGTGCTGGGCGTTCTGTACCCCGGGCGGCTGCCTCTCCATTCCCCTTATGCCCCTGGGAACCTCCTCGTCCTCCTCGCGAAGCCAGTCGGCGATCCACACTAGGAGGACTTTTGAGGACGTGAGAAGGTCCTCGGGGGGCAGTCGACGACATTGCTGCTTCCTCGAAAGGAGTCAGGTCATACCAGTCTTCTGTCTTACTGTCCAACAGATACTTCTTAAATGTGTGGCATTGGTCCGTCGTGTGAGTGTCGTTCAGGTGCCAGTGGCAAAGCCACTTGTCCCTTCCCTTTGGCAGGATGACGACCCCACGCTCAGCCAGTCGCTTCAGCAGGGCATTAGCTACCAAGGTCTCGCCGGTTGCTTGCAAATCCTGCGAGGGTATAGCAGAGTCGTTAATGACTTCTACAAGGTTAACCTCAGTGTCAAATATATCAAATGTATGAATGGCGACTTCGTCGTCAAATGGATTATCATCCACCATGGCGACTTCATCGACTTCGGGAAAACAGAGCTCTTTAGACTCTATTAAATCCTGAATTATATTTCTAAAGGACAGGCAGTCCTTGGTAGTATGGGTGAAGGAACCATGCCACTTGCAGTAATTCCTACTTTTTTCCCTTTCTGTCTGAGGGACTCGATGACCAGGCTTAAGCCTGATCCTTTTCTTTTGATAAAGCCAGTCAAAAATGGCGTCGACTTTATCTGTGTCAAAGGAGTACTTCCTTTCCTCGACATTTTTCTGGGAGGCTTTGGCTTTAGAATTTTTTCTAGTCAAGAGGTCACATATAGTTGACTCTCCCTTAACAAACTCGGCCACGTCGACTTCATAAGTATCAACTTGGTAGGCTCGAGTCAGCTTGGCCTCTTCTGTTAGGAGCTGATAGTACTCAGTGGCTCTCCTTGCCAAATCATATAAGTCGGCAAAGCGCTCCCCTTGAAGCTTTTTCTGGAAAGGAATGGACAACGCATTTAATGCGAGGAGCAACTGATCTTTCTCCAGTATGGGAGGCCTACACCGTAATAAGGCCTGCCGAAGTTTCATTAAAAACGGTCCCGGGTGTTCCCCATTAGCCTGCCTAAGGCGCATAACCTCAAACATTGACATGGGGGTATCAAGTCGAGCAAAGGTTTTAACAAACATGGACTGCATCTGAGTCCATGAAGCTACTGACCCCGAAGGCAAACCTGCATACCAGGTAAAGGCATCCCCGGTTAATGAATTCGGGAAGAGCTTTAGTTTCCAGAAGTCATTGCCGGCCGCCTCGCCAAGTTGATGAGTGAAGCGAGCAATATGCTCAAGTGGAGTCATTTCATCTTCGCCTGAGAAGCGAGTGAAGTCGGGCACCTTATAACCCCTGGGTAAAGGGAAATCCCTGTCAATGTACGCAGGATAAGGAGGCCTGTATAAACAGGTGTCATCTCGTCGAGCTATTCCGGGGACGACTTGCTCTATAACCTGAGTTATGGCCTCTCGTAAGTCTGGGGGTACACCGCCTATCGGCCCCTGCCCTGCGAGTCGAGTTGGCCTTGACGGGCTATACGGAGGCCTTTCTCCCATTGCCTGGCTCGTTGGATCCCTTACATAAAATGAAGGCTCCTCACGATGATTACCACTCCGGGGTCCAGGCTCATAGGGACCTCCAACTGCGTCGACCATTGGCTCTTTTCTAGGGCGACGAACCGGAATACAATCCTCCCCCCGATCTGTTTCCTCTTGGAAGTCCTCTGCCTCATCCCAATACGTATTCGCTGGTTGAGTACGTGAAGAAGAGGGTCGACCAGGGGAAACCAGATTCCCGGGTTCAAAGAGAGCATTCGTCCTTATCCCAGATTGCTCAAAAGTCACGTTACGTGGCCTTTGAGTAGTCCGACGAGCGTCTGCCATGAACGTAGATTCCCTAATAGGGGCCTCTCTCATACGAGGTCTCACTCTTTCCTCGTCTCTCGGGCCAGAAAGACGCCCTATTAGAGTTTGGACATCGATTAGGATGCCCTTCATATCAGTCAACTCCTGACGCACATTTCCCAATTCTTTGTGGAACTCTAGTCTCGAAATAAATTCGGACGGGGCATGTGAATCAAAAACGGACTGGTTTGTAACTGCCTGGCCTCCTAGGGCCGGCGCTTCCAAGTTCATTTCCAGAGGAAGTTCCTGGTTTTCCCCATCTAAGGGATTCTGAGACTCACGGCTTCGAGTATTTCTCGGCATTTGAGACTAAGATCCTTTTTTCTCAACGTTCTCCCACTGTGGTCGCCAAAAACGTGTTCGCCTATAGAACGGATCACGTCGGAAATATTTGGCAAAGGACTCACAGGAATCGAGTTGTGGTCGCCAGTAAGAAGATGCACAATTTTATTGAAATAAAATGCAAGTCTTACAATCTAACGAATTAAGAACAAGGGCTTACAGCCATCAAAAATGAAAAGGGTAAACGGTGTCAACGATGTGGAATCCTGTGACGGCGGAGAACTTGTGACGAAGGCCTTGGAAGCTCGCTCCGTCGGTGGTGGTCGCTGGCGGGAAGCTGTGACGAAGGCCCTACGAGCTCACTCCGTCGGTGGTGTCGCTGGCGGGGAATTGACGGCAAAGGCCCTACGAGCTCACTCTGTCGGTGGAAGGATAGTTGACCTACAAACCGGGTCGAGGTATCTAATTCCTAAGGTTGACGAACAAACTTCAGAGTTTTGGCTGTGTATGGTCGTGTCTTTATCTTGAAGAATTCCTCTGCTATTTATAGAGGACTTGTACGTGATTAACACGTAACATATAGATCGTTTTGCAGATCGTGTTATAGATCGTGATTCCTAATATCGTGGGAGTGTCTCAACAACCCCCTTGATATATGGGATCACGTTCCTGGGTATTTAAGATCAGTTACGATCTTTAACAAACGTGATTGAAAATGAATAAATTTATTTTAACCTCGTCGACTTGACTGATCTGTACGGACTACGATCGACTTGGTCGACTTATCCAGAGTTCCGTCGACTTTGACCCCACTAGTAGGCCTAGCTACTGTTGAGTCATCTTGGTTGACTTTGATCGCCATACTCCTTTGTTGTGAGTCGACCCCGTTCATAAGTCGACCTAGTCGACTTCATCGTAAATCGACCTAGTCGACTTCGTCATAAATCGACCTAGACGGCTGTATCTTGGGCCGACTAGATGTGTGACTTGAGGGATTACTGGATCTCTGTTCAAAGCCCAGGCCCAAAATTATTTACCATGTCAACACCCGGAACAGAGGGACGGGGAGGAATATGCTGAGGATGCCCATTACCAGCAAAGAAATCAGGGGTCTCTGAAAGGGGCTTGGTATCGAGCTTGCTTGAAGAGCCAGCACCAAAAAATTCATGAGGTGCTGTCTTAAAGTGCTTTCTTTCGATACTCTCCCTCTGGAAAAACTTGTCTTGGATTTTATCAGGCCTTACAATTGGAAGACTAGTAGATCTGACCATACTGGTTTGAATAGGTTTATTGTGGGCGTAATTGTCATTTGGACTGTCATTGCTGTCGCATAAAGTCTGCAGCAAAGAATAGTTGCACCTTAGAGGCCGCATGGGCATGGCATCTGGAGCAGCTGGTGCTCGATCAGCAACAGGCTGTTCATAATTGGAAGCTAGTTGAGATTTATCATTGCTGCTCAAGGGTGCTCCTCCCCCAGCAAGGGTAGTCCATAACCACACGGTTTTTGCTGCTGCCATGAGTGCAGCAGATGCCTGTGTTGGCTGAGCAAGAAGTATATTATACCTTCTCAAGCGCAATTGATGCAGAGCATTAGAGAAGTCCCTGTCCCCAGATATTAACAGATAGTTGGCCGGAGCAGAATTATCCACCGCCCACAGTAGCATATCAACTAGAATTTTCTTGTCACTAGCATCTTTCACGCCTGCAACATTGATTGATATATGCATTAACAAGTGCAGCATGCCTCCATGCAAGCCAGAAAAAAGTATCATAGAAGAACAAGCAGAAAGCGCCAGCCATTTGGACCATTCAACTCTAAATGAATCCTACACAACCAGATGACGGGCATTGGCAACACATGAAAATTATCCCGCCACGGTCGATAACTGGTTGCAAACTCAGAAATTACAAGCACAGAAAAACAGCTATAACGATTCAGAGCAGTCGAGAATCTGAAAAGAAATTCAATTGGAAAGATCTCTCTTTCCCTTTGAAGCTTCCAATGCGAAAGATTAAAAGAATCCAAAAAACACTTGTCTTCTGCATCAAAACAAGATCCAAAATCCAGAAACAAGAACATCACAGTAACTTTTGAAAAGCTTGTGACACATCTTACTTATATACAATTTGAGATGCTTCAGGTGGTAAACGCAATACTTTATCATGAATTTTCTTTCCAAAAGTATTTACCTCTTTTTCAATATAATAAAGAGAGTTTTCTAGAAAGGTGTATCAAGCCTAAGCAACTAAAAGTATGATAACAAAATCTTATTATCATTTTATTTGAGTTTATCCTTATCTATTCATATAATATTTTTCTCTTATTAATTTAAATACACATTCAAGTTGAACATAAGAATTCACTATATTTTTCTCAAGTGAATGTCATATATTAAGAAGCTAAATCTCATCGGCTGCATTTTCTAGTGAGGGTGGAATATTAAGAACTTAAATCCTTAGCTTTCATACACTATTTCAAAAAAATTTTGATCGTCACGAAAGATAGACTTGGTGCAAGCTACGTATTTATTTTGAATTTAAAACCCTAAACATTCGGATACGAAACTTATAATTATTTTAATGATATTAAAAAATAATTAAACGTTCAATTTATACTCAAGAGAAGTATTTCTTGCTATTAGTTTCTATTTTAAATAGTCTTTCATAAATTAAATTTCACAATATATTTATGAATCTGATGAAAATATAATATTTGAAATTAAGCGTAAAATTAAATATCATAAATTTTCCTAATTTACTTGTTGTATCCACTATTTCCATTCAAGCAAACAATGTTTCAGTTAAACAATCTTTTCATAACTTAAAATCTGGGGTAGACATGTCCGTAGACCTTTTAATTTAGGAATAAAATCTACTCAAGATAGAAACAATCCAAATTTAAGTGAAAATGAAAGGAGGTAAATGCTTCCCAAATTCTTGTGAAAGTGACGGGATCTGTAAGTCATTTTACTCTTACGCTGGTAAGAATTTTCTTTCAAAATAAAATTATCAAATAATTCAATTCATTTTGTGAAAGTTAAAATAAAGGGATTAATCATTTGAGAATTTTTTCTAGCATGTAATAATAATTTTTTAAATTTGAAACTCATTCATGCCGCTGTATATAAAAGGGTGTGAACTACTATCGAAATGAGTAAAATTTACTAACTATTTGGGAATGAGTATGATATAAGAGTAACGAATTTATTTTCATAATATATTATTAATTTAATTTAATTTATTTCAGTTTGAGAAGTAAAGAAAAAATTTTACTTTTTTATTATTGAAACGAATAGTCTTACATAGAGGCCAATTAGTTTATATTATTATTTATTTTCTTGAAATAATTAATTATGACTTTGTTTGTAATTTTAGTATTGTATTGGTCCATATTGATATTGATTTTTCTATCAATTTATTTAATTTATTGAATTTTTTCGAAACGTATGTAATGTCAAAAGTACTTTTAAAAGTAAATTGATTTTCCGAAAAATAAATTATGTTGATATTTATTTGTTATTGAAATGAAAATAAATTTTTAAAGGTATCTCCATTATTATTCAAAGAGAAACAATATGTATTTATTATTCTTTAACTGTCAAAAAGTCATATATTATTTTATTTTATTTATTTTCTCATATTGATCAAATTATGTCATCTCTTTTTGTTTAATTGTATATTGATTGATATTGATTTTTCATTTGATCTATTTTGATTTTAGACATAATTTTAAAATCTAAATTGATTATATGTTTTTATTACTGAACCCTTTAACCAGAAAAGTTTTTTTAATTTTATTATTTTTGAATTATTGAAAAGACTAGCACTTTATAATGAAATCAAATCAGGTCCTATGGCTCGAATCTTCGTTCAATTCTATTTCTCGCAGGAATAGTTGAAAATTGAATCATATTTTGTCCATTATTTCCATATTTGTAATAATGAGCAAGGAAGGCTCAGTCTCCAAGTTGTTCAAAAATAATGAAATAGTCCCACAATCAAAATAATTTGCTAAATCCCGTGAAACTAGTTCATAAATATTTTCTTTTTCTAAAGCAAATTTATTTGTATTTTTTAATAATTCACATCACCTCTGCTCCTATTGCAAATAAAGATTGTCTTTACCCATATCAAGAATTCTTATTTTATTTATGGACAGTTACTTAATATCTCTTTCATTCAAGAGAAAATATTCTCGACCATAACAAAAAGGCATGCTTTTTTTATAGTGGTGGGTTGTAGACTCAAATTAAGGACAGACAGTTTTACACTTTTCATAGAGTATAAGATTAGGGCATGGGAGTGACACTCCTGTCACACTAAATCTTTTATTTGTTCCAATTTCTTTTTTTCTCCGAATGAATTGAATGCTGTCTATTAATTAAATTCGATATTATAAACATATTTGAAAAAATCGCATAAACAAACGAGCTTTACTTTTAGCGGATATATATCATTCATAGAAAACAAATATGCCGGCCTAACTCTTGCCGTTGGTCCCAAAACCCTAAATCGCGCCAAATATTTCCCCAAATCCACAACAGATGGGGAAAACCAAGTCGGCGGCGAGCAGGCAGCCACAGCAGCAGGGTGCAGACCAGCAGCTCCTCCTCAAATCACTCAACGACTTCACTAGTAAGGAGAATTGGGACACCTTCTTTGCCATCCGCGGTTCCGGTGACTCCTTCGAGTGGTACGCCGAGTGGCCGCACCTCCGCCCCGCCCTCCTTCCCCTCCTTTCCTGTGAGTCGCAGATACTCGTTCCTGGCTGCGGAAACTCCCGCCTCTCCGAACACCTCTATGATGATGGCTTTAGGTGTATCACCAATGTGGATTTCTCGAAAGTTGTTATCTCCGATATGTTGCGGAGGAACGTTAGGGACCGGCCCGATATGCGGTGGCGCGTCATGGACATGACGGATATGCAGGTGATCCGTCCCCTTTGCTGTGGTTCTTCTTCCATAGGAGTGGAAATGTTGTTTTTCCTCAGGAAACTTTTGATTTAATAGCTAATTGATTTTCCCATAGCTTGACTTAAATTATCGGCATGATATTTTGTTTTATTGTCAACTAATTCGATCTATTGTTATTATTCCCTTGAAATTTGTTCATTGTTTCCCCTTTACACTTAGTTTTCTGCTTGCTCTTTTACTAATCTGTGGTAGTTCTATTTTCTTGCTAATTCTAATTCTTTCCAGTATCATTACTAATGAAATTTTCAAACTAGTTCTCGGACGAGGCCTTTGATGTGATTCTTGACAAAGGTGGATTGGATGCTTTGATGGAGCCGGAGCATGGTCGTAATCTGGGAAACAAGTACTTGTCAGAGGTGCTTTGCTTTTTCCAACTGAATCCTCCTTAGCAGATAATACGGAATTAAAAGTATGATTTATAATGACGTCCATAACTCTACCTTTTGGATAACTTTTTCCTTTTCTGTCCCTTAGGTGAAGAGAATCCTGAAACCATCTGGGAGATTTATTTGTCTCACTCTTGCAGAAGCACATGTTCTTGGTAATTGCGATCAATATGTCTTAATGTTGTCACGATCTTCAGTTTAATGAGATTCTAACTCTCTAAATATTTTTGAAATTAAAATCCTTTCCAAGGGAAGATTAATTTCGCACAGTAAACTATGTAATGCTGTTTGCTCATTTTTTGATGAAGATGAAGGTCATGAAAAATGCATTTTGAATCAAAGCCACTTTATTAGTCTGGAAGAGATGTTATTATGTATAATTCTTACATTTATTTTTATGTTTGCGTTCATCCCAGGTTTACTGTTCTCTAACTTGAGATTTGGCTGGAAGATGGATGTTCATGTGATTCTAAATAAGTCGGCTAATAATCATGGGTTTTGTACCTTCATGGTGGTTGCTGTGAAAGAAAATTCAAATTTCCTGCAGGAGATAACAACTTCATTCAATCTTTCTTCTCTTCATTGTGATGAGAAGCAGGTATATCACTGGACAATAAATAAAATCTATTTGATGTTGTATTTTTATTTCTGTAAATTGGTTTTGATTCATAAGAAAAACTGACATTGCAAAGTTTTTATCCTTATTATTTTATTGCAATGTAAGATAAGGAAAAAAAACTCACATAGGACCATTTGTTGGCATTTGGCTTCCAGTTATCAGGCTTGCAAGAGGAGCTTGAACTTGAAAATAAGATTCGTGACGAGTATTCGAGTAGCCCCAATTTGTTGCACACTCTGAAAGACTTAAAGCTGAGTGCTACAGATGGTTTGGATGAGCTTATTCCAGGTCGGCGTATTCAGCTTATCTTGTACGATCAAGATTCTCGATTCAGCTACAAAGCTGTACTTTTTGATTCCCGTGAACAGTCCACAAGCTTCATAAGACATTGTGGGATCATGCTTGTGCCTGAGGTCAGTGATTGCTTTTACCTACTGGATTGCTTGCCCTCCCTTTGTGGCCACATAGGTCCATGTGGGCGTGCGGGTTTTGTTATTCTTTTTTTTTTGTATGCTTTAACACATTACTATCATAAAGAAAACAAATAATGTGCTCTAAGATGTGACTGTTACCATTGCTTTCTTTTCCAGACAAGGGCTCATGGTTGGCTATACTCTTCTGAAGAAGGACAATGGACAGTTGTTGAAAGTGCGAAATCAGCTCGACTAATAATGGTAATTTTCACTGTTCTCAGAGGTTTCAAGTACAGCATCTGTGGCTGTCTATATTTTTTTCTTCCTTTTCTTACTGTGTTTCTTGTTTACTCGGAGAGTGGGTAATGTCTGCCCTCTTTCTTTTTCATGATGTTTAATCTAGGTATTCTTGGACGGCAGTCACATAAACGCTAGCATGGAGGAAATTCAGGTTGTGATGACTTTGTTTCTTTTAATTGATGTTTAATTCATAAATGGAGCTGCCTAATTTTTACTTTGGATTGCTCCTCTTTCAGAAGGACTTGTCCCCTCTGGTTAGACAGCTGGCTCCTGCTATCAGCAATCATGGATCACAAATACCGTAATGCATCTGAGCTTTGATCTTTCTCAATAGAGACACATTCCCTGCTTTGTATGCTTATTGGGTGTGGCCACATCCTGCTGGAAATGGGCGGTTTTTCCCCTTCTAGATTATATGAAAAAGCCAGAAATGTAAAATTACATGAACTAAAATAACAGACAATGCAAAAACTAATTCGAAGGGGAATTATCGTTCAAACTGGCTAGCCTACAAAGGGGATTGTCTCATGTATTTTGGATTTTAAGAGTTAACTGCACTTATTCAGGTTCATGATGGTTGATGACCCTCTTAAGGAGAGAAAAATAGTACACCAGGTTTGTTGTCTTTTTTTCTTTGTTTGCCAATGCATTTTATTAGTTGTGCGAACTGAGTGTATTATAGAATAAGGCAGAACCTCTTCTTGGTTTGCTTTTTAATAACCAGATACTTATCCCGGTATGTGGCTGACAGTAGAAGGACCAATTATACATTTTGTTCCACATTCTATTAAAATATTTGTTTCTGGTCATTTTTTCTTTCAAGTCCCAGCAATGTTATACCATTCTTTTATGATGCAGGTGTCATCACCCCTAACTGGGCTGATAACAATAGAAGATGTTGTTTATGATAATTTTGAAAGCGATATTAGTGAAATCTTGCCCTCTGGGTCTTTAACATTCCGACGCCTTATCTTTCAAAGAAATGAAAGTTTGGTGCAATCTGAAGCTTTGATGACATCAGATGGGTCAATTCCAGCCTTGCCTGTTGCTAGTCAAAGGGATGAAAAGAGTTATTCAAAAGCTAAATCCCGGAAAAAAGGTAACTGGGGAAGAATAAATGGCATGACAATAAGGTTAAGTTTCCTAAAAGGAGGTTTTGGATTGAAGTACAATTTTTCTATGCAGATAATAACAAGTAATGTTGTGTTATAATGCATGTACGTTAATCCTCCCATAGAGCACTTGCACAGACTGTACCGCTATGCACTTGCTTAGAAAGGTCCTGTTGATAATTATTTGCTTCAATTGCTTTTCCCATCTGGATAGACAGGGTTTCTCAGGATATTTGTTTATTGAAAGCTTGAGCTTTGCATGTATTGTCCACAACAATAAATTCAATTATATTAGAAAGAAAACATTTTCTTTTTTGTAGTCCTTAAACATTATTAAGTAACTCAGCTAAATCTTTTATTTTTATGACCATTATAATGTGTCCGATAAGATTCTAAACTCAATGTATAAATGGCTGTGAAATGTCGTTATTCTAGCTTGTTAAAGCTAGCGCAAAATGTGTGAATTCCAGCTCAACCTCCATTGCTTTTAATACGAATCCTAACTTACCAAAAACAAAACTAGTGCAAACTGAAGTTTAAAGTTTGGATTATTAACTTCAATATGTCATCAAACAGCCTGCTAGTAGTTGTTTGTATGCATCCCATCGTAAGATGGTTACCATGCAATGGAGCGTAGGTGGGAAGGGAGAATGTTTTTGTAGGAAACCTTACCATAGCTATGCGAAGAGTTTGTTTTTACTCATCAAATCTTCAAGGTTTGTCATAGTTAAATGGTTTGGCAAAGTTGATGAGTAATTTAAATATTTGGCCTTCCCTTGGAAAAAGCTGCTTCTCTTCAGAAGTTTTTATGAATTATACTGTTCATCATTGTTTAATGATATTATCTGTATAAATTATTTCGCGTTTGCTCTGAGTCAGGTGTTAAAAGAGAAATGTGATTATTTTCTTTTACCTTTTGTTTTTTTATTTCAGTTTTCAACCATTGAACACATTCGGTCTCTTTTCTCTTATAGTCTGCCGTTACATCTGCTTTGGTCTTCCTTTATTTAGGAATGACAGATGTTTTGCGAATCAACCATGAATTCTTAGCCAGTCCTTACCACTCAGGAATCATATCTGGCTTTATGTTGATATCATCCTATTTGGAAAGCATGCTATCATCTGGAACAGCAGTAAGCACACTGAGTCTCCTCTTTTCTCCATCTTTAAGTGAACAAATCACGCATCACATTCTATTTGATCTGGGACTCTTTCAATGCTAAAAGAACTTTTATCCAGGAAAAAATGTTTTTCTGCTTACATTTTGACTCACTTTTACTTATAATCAGGTAAGGGCAGTTGTTGTTGGTCTTGGAGCAGGTCTTCTTCCAATGTTTATTCATCAATGTATGCAATTTATTCACGTAGAGGTGATTCTTTCAGTGACATCTTCTTGAATTATGTGGCTTAAGCATTCCTTAAAGGACTTAAAAGTTTGTCCCATGCCAGGCTGTTGAATTGGATCCCAATGTTGTTAGGTTGGCAAAGGAGTACTTTGACTTCAGAGCTGGCGATCGGCTGAAGGTTTGCGTTTTGAATATGTTTCCCATTATTTCAACTGGCATTAGCATTAGCATTCTCATTGGGTTAAGTATTCTCTGATGAACGAATATAGGGGAAGGATTGACAATAGATATGCTATAGCAATACTACCTCAAACTACTTAGGAAGATACCTCTCAAACCTTTACATGTAGTACAAGTTGATATTTTTGTTACCAGTAAATCATTGGCATAAACTACATTTCGTCATGAAGAACGGTCAAGTAGTATCTGATAATTGAAAATGGTATGGAATTGATTCTTTTAATTCTCACAAATCATATCTGAAACTATCCTCAGTTGCTCGTGGAATATTTAGTCAATGCTCCTTGACAATCTTTAATTATGCTATTATCAATAGTATTATGTTTGCTATATTCTATGAATACTTGTTAGACGTTTTCCATCTGTCTTTTTTATGTATATTACTTGTTATCTTTTTCCCTGTCTTTTTATCTATATTAATCTTTAGCTATTCTTGTTTCAATTCTAATTTGAGAAAGAATAAAATAGGACGATGCTAACAGTGAAATCAGCATTCATATTGGTATTAAATTAATGGAAAGCTATTATTGGGTCAACCATTTCTTTAATTGCTCAGTAGGAATTAAATTGGTCTGTTGATGTTTTTTGGGCCATATCTGTATATATGCATGGGGAATGGTTGTTATGGGATTATGTTATACAAACTAGGAAATCAATTGGAAACGTATTTGGAGGTTCTATCTACTTTAAGCTGATCATATATGGTATTCGTATACATCATATGGATTTGTCAAACATGTACTTAGAAGGTTGTCTATGTACTTGAATTTTTGTAGAACTAGAGTGCCGAAATATATATGTGCATTTGTCAGTTTGTAGCCTTGTGTATTGACCTCATTGGACATTTATTGGATGACCTGGTCTCAGTTCCTGCCCCCATTTTGGGGTAACCAAATGGACTGAATTTTTAGATGTGGTTATTCACATTTTCAATTTTAATTGTTTGAGCGAGCATATTTCATGATGAAGCTTGTCGTGTCTTATTTGTTTATTTTTGTTTTGGCCCATGTTGGGACTTGGTGGCTCTTCGTTCCAAAATGGAAACTGCAAGCATAAAAGATATGTCGAAAAAAATTATGAATTTTGGAGCATCTGTTCATGCTTCTGTTGCTCACATGGGGTTATTGCAGTCCTTACTGGCTTGCTGCCAATTTTCTTTGTCATAGGTACATGTTACTGATGGGATTCAATTTGTCAAACGTATTGCAAACAAAGTTTCTGCTGTTGAAGCTACCGAACCAAGTGTAGAGGGGAACACATATCCAAAAGTGTCTGCATCTTCTGAAGCAAGCCGGCACAAGTCTCTCATAGATAATAATTGTACTGCTGAAGTCAGTATACTCATTGTGGATGTTGATAATAATGATCCAAGGTATGCCCTCACTTGATCAGGAACTAGACATCTAATGCGCCATGGGCCTATCATTCTCAAATATTTCTTCCTCTTTCGCAGCTCTGGTCTGTCCTGCCCAGCTGCCGATTTTGTGGAAGAAGCTTTCCTCAATGCTGTACATAGTTCAATCTCCAAAGGGGGTTTATTTGTCGTTAACTTGGTTTCGAGATTAAAAACCATTAAAGAGAAGGTGGTGTCCCGAATGAAAGCGGTGAGAACCATACGTCTTCTTGTTTCTGGCGAAGTCTTACTAATTCTGGTGACATTAAGGCATGCATATCTATAGACCCTGCCAAGGTTCTATAATGGAGGGATTCGTAAATAATCAATATCTTAATCAGTTAGCAAATGAAAATTTTAGTTTTTCTGCCCCTGACGTCGTAGCTGCTGGGCAAATGTTCTGTTCGGGGTACTGGTGTTTCTGCAATTGACTTAATAGAGTTCCTGTTGTTTATGTCAGGTTTTCAAGCACATATATTCTCTGAAGCTTGATGAAGACGTCAATGAGATTCTTTTTGCTCTTAGGACAGAGGATTGTGTTGCAGAGGATCATTTCAATGATGCAGCCTCCCGGCTCGAGAAGTTGCTGGTGTGCAAACATCCGATAATGAGTCAAGCTATTGCAGATGCATCTAAGAAGATACGATATGTAGCATGAGAGATCTCTCTCCTAACTACATGTCTTTGTAGACGTATAGCATTGAGATGGAGTTGCATTTCTATTAATGAAGACAGACAGAACGATCTTCACATTCTCTGTTTCATAATGGATAGATGGAAAATGTTAGATTGGCTTGCTTTTTAAGGATAAGTATTTATTCAAAGCTGCAATCCTGTGTTAATTTAGGTCCAAGCAGTGTTGTAAAAGGCGAGGAAAGACAACGCCTATGGCGAGGGGCGAGGCAGGCGAGGCGATTTCGCCTTTCCTCCCCTCCGGACGAGGCGTGATCCAAAGGCGACGCCTTCGCCTTTCATCGCCTTTTTCTCAGGCGAAAGGCGACAAAAAGGCTCGCCTTTGGATTTCGGCCGAATTGTGTAATTTTGAACTAAGTTGTAATAATTATAATAATTTGGGGATTAAATTGAATAAATAAAAACTTTGAAAATCTATTGTCTTTAGCCAAGACACGAACAATTCCCTACACGAGCGATCCCTTCCGTCTCCTCCTCCTGCCTCCCCTCCTCCGTCTGCCTCCCCTCTGTCGGCTTCTCCTCCTCCTTCTCAAGCAGGATCATTTCTTCATCGCCCAGCTCACTAGTGTTGGGTAAAGTAAATTTCTTTAATTGTGTTTAGCTCTTAAGAATCGGCGTTCCCTCTGTTGCTGAATTTGTAGCTCTCAAGAACTGAATTCGTAGTGTAGCTCGTCTGAAGTTCGAACGTGTACTCGTGCTGTTATTTTTAGGCCAAAATTTAACTGGAGACTTGGACAAGTCGTGGTCAGGACTTGGAAATTGTGATTTTCAATTGTATTGGACGACAATATTTGAAGTTAAGACTGCCTTTGCCTTTTAACTAATTCTATTTCGGTGATAAGTTGACTGACTTTTCTTCTACGAAAGAAAAAAAAGGAAGAGAGCAATGCTGGTTCTTTTTGTTGATTTGTTTGCGATTAGATTTGTCTTTCTCATTAGTTTATTCAATAAACTAACTCAAATTTTAATCTGCTTGAAGTTATAAACTAATTATGCTAGCATTTTTTGATTTTACGCAGAAATTAGACGATGTCTTCTTCAAATCAAAACCGAAAGGATCCTGCATGGTGTCATGGAACTCTACCAAATCCCAATGACACGAATAAAGTGAAGTGCAATTATTGCGGAAAAGTAACAAATGGTGGAATTAGTCGATTCAAGAAACATCTTGTTGGAGGTTATAAAGAAGTGAAGGCTTGTCGTGATTGCCCTCCTCCTGTTATGGAAGAATTGAAGCAGTACATGGCCAATAAGAAGGAATCTAAGCGCAAAATGGATGCAATTCCCCATTTGGATAAATTAGATGATGAAGGAATGTTCAATGCTTCGAGTCACGCAGCATCAAATCGCACTATTGTATCTGGCTCAAGTGCAAAAAGATCAAGAGGCCCTATTGATTATTTCTATTATGAGTGTCAAGATCAGGGTGATGATGTTGTCATTCAGAAAAAGAAACAAGACTCAAAGGAGCTTGATGCGTACCAGAAGAAGATGAGAGATGACGCAGTTCAGGCATTTAGTAGATGGATGTATGATGCTGGAATTCCTTTTAATGCCGTCAACTATGATAGTTTCACCACTATGATACATGCAATGGGAGACTATGGGAGAAATATGAAGCCTCCTTCCTATCATGAGGTTAGAGTTACTTATTTAAACAAGGAAGTGGAACGAACAAAGGAGCTGATGAAAGGTAACATTGAAGAAAATGAGAAGTATGGTTGTAGCTTGATGATAGATTGATGGAAAGATAGAAAAGGTAGATCTTTAATAAACTTTTTGATGAACACTCCAAAAGGAAGCATGTTTATGAAATCGATGGATGCATCAAGCTTTGCTCACACTGGTGAAAAAATGTTCGAGTTACTTGATAAATTTGTCCAAGATGTTGGAGAAGAACATGTAGTTCAAGTGGTGACGGATAGTGCAAGTTCAAATGTTCTTGCAGGTGAGAATCTTTAAGTGTTATTGACTTTCTACTTTTTCTTAACGTGTTCTTAACTTAATTTTTTTTACAGGAAGATTATTGGAGGCGAAGTACCAACATTTGTATTAGACTCCATGCGCCGCTCACTGTATCGATTTGATGTGTGAAGACATCTTCAAGTTACCTAATTTGAAGAAAGTACACGAGCAAGGAGTAGCTTTTAATGGCTTTATATACAATCGGGCTTTTCTCTTGAACATGTTAAGAGATTTCACAAAGAAAGCTGAAATGTTGAGGCCTGGAAAAACACGATTTGCTACAGCGTTCCTAACATTGAAGAGGTTCTTGGAGCAAAGGGCAAATTTGAAGAAGATGTTTACATCCGATAAGTGGAATGCCACGAAGATTTCAAAAGAGGCATTGGGGAAAAGAATGGAACAGATGATTTTATCGACTACCTTTTGGACTAATGTGAGATATGCGGTGAAGGTTACTGGTCTCTTAGTGCATGTGCTTCGGTTGGTTGATGGTGAGAAAAGACCAGTAATGGGATACATTTATGAGGCAATGGATCGAGCAAAGGAGGAAATCGCTGCATCTTTCTCTCACCAAGAAGAAAAATATCGACATGTGTTTCAAATCATCGATAATCGATGGAATGTTCAGCTCCATAGACCTCTTCATGCAGCAAGCCATTTCCTCAATCCTCAATTCCTTTATTCAAATCCGAATATATTACAAGATGAAGATATCATGACAAGATTTCATTATGCGGTTCAACGATTGGTGAGGAATTTTTAAGTTCAAGATGCCATTTGTAGTGAAATGGATGTGTATACCAAGGCTGAACGGATGTTTGGAATTCCCACTGCTATCCTGTCATGTGGGGCCGCGCCTATACAAGGCAACGGCGCACCCGTGACATCCGCAGGGATGCAATTCGGGAAAGTGGCTAAAATTAGGGAAGAGCAAATCAAGGGAATAAGTTTTATGAGAGATTTGCTCCAGATTTGTTAGGGCCAATGGTCTATTTATTCGTGTAGTCTGGATCAGAGAGAGAAACAAGAAGTATTATTTCCTAAATCTCTCTTCCCCTTCTCTAAACCAACTGGGTGCTGAGGGGAAAAACCTCGCCCCTAACCACGGGTCGCGTCTACGAGCTTCGTAGTCGGGGTCCAGCCACCCTAGGGCTTGACGCCCTTGACAACTTGGTATCAGAGCCCAGACCGTCCTCGCCTCGCCAATCCTCCTCGCCGCCGCCGCTGCCCCGTTCCTCATCTGTTCCACCCACGCCTCAACGTGCCGACACCGTGGGAGACAAGGACGCCGCCCTCCAGACCACCTTGGATACCTTGGCGGCCACCCTCAAGGCCCTGCAAGCTTCCGTCGAGGCCAACTCTCAGGCGATTCAGCGCCTGAGCGCTGCAACCCCACCGCTTTCATCTTCGTACGGCAACAGGACCGCCTCCGAAGAACACAATCAGGATCGTTCACCACGGTTCCAGAAATTGGATTTTCCGCGATATGATGGCAAATCCGATCCGCTCATCTTCATTAACCGATGCGAATCGTACTTCCACCAGCAGCGCATCATGGAGGAGGAGAAGGTGTGGATGGCCTCCTACAACCTGGAGGAGGGCGCCCAGATGTGGTACAACCAAATTCAACAGGATGAGGGCATTCCATCATGGCGACGTTTCAAGGATCTACTGCACCTTCGCTACGGTCCGCCCCTGCGTTCCAACCCGCTAGGCGAATTGGCAGCGTGCAAGCGCACGAGCACCATCGCGGAGTACCAGGATCGTTTCCAAGCGCTCCTTCCTCGCGCGGGCAGACTCGATGAGGACCAACGGGTCCAACTCTTCACCGCGGGCCTCCTACCGCCGCTCAGCTTCGACGTCGAGGTGCACAACCCGCAGTCCCTCGCCGGGGCGATGAGCCTTGCGCGCAAGCTCGAACTGCGAGAGTAGTACGCGGCGCCTCCACCTCGACCGGCGGTCCGCGCACTCCTTCCGCCGCCTGCACCGCGTCTCGCCTTGCCGGCACCGCCAACGACCAACCCGACCGCCTCGGCCGCAGTCACCCTGGAGAGCCGGCCGGTTAAACGCCTCACTCAGGCCGAACAGGAGGAACGCCGAAGTCTGGGCCTATGCTACAACTATGACGAGAAGTTCGGGCGCGGCCATAACCGTGTCTGCAAGCGCCTCTTCCTGCTCGAGGGCATGGTGGAGGACGAGGAGGAAGTACCGGAGTCGGCAGAGGAGGTAATCGCCGAGGGAGCCCCCATTTCTCCCTTCACGCCATCGCCGGTGTTCCCTTCGGCAACACGATGCAACTCGGCATCGAGTTGGGCGGCGCGTCCCTCGTCGCACTCCTCGATTCGGGATCCACGCACAACTTCATCTCCCAGGCCGCGGCTCAACGCACGGGCCTGCCACTGCAGCACCGTCCACACCTGACGGCCACGGTGGCAAACGGCGAGCGTGTCTCTTGCCTGGGTGTCATCCGTCAGACCGCCCTCACCATACACAATGATGTCTTCACTGCCGACCTCTTCGTCATACCTCTCGCCGGGTACGACGTTGTTCTGGGCACCCAGTGGCTGGCGACACTGGGTCCGATTCTCTGGGATTTCAGCGCCCGGACGCTAACGTTTCAGCGGCGCCAACAGAAGGTCTGCTGGCATGGAATCCCTGGTCCTGACGCGCCTAGCCTCCGCGCGACCACGGGCAGTGCCACTCTCCTTGACGAGCTCCTCGCCTCCTTCGACGACGTCTTCGCCGAGCCACATGGGTTGCCCCCCCCCGCGCGGCCGCGACCACAGCATCGTTCTTCTTCCAGGATCGCAGCCCGTGTCCGTCCGTCCCTACCGGTACCCGGTGACACACAAGGATGAACTGGAGCGGCAGTGCGCCGCCATGATGGACCAGGGGCTCATCCGCCGGAGCTCCTCAGCGTTCTCATCCCCGGTCCTCCTCGTCAAGAAGGCTGACGGCTCGTGGCGTTTCTGCGTCGACTACCGCGCTTTGAACGCCCTCACCGTCAAGGACGCTTTTCCCATTCCGGTGGTGGAAGAGCTGCTCGACGAGCTCCACGGCACAAAGTTCTTCTCCAAGTTAGATCTGCGCTCGGGCTACCACCAGGTCCGGATGAATCCGGACGACATCGCCAAGACGGCGTTCCGCACCCATGAAGGGCTCTATGAGTTCCTGGTGATGCCGTTTGGGCTGTGCAACGCTCCGGCCACGTTCCAAGCTCTCATGAACGACGTACTGCGCCCTTTCCTACGCAGGTTCGTGCTTGTTTTTTTTTATGACATCCTCATATACAGCACCTCCTGGGCGGACCACCTCCGTCACCTCCGCGTCGTCCTCGCCGTGCTACGGCAGCACCGCCTCTTCGTCAAGCGCTCGAAGTGCGTTTTCGGGGTCGACTCCATTTCCTACTTAGGCCATGTGATATCCGAGGCCGGCGTGGCTATGGATCCTACCAAGGTACAGGCGATCCACGATTGGCCTCAACCCCGCTCGGCGCGCGCGGTGCGCGGGTTCCTCGGGCTTGCAGGGTACTATCGCAAATTCGTCCACGACTACGGCTCCATTGCGGCACCCCTGACCGCACTCCTCAAGAAGGAAGGGTTCACCTGGAATGACGACGCCACCGCCGCTTTCACTGCGCTCAAGATAGCGATCACGTCGGCCCCGGTCTTGGCGCTACCGGACTTCACCAAACCGTTCATCGTCGAGTGCGACGCCTCCACACACGGTTTCGGGGCGGTGCTCATCCAGGACAAACACCCGGTCGCCTTCTTCAGCCGACCCGTCGCGCCGCGCCACCGCTCTCTCGCCGCCTACGAACGGGAGCTCCTTGGCCTCGTCCACGCCATCCGCCATTGGCGACCGTACCTCTGGGGCCGCCGCTTCCTGGTACACACGGATCACTACAGTCTCAAGTTCCTCACAGCGCCTCGCGACGATTCCGCAGCACCACTGGGTTGGCAAGCTGCTGGGATTCGACTTCACCGTCGAGTGCAAGTCGGGCGCGACAAACACGGTAGCCGACGCCCTTTCGCGAAGCGACACCGACGAGGGAACCGTCCTGGCCATCTCCGCGCCCCGCTTCGATTTCATCGCGCGCCTCCGTCAAGCCCAGGACATCGACCCCACCCTCGTCGCCATGAAGGACGAGATCCGCGCCGGCACCCGCACATCACCTTGGTCGCTCACCGACGACATGGTAACGTTCGATGGCCGCCTTTACATTCCGCCAGCTTCACCTCTGCTGCAGGAAATCATGGTCGCTGTCCATGAGAATGGCCACGAAGGCGTACAGCGCACAGTGCACCGACTCCGCCGCGACTTCCACTTCCCCAACATGAGGGGACTGGTGCAGGACTTCATCCGCGCGTGTACCACCTGCCAGCGCTACAAGTCGGAGCACCTACATCCGGCGGGCCTTCTCATGCCGTTGCCGGTGCCAAAGGCTGTCTGGACGGACATCGGCCTCGACTTCGTGGAGGCGCTGCCGCGCGTTGGGGGGAAATCGGTCATACTCACTGTGGTCGACCGCTTCAGCAAGTACTGCCACTTCATTCCCTTGGCGCATCCGTACACCGCCGAGTCCGTGGCGCAAGGCTTCTTCACCGACATTGTTCGTCTTCATGGGGTACCACAGTCCATGGTGTCCGACCGTGATCCGGTTTTCACCTCGATGTTTTGGCAGGAACTCATGCGCCTTATGGGCGCCAAGCTTCACATGACGACTGCCTTCCACCCCCAGTCCGACGGCCAATCGGAGGCCGCCAACCGCGTCATCGTCATGTACCTGCGTTGCTTCACCGGGGACCGTCCCCGCCAATGGCTCCGTTGGCTGCCCTGGGCCGAGTATGTCTATAACACCGCATATCAGACTTCGCTCCAGGACACGCCGTTTCGGGTGGTGTATGGTCGCGATCCGCCAACCATCCGCTCGTATGAGCCGGGCGAGACGCGCGTGGTTGCCGTCGCCAAGACCATGGCAGAACGTGATGAATTCCTCGCCGACGTCCGTTATCGCCTGGACCAAGCCCAGACGGTGTAGAAGCTCCACTACGATAAGCTGCACCGCCCCGTCTCCTACCAGGTCGGCGATTGGGTTCTGCTTCGCCTCCGTCATCGTGCTGCGGCCTCCCTACCTCAGGCGACCACTGGGAAGCTCAAGCCGCGCTACTTTGGGCCTTACCGCATCACCGCGTTGATCAACGACGTCGCGGTGCGCCTACAACTACCTCCATGTGCTCGGCTCCATGACGTTTTCCACGTGGGCCTCCTCAAGAAGTTCGTCGGCCAACCGCCGGATGCTCCGCCACCTCTTCCGTCCATTCACCACGGCGCGGTGACTCCCGTTCCGGAACGCGCGGTGCGGACTCGCTTCGCGCGTGGCATTCACCAGGTGCTCATCCACTGGAAGGGCGAATCGGCGGCTTCGGCCACTTGGGAAGATGTCGACGTCTTCCTCGACAAGTATCCCGCCTTTCAGCTCGAGGACGAGCTGCTAGTCGAGGGGGGGAGAGATGTCATGTGGGGCCGCGCCTATACAAGGCAACGGCGCACCCGTGACATCCGCAGGGATGCAATTCGGGAAAGTGGCTAAAATTAGGGAAGAGCAAATCAAGGGAATAAGTTTTAGGAGAGATTTGCCCCAGATTTGTTAGGGCCAATGGCCTATTTATTCGTGTAGTCTGGATCAGAGAGAGAAACAAGAAGTATTATTTCCTAAATCTCTCTTCCCCTTCTCTAAACCAACTGGGTGCTGAGGGGAAAAACCTCGCCCCTAACCACGGGTCGCGTCTACGAGCTTCGTAGTCGGGGTCCAGCCACCCTAGGGCTTGACGCCCTTGACATATCCGACGCCGAACTTGCGAACTAAAATCACCAGGTTACATTCTTTTTTGAAACCTTATCATAACTTATTGCTTATTACTTATATTTTGCTACTTTATCATTTTACAGCTCAGTGGTGGTCATCATATGGATCTTCGACGCCGAATTTTCGAAACTTTGCTATAAAAGTTCTCAATCTTACTTGTAGTTCTTCCGGTCGTGAGAGAAACTAGAGTGTGTTTGAGCATGTGAGTAAATTAAATTCTTAAATTTAGCTCCTTCAACGTAATTTTAATTATTATATGTGTAATGCACATGTTTTCATGTATGCAGCTTCACTCCAAAAGGAGGAATCGTTTGGAGCATCAAAGATTGAGTATGCTGGTTTATGTGAAGTATAATAGGTCTTTGAGGCGTCGATATCTAAAGCGCGAGAATCTCGATCCAATCATCTTGCCAGAAGTTGGTGGAATTGAAACGTCGGAATGGAAGACAGGAATTATGGAAGACGTGGATGATGATGAGGAGAACGAACGTGTATTCAGTGATAATGAAGACTTCACATGGGCAAGCGAGGCTAATGAACCGGAGTATGTCACTAGAACTTCTCAACCCTCAATTACTTTAAAATGGTATGCTGCAGGAAAGGAAAAACGAGAAGCGAAAGGAACTTCCGTAGCAAGGACTAAATATGTCGTTGAGCTTCGAGGGAAGAAAAAAGTTGATGTGGCAAATGAAGAATATTTTGAAGAATTGGATGAAAATGAGGAGGAAGAGCAAAACCCGGAAGGCTACAAAAGTTCTAGTGGGAATGATAGTGTGGCTTTATCAGCTTCGGATGATTAGGAAATTTCTGGTACTACGAGCAACTGGTGCCCGAAGGTTCGTTGAATGTATGTGTGGTCGCCGTATGAATGAAAGAAAGAGAGAAGACAGCGGACGAATACCCCAAGCGGAAGCACCTACGGATACCATCGACGATGCCTTTGGAGGGAAGCAAGAACCAGGAACACAGAGAACTTGAACGCTAGAATGCTTGAAGATAATAATGACAATATGTCTGTCTGTAGAGGGGTGCTTCTATACAGTGTCTAAAAATGACTATTTATTCTAAGTTAGACCTACGTATGTACGGTAACGAAATATTACACATATATTACGCTTCCTTTGTTACCAGTCCTCATGGAATATATTCTTTCCATACGATCAAACTTGGCAACAATTCCCTTCTAAATCCTGAGATTGTCTGGAATCTTACTTAACAGCCATTGATCGTCCGCATTGCCTATTGGCCTTCACCGTAGAGTTTCCTCGTTCGCCCAGTTGATTGTCGCTTCGTCGACCCTTGGCGCCCGTCGCCTAGTAACCTTGTCGCTTGATGACTACTTCGCCCAGCAAGCCTTCGCCTGGTGTGTTTCCTCGATCACCACCTTACTGGGTTTCATATTCATTGGGCCTGTATTCTGGACCGTTGATCCACAGATAAGGCCGAGATTTGTGGCCTAGAATTTTTGTTGCTAAATATATAAGGCGACAAGCCACCCTAGTTTCCTCTTTCCATGGTGTCTTGATAAAGAGGCCCACGCCAGCTCCGAACTTGTTGGAGGATCCATTGAACCACATGGTCCAATTTTCTCACGGGTGGACTTCCTCGTGTGAAGAATCGAGATTACCTTCACCATAATGAGTGATGAATTCAGCTAAGGCGTAACCTTTAACTGAAGTTTGTGGTTTGTGGTACATATTGTAGGCTGAGAGAACCAAACTCCACTTGTCGATTCTTCCCGTGAGCAATGGGTTCAAAGAATACCTTAGTCACAAGGGTCTTAGAGATGACATATACATCATTAGATCCGATGTAGTGTCTGAGCTTTATCACTGAGTAGTATACTGCAAGGCATACTTTCTCAGTTGGGGTATATCGCTGCTCCGTCTCCGTGAAAGGGCGAGACATATAATAAATCGCTTTCTAGTCCATCTTGTTCCTGGGCTAGCATAGACCGAATAGTGGACTGGGATATATCAAAATAAAGGATGTATGGCTCGTTGGTGGTACTAAGACAGGGGATTGATCATATAACTCTTTAATTCTTTGAAAGCTCGCCCATGTTGCGGTGTCCAAGTTATATGTCCTTTTCCTTCTCCTTCAGAATCGACGAGAAGGTGCTGGTATTAGATGCCACGTTGCCAATGAAGCGGCTTATATAATTAACTCTCCCGAGGAAGGCTTGAAGTTCCTTCTTGCTTCGAGGAGCAGTGAGGTTCTGAATCGCTCGAGATTTTAAAGGATCCACTTCGATTCCCTGTTGAGGTACTAGGAATATAAGGAATTGGTCCTTCTGTACTCCAAAGGCGCACTTTAACGGGTTGAGTTTGAGGTTATGTTCTCGCATCTTTTCGAATGCTTCGCTCAAATGAAGATGATGGTCTTGTCACTTTTTGGATTTTACCACCACGTCATTAATGTATACCTCAACTGTTTTTCCCATCAAAGTAGCGAAGATTAGGCTCATTGATCTTTGATACGTGGCTCCAGCATTCTTCAATCCGAAAGGCATAACTACCCACTCGAATATCCACATAGGGCATCTGAACGCCGTCTTGTGGACATCTTCTTCAGCAATGAAGATTTGATTATACCCAGAGCATCCGTTCATAAAAGACATTAGTTCATGTCCGGCTGACTTGTCTATGAGGTCGTCAGCGATGGGCATGGGGTACTCATCTTTAGGTGTTGCTTTATTTAGATCGCGGAAGTCTATGCATACCATGATCTTACCGTTCTTTTTTATGACGGGTACTATGCTAGAGATCCAGTCTACGTACTTGGCCGTCTTGATGTAACCGGCTTTAAACAGTTTCTTAATTTTATCGTAGACCAACTGAGCTACTTCCCGTGACATCCTCTTCGGAGTTTGTTTTACGGGCTTGCAATTGATATGTGTCGGGAGTTGGTGTTCAGCCAAGTCCCGGTTTAGACCAGACATCTCGGTGTAGTCCCATGTGAAATAGTCTTTATAGGTATGTAGCACCTTACTTATGTCATATGCTTCAGTTTCACTCATGAGTGAATTGAGATAGGTGACACGTGGTGAATCAGCAGTCCCTAGGTTTATTTCTTTCAAAGGATCGCACGGAACGACAAAAGTATTTGCAACTTCTTTATTAAAATTTAGCATGTCTTGGCATGCTTGGGAAAACACATTTCATCGTGTCTCGCTTATTTTGGATGACCTATAGCTAGCTAATCTCTCTAGGACATCCGTTATCGGATCGAGTACTTCACTTTCCATTAGACGAGGTTGTGTTAAGGAGTATATTGGGCTCCAAATCCGTCTTTGCCTACTGAGCATCAGTGTCATCTCGTATCCCGGCCTCGTACATATCTTTCTCCAAAGGGGTCAAATCTTCAGTGACCTCGAGTTGTAGCTCATCGCCTCATCCAGTTAGAACGATTGGGTTCTGAGGTGGAGCTAGAGGTGGTCCGTCATACGAAACCAGAAATTCGTAGCCTCCTTTGCCCAGAGGGCCGACGTTCGGGTCTCCCATTGCATACCTTTGCTTCAATGTCATGTCTATGACTTGCTTGACTACTCCTGGCAGACGTAAGGTATATTAATATTTTCATTCGCCTCACCTATGATAACTTGTAAGCCATATTTTCCCCATAGCAGAAGTTTTTGGTGAAGAGTAGAGGGTATGACACTAGTTTTATGGAGCCAATCCCTCCCGAACAGGGCACTAAAAGAGGGCATTATGTAAATGACACCCCAACTTCGGCTATGTCATCCCTTAGACTTTTATAAGCCTCTAGAGGGAGCAAATTAATATTCGCTCCATTAACAATAAGGACGCGACGCATTTCCACATTGTTGATCGTCACCTGAATGTGGAGCGGGAACATGTCTTCCCGTAATGAGGACGATTTTGTGGTATTTCAATGACGGTGTTAGGATTAAAAGGTAGTGTTAGCCTACCTTCTATATGACTGCCTTCTTTCTTAGGAAACTCGACTGCTAGCATGAGGACGTTGCAACTAGTTCTGTTCGCTTCGGGTGGAGTCCCGGATTGAACTGGGTTGTAATCACTCAGTGAGTTTGAAGCAAGGTGGCTTTCGCTTGATTCCTTAGCTTTTTGAACTACCGTACCGACTTGGCATGTTTCTGCGCAAAGCATCGTGCCCTCTTTTCTCTTTGCTATTTGGTTTTCTCAGTGGGTATCTGCGGTTGTGTTCCCATGCCCACTTTCTGCCATGTTCCCACGTCTGGGGGACAAGAACATGAACAAAGCGTGAGTTTCCCAGGGATTGCAGGCAATCATCGGCCTGAACAAACTCCCTTTTGTGCGGGTCATAACCTCTCTTGAGGTTTACCCCGGATGAAGTCTCCGAAGAGTGAGTGAATTCGGAGTCAGATCTGTTACCTGATGGGGGGTCAACCCTTTCCACCTTGATCTTTCCTTCAGATGCCAAACCGGCCAGCAGCAGGAAGTACTGGTTGCTATAGAGTTGACACATCTGGGTGATGAGTACTTTGTGTGCTGTTATTGGCTTGCACCTGTAACAGAGCATGTCAGCTGTTAGAAATTGGGCTGGCGAGGTCCCTGTTCTCATAGTGTTCTCGTCGCCTCAGGAGTGATCCTGTCGCTCCGCACTTTCTTTTGCCTGTTGAGGCCCGAAGCGCTCCGCAGCGCGTCGCCTAGGGAGTTTCTTGTTAGATTCCCTCTTCTAGACAGGTTTGCTTTCGTCTGCAACCCCCTGTCTCATGAGTTCTTTAGGAGTATAGAGCTCCCTATTTCCACTTGGTGGGATATTCCTCTGCTCTGGGCGCTTTTCTACACGCTGATATGCCCTTGGGCCATTGCTGATTCTCATAGCCATCTCCTCGAGGCGATTGAGGTCGTACCATCCTGCTTTCTTTTCATTCAGCAAGTACTTCCTGAAAGTATGACAGTGATTGGTATTGTGCGAAGCATCCATATGCCAGCGGCAGCGGTTGCGTTGCATCTTCTTGAGATCTGCAGGACATTGGAGTGTTCCTTTGGTCACAAGTCGCTTGAATAGTATATTTACAATGATTGTTTCGCCAGTCTCGGACGATTTGTCCCTGTCTCCCTGCATTGACAGAGGAGGCACGGTTAAGCAATTGACATTGAAGGTATTTATGTCAGCTAAATAGCCAAAAGGATGCGACTCTGTTAACGCCTGATCCCCTGAGTCTGGTAATCGCAATCCCTGGTAGTATGGGTGAACGACCCATGCCAATTACAGAAGTTCCTCGACTTTTCTCTGTCGGTGCGAGGGACCCGATGGCCCGATTTTAATCGAATTCGTCCAATTTGGAGCATGAATTCGAAGATTTCGTCGGCTTTCGCCTCGTCAAAGGAGTATTTCTTTTCCTCCTGAGTCTTTGGGGATGCTTTGGCCCAGAAGTTTTTCTTGATCAACTCATCGCATGCTAAGGGTTGCCCTTTCACATGTTCTGCGATGTCGACATCTACGACTTGTTCCGCTTGATAAGTCATCGAGGGTCCCGCAATCAAACTCCCTTTTGCCTGTGTCTTCTCTATAAGGAGATTCTCGTGTCGGATGGCTCTCCTGCCCAACTCATTCCAATCCATGAACAGTTCTCCCTCTAGCTTCTTTCTAAGCCAAAGTAGGAGAGAATCCTGGGCGATGGCTATGAACTTTGCTTGAGATGCAGAGGTTTAACATCTCAGCCATGCTTCCGAAGCTTATTTAGGAAGACAGCCACGGGTTCATCGGGTTGTTGTTACATGTGAGTGACTGCAGGATCGGTCTGTGCAAACGCTAGAGTGAATTGATCCTGCATGTCATCCCAGTTTCTCACCGAGTTAGGAGGGAGGTTTACGTACCACGTAAAAGTTGCTCCTGTGAGAGAGCTTGAAAACAGACGGAGTTTTCAGAAACCGTTCGTGGCAGCTTCTCCAGCCTGATAAGTGTAGCGAGCGACATGTTCCATAGGCGAAATGCCTTCTTCGCCTGAAAAATAGGCAAATTCAGGAATGCGGTACCCTCTCGAAAAAGGATAATCCCGATCGATGTTGTCAGGGTAAGGAGCCCGATAAAGCTTAACCTCCTTCGCCTCGTCCGCCCTAGGGATCGCTTGTTCCACTAGTCGGGTGACATAATCTCTGATATCGGGGGCGAGATATGGTGGCACCATCGATTCCTGAGCTGGTATTCCCCTTTCATGAATCTGTTGGGGAGAGTACTCGGAGCATTCATGGTTTTCAGTAGGAACTAATTCATTATCTACCGGCCAATTGACATTCTTTCTCCACCGAAAAGGGGGTTGATACACTACATGATGGCTTTGTTGTGCAGCCGTTCTGTACTTGTTTATCACGAGTGCCAGATTATTATGCATGAACTTCTTAGGACCTGCTGGGATGCTAGGGACATCGTCTATGTCAACCTTTTTCTTCCCTTCAGCGATTGAGGCCCTGTGAGGGTCGTAATAAGGTTGACGTCTGGTGGTTGACTCGCCTTTCCTATCACTGGGCCTGCTAATTGGTAACCCTGTCATAGTTCCCATGTTTAGAAGACGGCCTCCATTTTGGAGTCAATCCACTCCTTAAAAGCGTAGTGCTTCTGGTCGATAGCATCGACTTTCTCCATTAAGAGTTGGAGAGTACTCATAATGGCGGACAGCTCTCCAACTATGGCTGGGTCTGAGTTGTTTCCATCATTATCTTTTTCCCCATCGGAGTGGTTATCTCCGAGGTTGTTCGAATAACCACCAGCTCGGGTTCTAGGCATGATTAGCTTAGTCTCCCGCTGTGGTTGCCAAAGGCGGGTTTGCTCCGGAAGTGACCGCGGACAAGCCGGATCCAGGCACATCGGAAATCTCTGGCACTACGAGCAAATGGGTCGTTGAATGTGTGTTGTGTGGTCGTCGTATGAATGAAACAAAGTGAGAAGACGGCAGATGAACACCCCTAAGGGGAAGCACTTACGGATGCCATCGACGATACCTTCGGAAGAAAGCAAGAATGCAGGAGCACAGAGAGCTTGAATGCTACAATGCTTGAAGATAATATTGACAATATGTCCGTCTGTAGAGAGATGTTTCTATGCAATGTCTAAGAAAGACTATTTACACTAAGCTAGACCTACGTATGTACGGTAACGAAATATCACACATATATTTCGCTTCCTTTATCACCAATTTTCATGGAATATCTTCTTTCCATATGATCAAACTTGATAACAATTCCCTTCCAAATCCTGAGATTGTCTGGAATCTTCCTTATCAGCTACTGATCGTCCGCACTACCCATTGGCTTCGCCGTAGAGTTTCCTCGTTTACCCTGTTGACTATCGCTTCGTCGACCCATGTCACCCGTCACCTGGTAACCCTGTTGCTTGATGACTGCTTCGCCCAGCAAATCTTCGCCAAGTGTGTTTCCGTAATCACCTCCTTACTCGATTTCTTGTTCCTTGGGCGTGTATTCTGGACCGTTGATCCACAGATGAGGTCGAGATATGTGGCCCAGAATTTCTGTTGCTAAACAGTTATCCGCTATTTGTAGTTGCGGGAAATTTTAAAATGTGTAGCAGCAACGTTTGCGAAATAACTTGCAAAAACAACCTCCTGAGGATTAGGCAAGGCAAAAATCTTGGTGCACAATATAATTTGCGAGCTAACGATGAATGGGAACAAACCTCCTGTGGCTTTGCTAGGCAAGGTGTTTGCACATAAAAACATTGAGCTCCATGGAGATTTTGACTCTCGACTATGAAGAACCGAGAAGAAATTGAGTAGATATTTTTTTTGGAGACTGAATATGTTGGGCTCTGGATTGTGGGCAATTAATATGGACAAATAATCGATTTGAAAGGAAATCTTTGATTGGAGAGATTGATCAAAAAATACTCGAGAGCTAAAAATTATAATAAAACAAATTATTAACAACATTCTCGATTGATCAATAAGAAATATTATATTTCCCCCCTCAAAAGTAAAAGATATTAGATTCTCCCTGTTAAATCGAGAAGAGTCACATTTCTTGGATGAGTAGTTTTCAATAATCCACAACTCTCATTCACGTCTCTTCGACGGTCTTCAAGCACTCTCCCCACTATCCTTGAGGTTTTCCACAAAGTTCCGGCGATTTTATTAATTATTTTAATATAAATATGTGTCGTTTCTTTTGTTGTAAGGCATTATTACCCTAAGAAGTGGTGAATTAGTGTTAAAGTTCAATTAAGGATTTTTAACCCTTTTCAACAAACTCCGCAGCGGAAGAAAGCTTATATAAAACAGAACCGTAGAGCTAGGTTTCCGTAAGACATAACGTATGAATGTGATTGCGACTTGTTTGATGGACGCAAAGCTTTTATAGTGGTTTAACAACTTGCCTACATCCACTCTTCATCCAGAATTTGGATATGTTGACAAGATTTTGATGATGAGTCAAACAGCAGGTTTGACCTGCTATGACTTTACAGAAGCTTAAACCTCATGTAACGAAAATATACTTCGTAATAAAGGAAACAAATCACGAAAATATTTTCTTCACCCTGATTAGATCAAGAGACGTGATTAGAAAATATTTCTATAATAAGATATTTCAATAATTAATTAATTATTGATTATTTTAATTATATTATTAATTCAAAAAGGGAATATTCTTAAGAATATTATTTGAATTAATATGTATCTGATAAACAAATGTTTGAATGTCAAAAATAAAATATTTCCTAATCAAGGAAATTATTTTGTTATTTTTTGCAACTTCTATTTAACCTTCTGAAAAATATTAGGTTATATAGAAACCGTTCTCAAACAATGTTTTCAGACCAATTTCGTCCAGATACAATGAAAATCTTATCTGGAACGAATTATGTCAATTTAGAAATAATTGATTGATTATTTACTTGTATGGAAGGATACTTGTTCTGACAAGCTGAACCTTCTATCATGTAATATCTGGGAAATAAAACGTCCGATTAATACAAAATTAATTATGGACGGTTCCAACAGATAAATAAACATGTCCATTATCAGATTTATCAAGTTGGAAATAAAATATTCTTTCTTTCCAACTATAGAAGGTTGCTGACCGAAGTAGGCTCTAACCTTCTGTAAGACGAGATCATACGATTGGATGATCTGATTGATCTGATATCAATCAAAGATTGTCTCTAAATAATTTATACACATTGGTGATGAATCTGGTCAAATTTCATATATGGTAAAATAAGTTTCCTTCTTCACAGGAGGACGGAACATTTACATAAGAGAAAAACCTAAAAACATTTTAAATATACACAGAGCATAAGTCTTGACATTTGGCAACGTTATTGGTTGTTTAACGTGTGTGTGAGTGTGCAGGACGGGTTCTCCAGGCGAGAGTTCTCGCAGGAGGTAACTACAGCGGGTTGAGCGTGGGTGAAGCCGCTCCGGTGACTTCGTTGCGTACGGATTTGAGGGACTCGACCGAAACTTTGTCCGTGCCGTCTGACTGCGTGCATCATGGCTTGGAAGAAGGGTTCGTTGGTGGCGAGTAGACGTACAGAATTGGTCGGAGAGAAGGAGTCCGTAGTAGGGGTTCCGTGGTGAGGGACCACCAACCTTCTGTAGTTGGTTATTTTGTTGTTTGTATGTTTGCAGCAGGTGTGTATTGGTGAAGCCACTCCGTAGGCGTCGTTGGCTGTGAATACGAAGGACTTGACGGGGAAGCTGTCCGTGACGTCGGACTGCGTGCACCAGGGCTTGGGAAGGGTTCGTTGGTGGCGAGTAGGCGTACAGCAGGTCTATGAGAAGGTTCTACAGTAGGCATAAGTGGTGAGCGACTACAACCTACTGTAGACAGTTCATCTTTATTTTCTTTCCAGATTAAACCAAAAATACCAAAAAGAGAAGCACATCAGAGACATCCAAACACTTGGAGAAGGCGTTGTGGAATCTGTTCGCTGATCCACAGAAGCGACAGTCCGCTACAATGTCACAGAAGGCTGAAGCTTCCAACCAAGGTTCTGTGCTCGTACAAGTCTGGTTGATTTCCTTGTGATTCGACCTAGACTCATCCTAAACTCTGCAAGAGAGTTTCTTGCACTGGTTAAGCTAGTCTAACCGCACCGTGGTTAAAGAAACTATTTTCTTACACCATAGAAGGTTCAACCTTATACACTGTAAGCATTATTTCAAAGTATTCGTGAAAACGACCGAAAGTGGACGTAGGTGCATTCACCGAACCACTATAAAATCCCTTGTGTTCTTCGATTCATTTTGAAGTCCATTTCACAAGTGCTGGGTTACAGCAACTTGCTCCCGCTGTGTGGGTTGTGAAAAAGCGTTTAAGAATTCCTTAATTGGACTTAACAATAATTCACCCCCCCTCTTAGTGTAATCTTTGGGCCAACAATTGGTATCAGAACGGGTTTCAACGGAAGCTTAACAGCTCGTTGAGATCTTATAGCAGCTCGAACCTTCTGTACGCTCTCTGATCATCACCGCTTTGTTGTATTCTACGGAAGCCTTGTTCTCTGTTTGAATCCAACAACTGAAATCAGAAAGGGCATCCACAGAAGCTTTACAGCTCGTTGAGATCCTACAGCAGCTCGTACCTTCTAAGAGCTCTATCTCTATTATACAGAAGCTTACGCTCTGTTACTGTCACAAGTTGGTTTGTTTCTACAGTAGCTTATAGCTCTGATAGATTAAAATCATTTGTATTAAAACAGGATTTAACAAAAGCTTGAGTGCTTTGTTATATCCTATAGAAAGTGCTACCTGTTATACGCTTAAAATTGCTACAACGTTGTTTTACTTCTGCCGAAATTTTAAGGTTTCTGTGGAACTAAAACTCTCTGGTATTTCTGCTCTATTCTATAGAGATTTGATTACCAGCAACGTCATTTTCAGTCTAACAGAAGCTACTGTGCGTTGAGACTCAGTACAGTACCATTAAGGTTCTACTGTTCTGCATCAAAGCCTAAACCTTCTGTAAGTTGAAAAAAATGAGCGATAATTTCTATGTACCGAAACCACATATTGGGAATCCACCCATGTTTGATGGTAAAAATTTTTCCTATTGGAAAATTCGAATGAGTGCCTTTGTAGATGCAATCGATGATGATTTGTGGTCGTTCATAGAAGACGGTCCACCTATTCTACCGATTGAACTACAAGTTGGTCCTGATGGTCGTCCTACTCAGGAGTACCTTAGGATCAAACGACTCACTAAAACGGCTAAGTACTTAATGTTTAGTGCTATGTCGCAAAGTGAATTCGTCAAAGTCTCTACTTGCACATCGGGCAAAGAAATCTGGGATAAACTTGTCACCATGTATGTTGGGATAAACCAGATTAGAGAAACCAAGGTGAATTTCTTAATTCATCAATATGAGAATTCCACCATAAAAGGAGAAGAATCTATAGAACAAATGTTCCAGAGACTTAACCTCCTAGTAGATGCCTTAACTCATTTAGGCAAACACTATACTAATTCTGAATTAGTAAGAAAGGTTCTACGAATTTTACCCAAATCTTAGGAAGCCAAGAAAACGGCTATTGAGGAAGTGAAGGATCTTTCTACTCTTAGATTAGATCAACTAATGAGCTCCTTAATGTCATATGAAATGGAGAGAACCTCTCAATCTGATGTGAAAAGAGCTTCAGCCGTCAAAGCATCAGAAGAACCAATAGAAGATTCTGACAATGAGATAGAAATCGATTCGGACGATGAACTCGCTATTATTGCTAAACACCTTCTGCGGTTCGCCTCTAAAAGACGTTTCAATAAGAGAAATCAGAAACGTGAAAAGCTATCAAATCCTAAGATGATCAGATGCTATGAGTGTAATAGGAAGGGACATTTCAAGTCTGATTGTCCTTTACTTAAGGAGAAGGAAAAACCTTCTGTACAAATCAAACCCAAGAAAGCAATGATTGCTTGGGTGGATATCGAAGATTCTGATGATGAGGAAGAAGAAGCACTAATGTGCGTAACTACTCACATGGAAACTCAAAACTCTATAGAAAGTCAATTCTGTTTTCGAACAGAAGCTACAGAAAGTGAATGGTATTTGGACAGTGGCTGCTCAAGGCACATGACCGGAGATCCATCCAAATTTTCTAAGCTGACTTTATAGAACGGAGGTTCTGTTAAATTCGGTGACAATAGCAAAGGCTCTGTCAATGGAACAGGAACTATTGGAAGTCCTGATTCTATGGCTATAGAAGAGGTTCTGTTAGTTACATAACTTAAACATAACCTGTTGAGCATTAGCCAGCTTTGTGACAAAGACTATACTATAACCTTTGATCAAGATAAATGTACTGGTATCCTAAACAATGATGTCCGCTTCATTGGAAATAAAAAAGGAACATCTACACTTTAACACAGAAGAGCTTTTGTGTACAAAAAGTTGTCTTCTGTCTGTCAAAGACGAAGCTAATCTTTGACATAGAAGGTTAGGACATTCCAATCTTCAATTGCTATCCAAGCTTGCTCGAAAAGAATTGGTAAAAGGCTTGCCTAATATCAAATTCGAGCAAGACAACTTCTGTGAAGCTTGTTCACTTGGTAAGCATACTAAATCCTCATTCAAGTCTAAGAATGATATTTCTACTATTCAGCCCATAAAACTTCTACATATGGATTTATTTGGTCCAACTAGAGTTCAAAGTATTGGTGGTAGAAGATATTGTCTAGTAGTAGTAGATGACTACTCTAGATACACATGGGTCAAGTTTTTGACTCATAAATGCATTTGAATCTTTCATTAAGCTCGCTAAGCAATTACAGAATGAAAATAGATCTTCTGTGAAAGATATTCGAACGGATCATGGTACAGAGTTTGAAAACCATGATTTCGCTATCTTCTGTGATGAACATGGTATCGATCACAACTTCTCTTCTCCTTACACTCCTCAACAAAATGGAGTCGCAGAAAGGAAAAATTGAACCCTTATAGACATGGCCAGAACCATGATTTGTGAAAGCAATATTTCACAGAACCTTTGGGCTGAAGCAGTGAATACAACCTGCTATATCTCTAATAGAGTACTACTAAGACCTAAATTAGAGAAAACTCCCTATCAACTATACGGGGGGAGAATACCGAATATTTCCTATTTTTATGCCTTTGGAAGTCCATGTTTTATACTGAGACCTTCTAAGGACAATCTTGGTAAATTTGATGCTAAATCAGATGAAGGTATCTTTTTAGGAAACTCACTAAAGCCTACAGAGTTATTAACAAAAGGACTTCTACAATAGAAGAGTCAATTAATGTAAAAATTAATGACTCACCAACAGAAGATAATACTAATCAAGTAATATCTTTTGAACCTACAGAAATACCTGTAGAACCCAAATCTTCTAAGGAAGGTAGAGAAGGGAACGAACATTCTCTTCACAATTCTCGAAGAGAATCTGAACAAACTGTTGAAAATTCTCCAGAAGCATCATCTTCGCAGAATAATCAATAGAATGATATAAGAGCACCTGCTTTATATAAAAAACGACATCCTATTGATCAAGTCATAGGAGACTTTGATAGAGGCATTCAGACGAGACGTTGTGTAAATGCTTAATATGAACATTCTGCATTTCTTTCACAGAAAGAACCAGATGGAATAGACGAAGCTCAAGATGATCCAGACTGGATCCTTGCAATGCAAGAGGAGTTAAATCAATTCGAAAGGAACAAAGTGTGGACACTTGTTCCTAAACCTGATAACCGTTCCATTATTGGAACTAAATGGGTATTCAGGAATAAACTCGATGAGTCAAGTGCTGTTGTAAGAAACAAAGCATGACTTGTTGCCAAAGGGTACTCTCAAGAAGAGGATATTGACTTTAATGAGACGTTCGCTCCTGTAGCACGTGTAGAAGCAATTAGGCTACTGTTAGCTTATGCTTGCTACAACAATTTCAAGTTGTATCAAATGGACGTGAAAAGTGTTTTTCTCAATAGAGAAATTAAAGAAGAGGTATACGTAAGTCAACCTCCTGGATTTGAAGATCCACAGCACAAGAATCACGTTTATAGACTTTCCAAGGCTCTATACGGTCTAAAACAGGCGCCTAGAGCATGGTATGAAAGACTTAGCTCCTTTCTTATTGAAAAGGGCTATAAAATTGGAAGAGAAGATACAACTCTCTTTCTCAAACACAGAGGTGATCATTTAGGGGTTGTCCAAATCTATGTCGATGACATTATCTTTGGATCAACGGATGATAAACTCTGTACAGAATTCTCTGAACTCATGACAAGTGAGTTCGAGATGAGCATGATGGGAGAACTTACGTTCTTCCTTGACCTACAAATTCAATAGACTGATGAAGGTACTTTCTTACATCAAGAGAAGTACACTAAGCAACTCCTGAAAAATTTGGCCTAGAAGGTTCTAAGCCTCTGTCTACTCCAATGGCTACAAGTGCCAAGATAGACAAGGACGAAAATGGTAAAGAAGTAGATAACAAGCTCTACAAAAGCATGATTGGCTCTCTTCTGTATCTTACTGCTTCTAGACCAGACATACTATTTAGTATATGTCTCTGTGCTAGATATCAATCAGTATCTAAAGAGTCTCATCTGATAATGGTCGAGAGAATCTTTAGATATTTACAAGGTTCTGTAAATCTTGGCATATGGTATTCCAAGAGATAAGACTTCATTCTCATTGGTTACTCAGATGCTGACTTTGCACGATGTAAGATCAACAGAAAAAGTACTAGTGGTACTTGTCAGCTAATGGGAAACATGTTGATTTCATGGGTTTCCAAGAAACAGACTTTTGTTGCTCTATCCACTGCAGAAGCTGAGTATATAGCAGCTGCAAGCTGCTGTGCTCAACTTCTATGGATGAAACAGCAACTTGAGGACTATGGTCTTTCATTTGTTGAAATTTCGATCATGTGTGGTAATACTAGTGCGATTCAATTAACGCGCAATCCAGTTTATCACTTATGATCAAAACACATAGACCTCAGACATCATTTTCTGAGAGATAATGTACAACAAGGTCTGTAAGCGTGAAATACGTTAATACAGACCATCAATTGGCTGACATTTTCACCAAACCCCTTGACCAGGAGAAATTCTTCTATTTGAGGAATGAATTGGGGATTTGTCATCCATTTTAATAATAGAGACGTTGTACAGAATGTTCAACGTTCTGTATTAAATATCTTTCGAAAATTTAATTCGAAATGTATTTTTCAAAAGAGTATTCTGGACAATATTATTCTAATGAAAATCTTGTCAAGAAAGAGTCCTTTTTATTAACGTAGATTCTCACAGAAACTACACACGGAAGGTTATACCTTGTGTATGGGTTAAATCGATACTTATGCTTCGAAGATAACCAAATATATTCCTTAATAAGTGAATATATGATGAGAGAATTTTAAGTGATATTTTCAGATTTTCTTAATAAATCTTGGAGGAATATTTAATATATCCTCTATCGAAGCTTAAAACAGAAAGTAAATCTTTTGTCCGAAAGCATATCTTTATTTTAAGAAAATTTGAGAAAATCTTATCTGATTTATTTCCCCTCACGTCAAGAATAATTGATCTTGATTAAAATCGGGAAGTTATGATTTTATTGGGAAAAGTTTCTCAATAAATCAATTTTAGGAAATAAAATAAAATATTATTTTCCTAAACCAGACTATTGCTTCTATTTATTCTCACGTTCTTCCATCGTGGCTTCCCACCACTGTCGAACTTACCCGAGAAACCCTAGAAAGCAAATCTGATCCTTCCCTACTCCCCAATCGCTCAAATAAGCTCAGGCAAATGGCACCGAAGAGCAAGGCCGTAACCCGCCGCTCATTCTCCCTCTCTGCCACGTCGGGTGAGCCTCAACCAACCATCCCTGCGATTCCTGCTGTTGACGAGGAAATCACGCCCTTGGAATCGGAAATCGCCAAGTACTCGCTTGCCGAGGACAAGGAGATGTCCAACGTCGCTGTCGAAGCAGTGCAGGACGAAACCCCTGTTTCGAAGGAAAGTCCTGTACCAGAGGAATTTCTAGAGGAACCTGCTATTGAGGCTGACGAAGCGTCCGATCCTGCTGTTGATCTCGTCTTGGAGGATGAAAACCCTCTGGAAGACGCTGATCTAGGTCAGGAAGATGAAACCCCTGTCATAGACGAGGTTTCCTCTGAGGATGACGAGGACGAAGCACAGGAGGTTAGTCCCTTGGCTGTCGCTCTCAAACCCTCTGTGTCACCCAAAACTAAGCTGAAGGGCAAGGCGGTTGCTGTGGAATATGTTCCTGTGAAACCCAAGCGTTCGGCATCAATCATAGTTTCTAGGAGTGTATCTTCTAGAACACGACACAAGCGCAAAAGCCCCGAGTCTGTGAGTAAGTCCCTGAAGCAGGAAGTCTTGAAAAAGACCAAGCCTTCAAACGTCTTCACACCTCAGGTATCACCTTCTATCTCCCAAGCGGAAATAGATGAGGTTGTTAATGCAGAAGCTGTACCTTCCTGCCTCGCAAATAGACAAATTGCTGCAATTAAGCGCTTGGATTTCAGCTGGTTCGCTGCAAATGGCCTGGATATCACACCCATGTATGAAAAACTGGGTTTGAAAGTCTTATGTGAAATTTATGTTGAGGTTGCTGTTGCCAGGATCCGTGAGTTCTATGCAAACCTCACCTGCTACAGAACTAACAACTCTGTTAAGTATGTTAGGACTGTGGTTGATGGCATCACTCTGGTCTACTCTGTCCATGACGTGAACAATCTGTTCGGCTGCCCGGAACATCCTGTTCTTCCCATGCCCAACAAGAATCAGTCATACAGTGTGATCCTTGGATCAAAAGTGAAAGTGTCACAGTACCTTGAGTCTGCTGCTTTGGAGCTTCCCAAAAGGATTCTCCACCGATCAGTGATCTTCTGTCTCCTACCACGGACAGGAAGTCTAGATGCGGTAACTCCCAGGGATGCTCAGATTATGGAGTACTTGCTGTCGGGAAAGCCGTTCAACCTAGGGGCGCTGATTTTTGGTCACATAGAGGCTTGTATAAAAGCAAAGGACAAAGCCCTCCCACATGGTCAGGTTGTGGCTGCTCTTCTCCGATTTCGTGAAATTGATCAAAATCCTACCACCGCACTTGAAAAATGGCGGGTTGGAAACTTTGGTCGACAGATTATTACAAGTATGCAATACGTAAAGACTCAAAGTGGCTGGATCCAGAAATCTAAGGGAAAAGAGAGTCGACAGAAAGAAGCATCTGCTACTTCTGGAAAGACTGGAACTCTTGCTGAGGGGGAGATAACACAGAGATATAGCGTTTGCTAATCTCAAACCCACAAGAATTCTTGTGATATTTAGCGGGATAGAAGGAAAAACCTACTAAGAGGTTTTTTAACCTTCTATAAGGGTATGCAAAATTTGAGCACAACTCATTTTTGCTGGGAGTGCAGAAGCACATGCTACTGTCGGGCTAAATATACAGGAGCCTTGTCCCTGTAATCTGTTTAAGCTATATGCTTACACATAAGCTTTTGCACTCTGCAAAAGTAAAAGCATGTTGAAGCATCTATAAAGTGTCAAACCCTTATCGTCTCTATCTGAGGGGGAGTTTGATATGTAATCTTGTATGAACAAATCTCCTATGGATGGATGTTTTGTCATCATAAAAAAGGGGGAGATTGTTGACAAGATTTTGATGATGAGTCAAACAGCAAGTTTGACCTACTATGACATTACAGAAGTTGTAACCTCCTGTAACGAAGATATGCCTAGTAATAAAGGAAATAAATCACGAAAATATTTTCTTCACCCTTCAATGATCTTATCAGATCAAGAGACGTGATTAGAGAATATTTCTATAATAAGATATTTCAATAATTAATTAATTATTAATTATCTTAATTATATTATTAATTCAAAAAGGGAATATTCTTAAGAATATTATTAGAATTAATATGTATCTTATAAACAAATGTTTGAAAGTCAAAAATAAAATATTTCTTAATCAATGAAATTATTTTGTTATTTTTGGCAACCTTTAACTAACCTTCTCTAAAATATTAGGTTATATAGAAACCGTTCTCCAACAATGTTTTAAGACCAATTTCGTCCATATACAATGAAAATCTTTTCTGGAACGAATTATGTCAATTTGGAAATAATTGATTGATTATTTCCTTGTATAGAAGGATAACTTGTTCTGACGAGCTGAACCTTCTATCATGTAATATCTGGGGAATAAAACGTCCGATTAATACAAAATTAATTATGGACGGTTCCAACAGATAAATAAACATGTCCATTATCAGATTTATCAAGTTGGAAATAAAATATTCTTTCTTTCCAACTATAGAAGGTTGTTGATCGAATTAGGTTCTAACCTTCTAAAAGACGAGATCTTACGATCGGATGATCTGATTGATCAGATATCAATCAAAGATCGTCTCCAAATAATTTATACACGTTGGAGATTAATCTGGTCAAATTTCGTATCTGGTAAAATAAGTTTCCTTCTTCACAGGAGGACGGAACATCTATATAAGAGAAAAACCTAAAAACATTTTAGAAATACATCAGAGCGTAAGTCTTGACATTTTTGACAACGTTATTGGTTGTTTAACGTGTGTGTGAGTGTGCAGGACAGGTTCTTCAGGCGAGAGTTCTCGCAGTAGGTAACTACAGTGGGTTGAACGTGGGTGAAGCCGCTCCGGTGACTTCGTTGCGTACGGATCTGAGGGACTCGACCGGAACTTTGTCCGTGACGTCTGACTGCGTGCATCAGGGCTTGGGGGACGGGTTCGTTGGTGACGAGTAGACGTACAGAGTTGGTCGAAGAGAAGGAGCCCGTATCAGGGGTTCAGTGGTGAGGGACCACTAACCTTCTGTAGTTGATTATTTTGTTGTTTGTGTATTTGCAGGATGTGTGCATTGGTGAAGCCACTCCGTAGGCGTCGTTGGCTGTGAATGCGGAGGACTTGACCGGGAAGCTGTCCGTGACGTCGGACTGCGTGCACCAGGGCTTGGGAAGGGTTCGTTGGTGGTGAGTAGGCGTACAACAGGTCTAAGAGAAGGTTCTACAGCAGGTGTAAGTGGTGAGGGACTGCAACCTACTGTAGACAGTTTATCTTTATTTGTTTTGCAGATTAAACCAAAAATACCAAAAAGAGAAGCACATCAGAGACGTCCAAACACTTGGAGAAGGCGTCGTTGAATCTGTTCGCTGATCCACAGAAGCGGCAGTCCGCTACAACGTCACAGAAGGCTAAAGCTTCCAGCCAAGGTTCTGTGCTCGTACAAGTCTGGTTGATTTCCTTGTGATTCGACCTAGACTCATCCTAAACTCAGCAAAAGAGTTTCTTGCACTGGTTAAGCTAGTCTAACCGCACCGTGGTGAAAGAAACTATTTTCTTACACAACAGAAGGTTCAACCTTCTATACTGTAATCACAATTTCAAAGTATTAGTGAAATCGACCGAAAGTGGACGTAAGTGCATTCACCGAACCACTATAAAATCCCTTGTGTTCTTCGATTCATTTTGAAGTCCATTTCACAAGTTCTATGTTACAGCAACTTGCTTCCGCTGTGTGGGTTGTGAAAAAGCGTTTAAGAAATCCTTAATTGGACTTGACACTAATTCACCCCCCACTTAGTGTAATCTTTGGGCCAACAGGATAGTTATCACTCAGACGTAACGTAGTAGCGATTACAGAAGGTGTTACGTGATCAACCTTTTATAGCATAGAACATAAGGTTCTGCACCACAGATGATTGAGTTGCACAGCACAGACCAGAAGGTTCTGTACCAAAGGTGTTAACCTTCTACAGCACAGACCAGAGGTTATGTACCAAAGGTGACCGATTTTCACAGCACAGACCGAAAGGTTCTGTACTGTAGTGGCCGATGCACGTGTTAGTGTCACTAATAAGGTGTTTGGACGTTTCCCTCGGGCGGTGTCCTTGCCTGCGCAATGCGACTTCCGTTGCGCAAACCCCTCGGGATAACGACTTCGTAGCAAACCTTACCCAAGCAGACAACAACCACTGTCCAAGGATAAATTTTCCCTCCAAAGGCTTCACACGACCTGCACGACCGCCTCGAGATAGCGACTACGTGGCGAACCCCACGCAAGCACGTAGCAAGCCCGACGCAAGCACGCAGCAAGCCCCACGAAAGCAGACAACAACCTCTGTCCTAAGTTCCTACACACACAGAACATTACACCACAGAAGTTGGTCAGTCCCTTAACTACTGTTCTCCTGAGATATGTGCCCTTCTCTTCGGCCCACTATACGTTGGCCATGCCTGCTTCCAGCCACACGCCTCTGCCAACGTCTCCTATAGCCTCCAACCAAGAATCCCTCGTGTCCCCTAGGTCACCATCCCAGAAGACTTCACCAGCGATGCAACCTTCTGCACCTCACGTCCATCGTGTGTGATTAACAAAGCTCGAACAAACCGAAGTTTACAAGCTCTTAACACACTCTCTGTATTTTACACTATGCCACATAATGATACGCCACCAGAGAATGTGACTGATGACTCTAATTATATAAGAAATTCTAAGTCTAAACATTGAAGGTGAAAGTTGACAAATCAGCCTTCTACGAACAAATACAACAAAAGATTAGATAATATTACAATTTAATGTTTACAACAAATGCCACACCCACGTAAGTATTCATTAGGTAATCATATCATATCAATATGATTATTATTTGACAATATTTCCATGAATACTGCAATACATATGGTTTTGGCTGAAACTGATCAGTAATCTTCTGCGAATGGAAATAATTCAAGATTAATTTCCACCATTAACAAATTCGATTTCATTTTGTCCATGTTATTTAATTGGATGAATCTAGATAGATGATGTGGATAAATGTCTCAAATAACGGTTCATTGGTGGTCAGATTGATTCAACCACATAGAACATTACCATAAATAGGTAATATATTTCGTTCAATGGAAAGTATAATTACTATTGTGATTATTTAAAAACGTAATTCGGAAATTTTGATCAGAATAATGTCTTGATCGATTCCCTTTGATTTCATAATAAAAACAATGATTAGATAATCATTTAATCACAAAAATATTTCTTACAGAAATTTTGCAATATAAGTAGCTTAGGTTGTGTAAATGTTGGATATCTGTTTCACAGAAGGTCAAGACTCATCATCAAAACCTATTTAACAAATACGAACATTAATTCACTTAGCAGGCACTTTTTGTCCTCCGTCGTTCTTTACTTTTCCATCGTCATTTGTGTTTAGCTTTCTAGAAAATAATGATTGTAAGAGTTTGAACCTCTTTTGAATGAAAGCTCATATTTTCCTTTTCCCGATTGTTGTTTACATTGTTTATTGTTATGGTGACCACATTCGTTCACTGTGTTTATAATTTTCACACTCTGATAAGTGTTCCGGTGGCCCGTGTTTTTGTGTGCGAACATGTTTTTTGCAACCATAGTGAGAGAATGAAAAATGGATTTAAAAAAGAATTTGAATCTCTGTGCCAAAAATTAATAAGTGGGATCAAAGGTTTCAAGAATCCTGGGAGAAAATTGGCGATAGCTGGGAGACAATGTTATATATTAGAGATTGTTTGTGATAAATGGGAGACAATTTGTGATGAACTACACATAGGTTATGCTCACAGACATGTTAAAGGGCATTGTTGCAAAAGTCGTGGCAAATACATCGGTATTACAACGAATGTCAAATTTGGCCGTAGAACCAGTCGAGAAACTTGACATTGTCCAGTTTCGAAGAAAAGACGACATATTGCCGTCTCCAAAAATTCAAATTACATCAAGTTAAAGTTAATGACTTAACAAACAATATCTCGTCGCTCAAGGAAGTCGATTTTCTACCAGAGAATACATCCTTAGGATCGAGCAATTTTATTATTTACGCAGAGGAGATATTGAGTTTATTCAAACAATCGTGCGATATTCATGGGTGTATCCACATAAATAAGTGACACGCACCAAAAAATTCATTTAAATGTAATGTATTTGGCCCACTCAAGTCAATGGAGAAGAGAAATCCAAGTCGAGAAGAAAGAAAAAGGATATCGAGACGAGTGAATAGATTTTTTTATAAAAAACGAGGGAGAAGAAAAAAAATTCGTTACACTCTCTTTCCAATTAGTATGTCATCGAGATGAATGTGATGATTGATAAAAACATTAGAAAAAAGAAGGAAGTGAGGTGGAGAAGAAAATGTGTATTAGTCGAAAATAATATAAAAAATATTTCTCAAGTGAGTAATAATGAGATTACAATGATTTGTCTCGTTGCGGGGGGGCAAAATGTTTATACATAACAATATTGGGCTCGATAGACAAGATTTTGACTCTTAATTGAGAAGAAATCGACAAGATATTTTTTTGAGAGTGAATATTTTGGGCTATTGATTATGAAAAATTAATTTGGACAAACAATCGGGAAGTATTCAAAAGGAAATTTTTGATAGGAGAGATTGATCGAGAAGGTACTCGAGAACTAAAAATTATAATAAAATAAATTATTAATTGACACGTAGGAGAAAGAAAGAAAAAGTGCAACATTCTTGATCGATTAATAAAAAAAATTAGATTTTCTCTGTCGAGAGTGAAAAATATTGTATTCTCCCATGAGATGAATGGAGAATCAAAGGGAAAATATTAATTTCACCTTCAAGAGAAAAAAATATCAGATTATCCTTATCAAATCGAGAATACCCACGTGACTTTGAGGAGCAGTTGCCACAACTCTCATCCACGTTCTCTTCAACAGTTTTCAAGCGCTCTCCCCGCTATCCTTGGCGGTTTCTCACAAGCTTATGGCGATTTTATTTATTTCTTTAGTATAAATAGTTGTAATTTCTTTTACTGTATTACATGGACATCAACCCTCTCAGGAAACACTTTTTGTTCTCCATTGTTCTTTGCATTCCACCAGTTTATGTCTATATTTGTGTTTAATTTTCTAAACAACAATGGTTGTAAGTGTTTGAACCTCTTCTGAATGAAAGATGTTTTCCTTTTCCACATTGTTGTCTACATTGTTTACTGTTACGAGGACCGCATTGTTCACTATGTCTATAATTCCACACTTGTTGAGCGTTCTGGCAGCCCGTGTGTTCGTGTGCAAACACAAGGCCAAAAGTTTGATGCACCATACCATCTAATTGCAACGCGTGGTTAATTAATTCTTAAAACTTTTAATGTTTTTATCTTAATATTATAAAGGATTATTCTGAATACTAACCACTAAGTGTTGTCTCGGTTAATAGGATACTCTCCACACATCCCTCTGATCGCAACTCCAACTATTGTTCCATTAAACAATCCTAGCATGAGATGATATGTTTAAGCTTAAAAAGTTAAAGTGAGAATTTACCATCTCGCAAACACCACCTCCTCCTTTCTATAGTACTAATGGTATGCCGGCAGTAGGCCGGCCCACCAGTATCACTACCATCCACCATCTCAGAAAGAAGGTGCCCTTCTGAATCATTACTTAGGGGTGCCACTTACTACGAGGCTAAAGTCGGTAGATTGTAAGCCTTTCATTGATTCTATAACGAATCGAATTCTGCATTGGACGAGCCGACGCCTATCATATGTATGTATAATGCAACCGGTGTCCTCCGTACTCTTTGCATTGCAAACTTATTGGTCAACTATCCTCCCGCATTCAGTGGCGGTGTGTGCTCGTCTGGAGCAACTTATATCGAGACTTCTTTGGTCTGGCCCCAACCTTGCATCCCATAGGGCAAAGGTTGCTTGGGAGGAGGTATTCCATCTGAAGTCAGAAGGTGGTCTCGGTTTGAAGTGCCCCCTTAAGTGGAATAAGGTAGCCATGTTTAAGCAGCACACATGACATCTTTTATCTGACCTGGGAGATGCGGTTGGGGCTGCTGGATTCGACAATCTCTTTTGAGGGCAACCTCTTTTTGGGAAGTCACAATACCAAACAAGTGCTCATGGGTGTGGAGAAGCATTCTTACATTACGACACTTAGTACAGAGGTTATTTGCTTGGCGGATTGGTGGTAGTAAGATTTCATTATGGTCTGATTAATGGGTATTGGGTGACCATTGGTGCATCTATTTAGTGAATAGGAGAGGACACATTCCTCCATTTAGAGGAATGTTGCGGCCCATGATGTCTCACTAGTGCAGCATGGCAAACTTACACATCAGAGAGACTTGCTGAGGGCCACGAGAGAGATTCCTACAACCGTTCGATTGAGATGGTTCATTCCAATGCTCGGTTTATCATTGGTAAGACGGACCATGCCATATGGACCTTGACGAGTGATGGAGTGTTTATGATTGTTCTCTGTTTGGAAGCATCTGTACGCTTGATCCCCGACTATACTTTAGGCTACTTTGTGTGGTTCAAAGATATAACACATCGATTCTCTTTCTTTTTGTGGTTGTTAATCGGTGGCAGGTATACATGGTGGAATTTTTGTTTCAATTGGTAATTAATCGGTCGCTCACATGCACTTTATGTGGTATTTATGACAGAGACCGTGAACCACATCTTTTTCTCATGCCCCCACTCAATGGAGGTTTGGAGGCTCGTCATGCAGGCATCTGATCTCCACCGCTTTCGACTGCTTGGAGTGAGATTTGTGCGACAGTTTTGACCCTGTAGGAGTTCGTATGTGTATGTCCCCAACCGGGTGCTAACATTTGGATGGAGCGCAATAAACAGCGGATAGGGGAGAGGCATCTTTTCCCAATGATGTTGCAACTGTCATTTTCCCAATGTAATAGGTTGAGTCTTACTAAATTATTGATAAACTCGATCTGCACGTTTCATTTCGCCCATGTAAATTTTGATGTCCATATATTATTACTTACCTATAAAATAAAGAGTTTTGTTCCTAAATAACGTTAGTTTGAAAACTATTTCGCCAAATAAAATTGCAAGTTTCGAATTTCCTCAACTAATGTGGTGAAATCGGCCTTACAAAGGCCGACTTCCATCATAAAGAAAGTCGGCCTTTGTAAGGATGATTTCCCCATAGCCGTCCGTCCCTTCGTAAAAGTGTTTTCCTAAAATTGGACTTTGTAAGGCCTACTTTTATAAGATAATAAATAAGTCGACCTTGTAAGGTCGAATCGTCCGTGGAGTGAAAACACAAAACTTTCGTAAGGCAAATAAAGTTAATGGTCCCACCCTCACCCTTGCGATGTGAAAACCCATCCCCACCCCTCTCCCTCTACCCCCGTCCTCCTGCGATGTGAAAACCCCTCAGTTCTCTTCTTTCCAAAGTTCAAAAGAAAAAAAAAAAAGAAAACGAGAAACAATTGTCAACGTCATCAATGATAGAGAGGGGTAGAGGCAGGAAGGAGTCTACAACTTGGTCGTACTACCTACGAAAGTTTTTCTTTTCACTGCTTCGTAAAGGAGTCGGTCTTTGTAAGACTGATTTTCTTATTGCCTTACGAAAGTCAGTCTTATAAAGACCGATTTTAGGAAGACACTCTTTTTTTTATTTAAACGTTAAAAAGACGGTCTTACAAAGATCGACTTCATCCTTGTGGGACGAATGACATGAAAAGACCGACTTCGATTTGAGTATTATGAAGTCAGCCTTTGTACTTAATGATCGAAGTCGGCATTTGTAAGGCTGATTTCGCTACCTTAGTCAATGAATTTCCAAACTTCCAACGGTATTTGACGAAATAATTTCCGGACCAACGTTATTTAGTAACAAAACTCATAAAATAAAAGTTAAAAGTTGGGCTGACTTGGCAGCCCAAGCCTTACCCACTCGAAAGATCCATTGACGGACAAACCGTTACATTCCATTTCAGTTGTTTCTCAACTCCGAGGAAGAGAACCCCATCCCCTTTCCCCTCTCACAATTTCATTAGATAGAAAAACCTCAGGAAAAGACATTAATGAAAAGCTACACAACAAATAGCGAAGCAAATTAAGCTTTTTATGCGAATTTAGGAGCCAATAACATAAACTCGGGGATAACATTTCTTCAAGAACAAAGGCCTTTACCTTTTATAGAGCACGACTTCTAAATTAATGTCAGTCCATCCATTAATATCCAGCAAATACTTGTACAACACAAGTCTTAAATTGAAACGGTTATTTGACAAACGCGTTGAGAGAGAAGGCAGCTACCTTAAGAAAAGCCCTGGGAAAATGCACCTTTTGACCCCAAAGTCCTACAAAAAATAACCTGAGTCAACGTAAGGACCATCACGTGTCAGAAAACTCCATGCCAGTTTTGTGAATATCTCAAGAAATCACCGATGGCCATGTGAAACAATCTACCGTTGTGCAGGGAGCCGATTTTACAGCAATAAGAGGTCCACATCATGGCAGCAATCTTATGAATGCTTGAGGGTAGTGTCAAACAATATTTAACTCTTGGCATTCAATTTCTCAAGAAGAATTTTGTTCAAGAGTCCTGGATTTGCTTTCCCTTTTGATGCCTTCATGACCTACATAATTTTTTTACTCAATTCAAGTAATCAGCACATTACTGTAAATTATAGCCCGTCACTTCAGAATAACATTAATATGTATCACCTGGCCAGCAAAGTAACCCTGTAGCTTCGTTTTCCCTCCTCGGTATTGCTCCAACTGCGTTGGGTTATCCAGCAGTATTTTTTCTACCATCTTTTCAATCTCAGACGGATCTGTGATCTGTGATTAGATAGAGCGAAAATCCATCATCAGAAGGAGGAAAGAAATTAGCAGCAACATAAGAAATTCTGAGTTCTCATCTAAAGCATATTGATCAATCAAGAGCTTCCATGAAGGGGTCCCAGCAGCATAACACAATTTTAAAAACAACAGATATCCTGTCGGGGACATACTGGTTCATGAAAAAACAAGAAGAATAAGTATGGGCATTCGCTTTATAAAAAATGGACAACATGTGCATCACTTAGTGTAAAATGGTCCCGTATGTTGTACTAACACGGACTAATTAAGATTTATCAGAATTTTGACAACAGCTTCAAAAAGAGCATAACTTTTGGTCGAGTCACTGATAAAAAGGAAATTTTCGAGATTTTACTATAATGACAAGGGACAGACTCCAATGCTCTTCGATTTCAGGCTCAAAGAATTAAACATTAAGGAACCCTCCACCTTGATGACATTAAGAGACAAGCATTGCAGTTTCACTGTCATGGATTGAACTTAGGACAGGATTGGACTATTCACCTTTCCAAACCAGTCATAATAAATCACCCAGCAGATACACCAAAGCTAATAAGTTACCTGAACCAGATCCTTCTCTTCTATCATTGCTTTAACAGTTCCACCTTTTGCCATCAGTGCAGATAATATCTACAAACATAAAAAGCAGGTCTATTAAAAGATGTAGGCTTCATTACCCCGAAAAATTGCTCGCTCTGCCAACTTAATTATTGTAGAACAAAGTTGCAAACAAAAAAATAAAAAATAAAAGGGGAAGGCGGAATACATTTTAGGAGCACATATATTGACCAGAGAAAGTGAAAATAAGAGATTATCACATAATCTCCCCATTCAAATACAAAACCAAAGACTAGTTCACAACCAAGGTAGTCTTAATTTTTAAAAAAGACTCGTGTCATGCAAGCAATATATATAATATGAAAGTGCAGGAAGCCCTCATACCTCTTTCCCAATCTTCCCACTGATAGTTCCTCCTTGTATGGAGGCAATTAGCTCAGCAAGCTGGTCAGGAGTAAGTTTAATATCAGTAATTGACAACTTCTCATTCTTCATATATGCTGCTATATCACCCATTATCCAATTGGCAGCCAACTTCACTTCAGCACCATTGGCAACAGTAGCATCAAAAAACCCTGCCACCTATCAAAGGCAGATGAAAGTTCAATCCATGCTGGCATTATCAGCACTTTGTCACTGTCCACACTACACCAAAATTCAACAAATACAGTAGCAATTGTCAGCACACAAGAAAGCCTTCCACTTATCCAAATAAAAGAAAACAGAAAGAAAGAAAGTCTTCCAAAACGGACATCTTTAAAACTATTTCTGGACACGCTACACCATCAAAATAGCAGCAACTGTCAGCACAAAAGAAAGCCTTCCAGAACAGAGATCTTTAAAACTATTCCTCGTCCTTGCGAGGACACCCAAGTGGCCGTAAGGTGGGTGGTGGGTGTTTGGAACCTTGTCATGATCCCTGGTTCGAACCCCATCACGCACACTGTACTTGGAAAATTAAGGTTGGTTTCCTGGGTGATGACTAATAAAGCCCAGGAGCCGCCCACCTGCTAGGCCTTTGGGCCTCAACTGAAATTGGGCCGACAGGGGAGCAGGCCTCGAGTCGGGCCCAGAGGGGATGTAGAGGGGCCGGGCCTGAGGTTCGCAGGCTTGTAAAAGAGCCTCCAAACCTCGTGAGAGGGCTCGCAAAAAAGTAAATCCACCACGAACCCCGCTGATATCAACAACAAAAAAAAAACTATTCCCCAAACGAGCTACTAATTTTACTTTTACAGGCTAACCCATTGAGGGAAAAGGAAATGATAAACCATCAATTCCCCAGTCAGCAATTAAATTAAATGGATAAGAAATCTGAAAGACGATGAAAAATCTCCTAAATCCTTCACCACAATGTTGATAAATAGAAGAAGTTAATATAAGCCTAGGAGACAAATGCTTCTTGTCCTCCAATTGATGTAATTATTCAATAATTGAACATGCAACAGAGAAGCACCACGCTTTCAGCGTTACAAATGAAACGAAGGAAATAGATAGCTATTGGAGCTGATTCACTCACATTAACATCATTTGCGAGGAAAAGGACATCCTGCATACTCAGACCCATCTCCTCGTACCTACGGCGCTTCATTTCTGGAAGTTCGGGCAAAGAACCACAAACTCTATCAATGTAATCTTCGGTGATATTGACCTCTGGCAGGTCTGGCTCTGGGAAGTAGCGATAGTCAGAGAGTCCTTCCTTTTTCCTCATCGTAATTGTTTTCTAACCCACCACAAAGATAATCCCGTTAGAACATGAAAGAATGTGGCAATTCCTTTCACACAATAAGATGAAGAATGTATGTTCTATCATTACTTGGGAGCCTTCTTCCCATAGTCGAGTTTCCTGTACAATTTCAGCTCCCTGGCCTTCACTGATTAGTTGAACTTGTCTTGAAACCTCATAATCAATAGCTCGATTCACTGAGGAAAAGGAGTTAAGGTTCTTTATCTCCACCTGCATAAGAACAAAACAAATAGCTACAGTGAAGAATTTTAAAGTTTCAATATTAAAAAAAAGTCATGGTAGCTTAACAAGGATCATTACTATGCTTACAACAAACACCCCTGGACCAAAAGCACAGACTTGTGCATGCATACACACAAAGTAATGTGATTCATGCAGGAGACAACAGTGGGACTTAGGTACGGCCACTAGTATTAAATATCCGTTGACCTGTTGGCTTTGTCAAAAGCCATGGATGGTTTTGATCAATTTCTTACACCAGCCATCAAATATCAAATGAAACCCAAACATACAACTATTGTTCACTCGGTCAAAGAAAATACTTATGTTGGTCCACTAGCTTTTCAACTTTGTCAAAAACCATAGAACAATGACCAATTTGTGATTAGGTCAAAAAAATAAAAATAAATAACAGCAGCAACAAGTCAATCATGAGAGATGGACGAATCAGTCAACATAAACAATAAAAGAGAAGGCATCTTACATCAACGTACAATAGGAACTCATCTTACTATTAAAATATCAGTAATTTTGGATGAATACTGTGTATGGAACAAAGGAAGCCAAAAGGAAGGAGTGTCTATACTTTTGTACCAAATTGAAGCTGCCCAATAGGCCGAACTGAAATGTTTACATCACAACGAAGTGAACCTTCCTGCATATTGCCATTACCAACACCCAGATACCGGACCAACCTCTGTAATTCGGCAACATATTCTGCCGCTTCAATACCAGTTCTCATATCTGGCTCAGAAACAATTTCAAGCAAGGGAACTCCTGCTCTATTTAAATCAACCTGCAAATTAATATCAGAGAATCTATATGAAAATGGCTAGAACTAAAGTAATGCCTACTGCAATGGCAATATTAGAAGTGTGATACAAGATGCCACTTTCCGAAGATTAAATCAGATAAGAAAGAGATTTCATCTAAGCCAACATCATTAACAAAAAATAGATGGTCTCTTAAACATATTTTGAAAAAGTACCAAAGAAGCAGATAAATTTAGTCATCACACATCGCATTCCATTCTAAACGAACAATGATATGTATAAATCAAAGAATACGGCAAATATAAACAAAATAAAGAGTATTTTTACTGTTATTTAGACTACATATGTGGTTGATAGCACATTCACCCAGGCCAAAATGTTCTTTATCAGACTTTTTCTCCATGCAAACGATTGCCTGATGAATGACCATGATTTGTCCATATTGCTAAAACCGGGATTGATGCATTCTAATGTTTCCTGAAAGAAATATCATAAATGAAGAACAAACCAGGAAACGTAGCCTAAGATAAAAAATTGATATGAGCGAAATAATTAAACAAGCATATTCCCTTTTGTTGGTGGGGGGTGGGGGTGGGAGGGGAGGCAGAGATGGAAAAAGTAATTTCCTGGGAGTAACTTCCATTTCCGGAATGAAGCAACTTTCCAGCATCTTCTTCCATGTGAACTCTGGTAATGCCAAACCTTTTGTGCCCACCGCCAAACTCCAGTGGAATATCCAAGTCTAGGTACCCACCTTGAGCAATGGGAACATCAAATTGCGATATTTGATACCCCTTTGGAAGGTCAGGGTAAAAGTATTGCTTCCTATCAAACTTTGATTTCAGAGATAGCTTGCAGTTGAGAGCGAGGCCTATTTTGACTGCAGATTCAATGACTTTGGAATTCAGCACAGGCAATGCGCCAGGCAAACCCACGCAAACTGGACATATTGTAGTGTTCGGCTGAGAACCATAATTGTAAGGACAACCGCAGAATGCCTTGGTGAGTGTGGACAGCTGAACATGAGTTTCTATCCCAATTATCGCTTCAAAGTCCTTGAGGATGTCATCAAGGGCTTTATTCTTCCTGTGTGGGGAGAACTTGATTGGAGAAGGCTGTTGTGTCTCTTGCTTCACTGTTCCAGTCTTTGAAGCATGCACTGCGCAGTAAAAGGTAGTCCTATTTCTTCTAAATAATGTACTGGCTGCATAGTTAAGTAATGGTGCCTGGATCCCTCTGCATAGGAGGGAGGCCATAGTGGATAGCCGCGATATACTACGGCTTCACAGTTCAAGATCAACCTGCAAATTATCATGAAACTCAGCATACATCATCATAAAGCTGTTGCTCGAAATATAAAAATAAATAACAAGTATGATTAAAATGAATATAGAAACGCTTGGATTTTTCCCCAAATCTTCAGCTTCCATGAAACGACCTCCCCACATTACAAATGATTAAAAGAATAAACTCCATTCACAGTTGCACCCCTAGCCAACTCTCCAAATTCTACGAAACGAGGAGTTTTTGGCCGATTAAAAGAAATAGAAGAAACCTTTATCTCAAAACTTCTGTTTCCCAGAAAGCATAGTTTCACAATTTCTATGAAAAACATAAACAATTTGCGGTCCTGCTCAGTATGAAAGTGATAGTCTAGGCTAAAAATGATAAAATTTGTGAGTAAAAATTGTCTTTTAAAATGCCAAATTCCAAAACAGACTCCAACCCAACCCGCGGCATTCGTCAAGCATTGACTTGGGGAAATGATGAAATGAAATAAATATCACTGTGTCGAACTGTAGGACATAAAAAGAATGAAAAACAAGTTCCAATATGAATCAGCATTTTTTTTCTGTTTGAGTTCATAGGCAATTCATCACTCAAAACGAGATACAAAATCCAACACTATTGCATTTAAACCCTGCTAAGCATCAATCCTCAATGTAACTACGCTTCAAAAAGAAAACAAAAAGGCTGACTTTCTCGGTGGCATTTTCACAAACAACAGACAAGCAAGGCGGAGAAACGGGACAGATACGTTGACGAGATAAAAAGGAGTTCACCCGTCCACCGACCTTTCTGGCACGGGAGGGACGATCTACGATCCCATAGAGCGAATTCCGTCCGACGGGACTCAGCCGTCCTTCCGGGGAGAAGAAGTCTGACAAAAATTATCTAGTAGCGCTGGATACGTCTTGAATGAGTGAACCCCAGCAAATAGGGGGCGACGTTAAAAATACAAAAAAGCCTCAATTTAAATTTTGTAAATTCCATCGAGGACTGGAATCTCGACAAATTACTTCTAATAAAATTTTCCTCTACATTATTTTAAAAATTATAATTTTATTACAAAATTTTTTAATGCAAATATACAACATCAGTTTTGCTATCCGACAAAGCGATAATAGTTTTAAATAAAACTTCATTTCACAAACCCCGGTGGATTTTTGTATCTTAATCGAAATATATAGCACCAAAATAAGATACAAGTGAGTTCAATAGTAGTAAAGTCCGAAAGCGGCTAACGGTACGTGCACGTAACCGTTACGTAGTTTACTAATTAATACTAACGAAAAGTAGTAAATTTTACTAAAAGTTGACCGTTACTAATTAATACTAAAAAAGTCAACGCATATTTAGTAAAAAATGTAGTAAAATTTACTACTTTTCGGTCAACTTTTAGTAAAGTCAACGCAAACTTAGTAAAAAAGTATGGAAATTTTACTACTTTTTCACTATTCATTCCAGTTCAAGTTTACTACTTTTGCGCTGACTTTACTAAAACATTTCCGTTAGTAACGTCAACGCAGAATTAGTAAAAAAAGTAGTAAAATTTACTCCCTTTTTTACAAATTTTGCGTTGACTTTACTATTTTTTTCGTATTTTAGTAAAGTCAAACCAGTTTTTGTAAAAAAAGGAGTAAAATTTACTACCTTTTTTACTACTTCTGCGTTGACGTTACTAACGGAAATGTTTTAGTAAAGTCAGCGCAAGGTTAATAAAAAACGTAGTAAATTTTACTACTTTTTACTGTACGAATTATGCCGATAATTAGTAACTGTTTACTAATTCTGGCGTTTTTTTAGTAAAAAACTCTTCCTCTTAGTAAATTTTACTAATTTTGAGTTCTTTTTACTAAAAAAAGTAGTAAACTATTACTAAAAAATGAAGGCGTTTTATGTTTTCGAACATAACTCCGAACCTATTTATGTTGTGAAATTACCTCTCTACCCTGGTTACGACACTTGTTACTAATTCTGGAGGACCGAAGTCGTCATTTCGTTCGTAGCCTTCGTAATCCAACTTTCCTTTATGGCCACCGTCCCCTCGGTGGTCCGCTTCCCTTTCCGGCCACCGTTAGTGGTGTTGTGGATCAACTTCGCCATCGGCTTTCCTACAAGTTCCCCTGCTTCCGTTTTGCAGTACGTGTTTTCGCGTGTGATTAGGGTTTGGGTTGGTGGTGGGCGTCGTCATTTGTTTGGGTGTGGGTGTTGGTTGTCGTTGTTAGTCCTCCCGAGTTGTTTTTTTTGTGTCCTCGTGCTAATTTGGGTCGTGCTTGGGTTTTACTTGGAGTCGGCTTTCCGTTCGTAGCATTGATAACTTCCCGGCGATCGTCCCTTCTTGCTGCGCGTTCCTTTCCGGCCGCCGTCTGTGGTGTTGCCAATGAACTTCGCCATCGGCTCTTCTGGAAGTTCCCCGCTTCCGCTTTGTGTACCCTGTTTTCGCGTGTCCTTAGGGTTTGGGTTGGTGGTGGGCGTCGTCATTTGTTTGGGTGTGGGTGTTGGCCGTCTCCCGTATCATCCTCCTGAGTTGTTGTTTGTGGGTACTCGTGCTGAGTTGGCCCATGCTTGGGTTCTAGTTGGTCTGGGTCTGTGCCGGTAAGCGTGTACCTGGGACTGGGAATGGTTTGCTTGTTATGGAAGAGTTTGGTGAAAGCACAATCTGGTTTGATTTGGTTCGGTTTGCGTTGGTTCGGTATTGATTTGCTTTGGCTTTTCCTTTCCTTCGTGTTATGCTTTTGGATTTGGTTTGTTTTCTGAGCGTGTAGTTAGAGTGGGGTCCGATGTTCATTTCGTTTGATGTTAATTTGATATGCATTTGGGATGCAATGTGAACCGTGACTGAGATTTTGGAAGTGCAGATGTGGAAGGAGATTTTGCAGATTTGGTTAGAGAATATTCACATGAGGCAGCGGGTTATGACCCTCGAGAAGGTGGAATTGAAGGCAACACACCAGCTTCGTCTCAAAAGGAGAAGGCGAAGGCTGTTCAAAAACCCAAGGTAATGATGATGACCATTTGTTGTGAGTGTTGGCAGTATTCCTGATTCTATTACTGAGGTGTTCGTAGATATATTGTTATAGGATTATCTTTATACAAGGTGTAGTCCGCGGAAGTTGTTAGCTGTGCTGAATACATTTAACGATGCCAAGAGGGCTGCACTTTCTGACCTAGGATTTGAAGGGCTACTGCATCTGGCAAGTCGACAAGTTCATCACAACGCCTTGAAGTGTCTTCTGAAGTTGTTCGACCCCGTTAAGAGGGTTATGGTCATCGACGGTGTGGAACATCGAATGCTCTCTTCGGATGTGGAGGCGGTGTTTGGCGTTCCGGCTACGAAAGTCGGTGTCCCGTTTAGCGGACACATGGACACCGTCCATGAGGAGCTGAAAACACATCTGAAGAGGGGTAAGATTTCTCTTAAGTCCGTGGAAAGCAGCATGATGAGAAGAGAGCAGGCCGACGACGTATGGAAAGTGGAAGTTGTATTATTCATACTAGGATCCTATTTGTGCCCCACGACGGCGTTCGACATCGAAAAGGAGTACTTGCTCGCGACACGCGACGTCGGCTCCATTTGCATGTTTGACTGGGCCATTCATGTGGTCGATACTCTATGTAGCCAAGTGAGGGCCTTCAAAGGTCATCACGCAAAGTATATAGGAGGCTATGTGCATCTCCTGCTGGTGAGAATGTTTAGGTTTAGTGTGTGTGTTGCTTATTCATTGTATTTAGGGTGTAATTATTAATGTCAACAAGTGATTGTTTTGATGATACTGTTTTTAATCCACCAGATGTTTTACGCTTGCAAGAAGTCATTGGAGGAGAGCACGTCAAGAACTGCGAGCAGGAGTACTCCTTTGTGCCAGGATTGAGACGATGACCGGCTGAAGGCCATATTCCGAGTTGCAAATGCTGATCTTGCTGAACTTGTACGATTTTCCCGTCTACTGCATGTGTACTTGTATAATTTTGACATGTCGTCGGGTCATATTCTGAGTAAGTCCCTTTACAGGAATCCCGCGAGGTTGAAAGTAACGCCGAGGAAGAAGTCGACCCTGCGACCCAATGTGGGCAGATGGATGTGGTGCTGCGTCGTCTAAAGGTAACATTCATTTCCTGGCGTGGTCTGTATGTGTTTATCATTTGGTTTACGTAGCTGATTTTCAATTACTGATTATCGGCATTATGTTCTAAGCAGAATGTGGAACTTTCTGTTATGAGACTCCATGCTACAAATGAGCACATCGTCCGCAAATTGGGATTTATTCTCAGAGAACTTAGAAGAGAAAGACCTCGACATGGGTATGTCCGTTATGCAAGAAGATCGTGGTAAGTCTCAGGAGAAGGTGTTAGGAGGCGAAGAGGAAGATCATGCAGCCGAGGGTGTTCAGGAAGGGGTGACACAAGGAACGGCTGATGTCAACCTGGCTGGTAATGTGTGTGACCATATTTCTCCAGCAGAGGACTCCGGTCTGCCGGACAAGGGCTTCAGTATTCCTATAGTCGAGGTAGGGTCCAGTATGATGTCGGAGAAGAGCCTGGTCCCGTATGATCCTCCTCAGATACAACATAATTTGCCAGAAGGTTCCGATGATTATTCCGACTCGCGTGAGAAACAACTTGCGCGGGCTCTGGATAAACTATCTGCAATGCTTGGTACTTCGGATGCTGTTAGGTGTGACATTGAGAGTGAATCTGAGTTTAGCCTCAGTAAATCCGAGGAGGGTCTGAAGTCGCTGCTGCAATCGAGCAAAGGAAAGGAGAGGTTACTGCCTGAAGTCGCAGTGCATGAGGAAGGCGCCCATACCCCCACAGCAAGAGCAAAGGACAAGGACATTATAGGAGATGAACGTGCTGTAGAATTTGAAGAGGAGACCATAGCTAAAGTAGATGACGATGCTCAGCATCTCATGGATTGTGATCCGGAAGTGGGGAAAGGGGTGACGAAGACTGCAGAAGAGGTTGAAGTGCATTTGAAGGTGACGTGCATTCACATTTCTTTTCCGAAGTTTGTTGAACATCCCTGATATTAAACTGCGCTACACTATGATTCGCAGGAAAGTGGATCATCGACAACGGCTGTATTTAATAGAAAAACCACTCGTCGTACGGCAGAGCGTAAGCCGTCTACATTTAACCGCAATCCATTTATCCCGCCTAAGCCGGTAACAAGGACAAGAAAGCGTGGACGGTCTTCCATCCCTAAGGTATAAATGGATAGCTGCATACCCACTCGTGATGCCTCGACTGTGAGCTTCATGAGTATTAATGGGTATATCCATTGTTGTAATTTGTCATGGATAGGCACTGCAAAAATACTTCCCTGTGGATGTGCCCGTTAGTGAGCTCAAAACATTTACACCGGCTCAATGGTGTATCATTTAGTACGCTTGGAATGATGACCGAGACAATAGGTTAGTGTCACTGTCTTAGGATATTGGGAATTTGTTTAAGTTTGTTGAACAATTTGTTATGGATATTATTTGTTGCAGTGAATGTCTTTGTATGACGGAGTCCGCACACGTTAATAGGCATGCGATGCGTTCTCTTATGCAATGAAGATGGATAGACAGCGATGTAAGATTATATCTTTAATTACTAAGCTCTTTAATTACTAACCTTAAATGAGGATTACCCCATGTAAATCGGCGACGTGACTATTCGTTGATGCAGATTATAGACTTCCACGCCGTCATGCTACAAAGTAGCATGGATCCCGAAATGAGAAGGATTTGGTACCTGCCAAGTTGGTTAGGGGTAAGTGCTGATTTACATGATGTTCCACGTCCACCCGAGCTAACCATGCAGTAACCACGCACCGATTACAGAATCTTGCAGTGACACAATATAGTGCGGCCAAAATGCCCGTCATAAGCAAAGCAAATGCCGCAGCCTTATATGCACACTTCAAGTCTCACATTGGGAAGAACCACGAAGTGCAATGGGTAAGCGTCCACTCCATAGAACTATCTTCGTGCCTATGTCCATCTACCTCCATTTTACTGCATTAAGTAGACTGAATGGTAGGCCTGTTTGCATATTTTTATTCCGCTTTGTGTCGCGGAATCACATTGGGCATTGCAGATTATGTCAGTCAGGACAGAAGAAGTCCTCATCATGGACACAATGTACAAAAAACTATCCAACGCCGGAGGGAGAGCGGAGCTTCATCATCGTGTGTTAAAGCTTCTAGCCGTCGTCATGGAAGAGAATCGGGTGAAATTAAAGGCAAAAGGATATCAATTACCAGACATTTCCACCTGGAAAATAAAATATCCGACGAACGTGCCCGACCAGATGGCTGCCGGGAATGAGTATGTGGATCTATATTATCCGATTTTATTTTCAATATATTCAACGTAACCATTGTTGTTTCTGCAGGAGCGAATGCGGAATATATGTCATGAAATTCATGACTTTGGCTGAACCCCCATTATGTGCTGAGGAAGTGGTCAGTTCATTAACTCATTACTACCATTACTGTCAAACACTCATTCCTAGCATTACTGTCAAACACTTACGTTGATAGTTGGATGTATGTGTGGGTTAGACCGTAGGCATTGCTGATAGGTTGAGGCTCGTCGTTAGCATGATCAAATGGCCTGGGAATGAGGTTAAGAAAAGAATACAGCAGAAAGTTAAAGATGATGCCAACAAGAAGAGTAAGAGAGTGGAGAGTAGTGACGCTTCAACATGGGATGCAGGTCGATAGTGCTGATTGACCAGAACACTCCTGTACATTCTCGGAGCAAGAAAAGACAACATGATCTACCACATGTAGCCGTCAACTTACGGCAGTCTTTATGTAGCCCTTTCTTGTAATAGCTGGCAACCTGCAGGTCGAAGTTGCAATATTGGAATATGTAAATGTACTGTTGGAAGTCCTCATCATGTACGTAGCTAACCTTTTGGTACTGAATGAACAGGTTGGCGTTTTGTCACAATACTGCCATTATACTGTCGAAATTTGCAATTAAGGGTACATATTTAACTGTCCATAAACCGAGTTATCTTCACAGCGCACATCCTGTAATATTTCAGAACTACTTTCACTACATAGGTTCCGTAGTTTCTCGTTATTGAGCCCACCATCATAAAATCGTTGAGAGGAACCCATGGTCGTTTCTTCCTACGTACCGTGAATGACATACTCTTTCATCTGGTTACCAATATTATACGCGACGCGATCATCAACCCTGTTACACTTTCATTCTCCACACTACTACTCTCCAACTCCAAGGTCAATGATTGAATTTTTTTCTGAACCTTCCGAAATGCGTTGTCAGATCTTCCAGCAAGAAAACACATCCGCCGGCAAGCGGTCATGAGGATACCCTTTCGTAAAGCATTGATGTCGACACCGTATTCACGGCAAGATAGAACTTCAGAACTTGCACTTTTAGCTAACTTTGTCCACCTTTTACTGACCAGATGCTTTGGTATGGTCAAGAATCCTTCAATTTTCGCAACATGGAAGAGGTGGGCACACGAAAAACCAAATGTCTCAAAATGTAAGCAGCTGCAACTGAGTTGCACATTTTGTTTGCCAGATGACACTTGCACGCATCTATGCTCACCTTCATAACACGAAAGACTGTATACCCTCGCTACATTCCCGTCAACTATATCTTCCACATAAAATCGTGCTTCCTTTTTCATTTCGGACTGAACTCTACGAAAAGAACTCAGGGTGTACAATTCACTTGCATCCTCCTCAAGTCGGCGCAACATCGTAGTTGGCCTGAATGCCTTATGCATTGATTTGAAGTCCTCTTCATATTCCTTGTGACGAAGATCAGCAACTGCGCGCTCGAAATTGTAAACGAAATCATGCAGTTTATGTTTGCTGTCGACATATCCCTTCATGTAACGATGCATTCGTTCGCATCGTTGAGTGCTTCTAAGTTCTGCCCAGAAATGACCATGCAGATATGTTTGCCACCACATATGTCGGCATGCATAAATTTGTTGTAGCCATCTAATGCTTATGGATCCTGTATGGCTCATTAAAGACTCCCACTCCTCTTCAACTTCTTCACTTGGTCTACTGTTGTACATGAATGACAAAATACGAGCTCGCATACCCGGGTCCTGTACACGACAATTGATATTCCGACTAAAATGCCAAAGACATAACCTATGCCTTGACAATGACCAAACTTCTTTCACATAAGCAATCATCGCTTTGTCGGCTTCTGTGACCACGCTTACCGGATGTTTGCCCCCCATGATCTGTGTATGAGTACGTAGGAGCCAAGTGTAGTCCGCAATGGTTTCATAAGTCATCAAGGCAGACTCAAACACGGTAGTTTGATGGTGATGATTGACACCGACGATGATCACCATTTGCATTCCATAATTGTTTGTCTTGAACGTTGAGTCTAGTGCTACGACATCGCCGAATGCTTGGTAATCAGTGATTAAGGTACTGTCCGCCCAATATATGCGTGTCACTTCATTATTTTCCACATGTGATTCAAACGCCATACCACTCTCACTGTTCCTCCTAGACAGGAGATATGCAAACACTGAATCACAACGACCAGCCACCCCAGCAGACTCTTCCTTCAACTTGCGGTTATTGAGGTACTTCCTTAGGAAACCGGCACGTGAGTGACTACCAGATGCGTGTACTACTAGTCGCATAATATCACACTGTCTAAACCCAACGTCAAGCATTCGACGGACAAAGGTCATATCTTCGTCGCCTACTTGCCACCTTTCTCGCATGAAATATGACAGACGTTCGCTAACCATGTCATGATTGTGTTCCAACTTAACTGCAACCAAATTCCACTGGCCATTAACCGCAACTCTCGCTTTAAAGAAACAGTTGCAACCGTTCTTGACAGATGCTCTAACCCGACTTCTCGTTGTCAACACAGGGACATCGGAACGCTCGCCTTCCCGCGAACAAACCCACTTTCTCATGATGCATTCACCGTTTCTTAATTTCTGCCGATCTCTTTTCCGAACTGAAAACCCATGAACCATTGCATACATTTTAATTAACTCTTCAACTTCTTCGGCCGTATCAAATGACATATTCAACATCTGTTCTTCATTCATATCAGTGAGTATATTGAATAAGTGTTGAACATCCTGTTCACCTACATTCACATTAATGATGAAAGGTTATGAATAGATTAGGGATAACAGAATAATAATTGCAAGATCAACATCATGTTCTTCACCGAATCTTGACTTTTCCGGGTTCAATACACTTTCCATGACGTCAGGCCAACGACGACGCAAACCCGAAATCCACCACAATTCGAACAAGATGAACCCGTCACTCCGCCTGCAGCCGAACTACACTCCCCTATCGGACCAGCTGCAGCCGAAGAAGACCTGGGAAACTTCACCTGTGGCCGAAGAGGAAGGACGATGCTGAAGACCTGAGACGATGCCCTCCAGCCGAAGATCTCGGAGGATGACCTGCAGAATGTGTGTGGGTTGAAGACGACAGCTAACCGAAGATCTGGGAACCTGCAGCAGGAACTCGGGGGCGACGTGCAGCCAGGAAACCCAAAAATCCAACGACAAACGCTCTACTAATATTACCTTAAATGCGGATCTGTGTGTTAAAAAGTTAGTAAATTTTTACGACACTAGACCTCATTATTAGTAATTAAGTTAGTAATATTTACGCAGTTGAACTAAATGCAAACAAAATTAGTAATATGTTTAGTAAATTAGTAATAAGTGTCGTAACCAGGGTAGAGAGGTAATTTCACAACATAAATAGGTTCGGAGTTAGGTTCGAATACACTGTTCAAAGTAGTAAATTTGTTAGTAAACGCCTTCATTTTTTAGTAACAGTTTACTACTTTTTTTAGTAAAAACAACTCAAAATTAGTAAAATTTACTAAGAGGAAGAGTTTTTTACTAAAAAAAACGCAAGAATTAGTAAACAGTTACTAATTATCGGCATAATTCGTACATTAAAAAGTAGTAAAATTTACTACGTTTTTTATTAACCTTGCGCTGACTTTACTAAAACATTTCCGTTAGTAACGTCAACGCAGAAGTAGTAAAAAAGGTAGTAAATTTTACTCCTTTTACAAAAACTGGTTTGACTTTACTAAAATATGAAAAAAAATAGTAAAGTCAACGCAAAATTTGTAAAAAAAGGAGTAAATTTTACTACTTTTTTTACTACTTCTGCGTTGACGTTACTAACGGAAATATTTTAGTAAAGTCAGCGCAAAAGTAGTAAACTTGAACTGGAATGAATAGTGAAAAAGTAGTAAAATTTCCATACTTTTTTACTAAGTTTGTGTTGACTTTACTTAAAGTTGACCGAAAAGTAGTAAATTTTACTACATTTTTTACTAAATATGCGTTGACTTTTTTAGTATTAATTAGTAACGATCAACTTTTCGTAAAATTTACTACTTTTCATTAGTATTAATTAGTAAATTACGTAACGGTTACGTGCACGTACCGTTAGCCGCTTCCGTAAAGTCCTGACGAGAAAATCAGTCAAATTGGTGTGAAAATCACTCAACAAAAAGATAGGAACCAACTCAAATATGTCATCCGAATCAGTTGGCCGTGTTACCTTCTATCTACTATTGACCTGTTTGACAAAATACTCGCAGGATGTTTTTGGTTTCAGAACAAGAATAGCAGCTGCAATACACGGTTATCATAGGGCAGCGGAAATATATCATTTCGACTTTTGACAGTTGAGTATCACAAAATCAACTCGAATTTCAAAATCACAGAAATAAGAATGAATTACACTTTCGGATACACGCCTAGACAAAGGCCTAGACCACAGCGAATGGAAATACATCCCATATTCTTCATGACGAGCACAAAAGGGAAGGCATCCATTGTCCTTTCAAGTACAGTCGAAATGTCTGACCGCAAATGTTGTTCCCAGTAAGTTTCTGTAAATATCCAAGTGTAGAATCCTCTCGTGGAATCACCCGTCAACAATGAAATGGTCGTCTTGATTGTCATCATCGACCCTAGCATCTCCATGCAGTATTTCATTTACATGGTGCAAACTCTGCATAACCGGTGAAAGATAGGGACTGCTCGTGCCGGGATGGGCAGAAAGTCCAGAAGTATGGCCAGACAGCTGAGATATGATCCCAAATAGCTGAGTAGCGACATTCTGTTGCTCATTAAGAATCCGTGTATTCATCTGATCCATCTCGGCCCTATGCTGATTCAACCTATTCTCCATTCTATTCCTCCATTCCAAACGCCTTCGATGCATTTGATCCTCCCATGCCTTCTCCTCCATCATCAGTTCCTCTCTCCGGCGCACTTCCCGGTCTTCCCTGTCCTTTCCAATTTCTTCCCACTGTCTCATTGCTTCCTTCCTCGCAGCCTCCGTAGCACTCTCGCTTTCCTCCTTTTCCCTTCCTCTCTCTTTCAGCTTCCTCTCCAATCCCTGCTCAAATTCCATCAACAATCCTTCCATTCTCAACCTTTCTTGCTCCCTCTCCCTCTCCCTCTGCTCGTACCGGGCCTCTGTGTCCCTTAATCTCGCTAATTGCTTAGACACGAACCCCCAGCTGCACTTCTCTGGACTCTTCACCGACTTGCCTTTTCTTCTCGTCTCCTCAGCGACAAACCCCAATTTTCCATCCTCCTTTACCCCATCCTTCCCTCCACTGGAAATATTCTTCCCATTCTCACCCTCGCCATCATCCTGTTCACACTCAAATCCCAGAAACATCTGAGCATCACCATAACCCAATTGGCAAATCGGCTCAAAATCAGTGCCACTAAACACCTCTGCCCCATTCACGGCCTCGTCGACAGCCGCTGCAACCTGATTACCGACACCACCATCGCCACCACATAGAACAACGGGAAGATCCCCAAACACGTCCTTATACCTCAAGAAGTTGGACCAGTGCGAGAGACCCTCCAACCAATCGAACTCCTCCACCTCGCCCATGCCCTCAGAATCCTTCACGGCTGAATCAGCTGGCCTCCGAACCTTCTGCTTAACGAGTAAATACTGATGTCTCATGTTCTGTACCTTGGTGGACACATCTTTCCAGGACCAACTCCAAGGGTAAGTCACCGGATCAACCATATGATACACAGAGTTGACGTAATAAGCTATTGGGCGGAACTTCTTCTCACGGGTTCTCATTTTAGCGAGGCTCCCATTGGAGACCATCTCCTGGTACTTATCAAGCAAAGCTTTTTCCTCAGCCTCCGTCCATTTCTTCCTCCTTGGAGGAATAGCGGACATATCCGACAACCCAAAAAATCCTCCCCTGAACCTAGCACTAACCCACTAAATTTGAAGGCGAGAAACCCCAAAATCGCTCCTTAATATGCATATACCCATAAATAAAAAAGACCCCAAATCGAAGATATGGAGGGACACCTCAAAGATGGATCACTTCGGGAGGGGATGGATTGCAAGCTCAACGGTTCGATGGTTGACAGTGGTCGTCGAGAAGGGAGGGAAGGGAGTTGGGACTTCGATGAGACCAAAGGGAAGGGAATTGGGATGGGGAGGATGAGTGGCCGTCCAACCCCGATTACGACATGTTGATTGATGACGATGATCACGACGATCCTTCAATCGTTTCTGCTTTGGGTTTTCTCTGGGTTATCAACAAATTACCTCCTATTATTATACGTACAGATAAAATCAAAATTCCAAATATTTAATAGTTTTAGAATTTTGATGGGGAATTTTAACACTGTTCCTACAAAAATGTTATATTTTGAAACAAATACAGATTAGTGAGTGAGTATTGGGTTGTTCTTAAAAATCAAAATTTTGAGGAGAATTCAATCCAATATATATATATAATTTCAAAATCATGTGCCGCCTCGTTTCCTTTTCCGCCGTCCGGGCGACCATCGAAGCAGCACCAGCAGGTTGGTTGACTGTCCGCGTGTCTTGTCAGGGCGGATGCCTCTTGAAATTGGGTTATGGAGAATTGAGGATTGGCAATTGGTCTGACTCCAATCTCTCGGAGGGGTTTTTGTTTGTTGGCCTCGAAACTGACTTCCCCGGCACGGCCCCCATTCGGCCACCCCTTTCTTCTCAGAATAACAAAGAGTTACTGATATTCCATGACTGGGTCTCCCATCTTTGCTTGTTGGCTTCGATTATCACGTGTTTGCTTGCTCATCCATCAATTACGCTAGGGATTTCTTCTCCTTTTGTCTTTTCTTATCGCCTTCCATGTGATTGCAGAAATTAATCGATGGCAGATAGCTTTGATAGTTCCCGAAGGGGTAGCAAATGGGAGATTCTCCACATCCCAGCAACATAAGGCCGTCCCCGGACAAGCAGCCTACTGGTATTGTCGTCTCTCAAGGCAATTTTATTGGGTTATTCTCATCTCACTATCGGTTCGTTTTGTTTTGTGCAGTCAATGTAATTACTTCTACGATTGAGCCTGGCATGGTGAACTCTCTTATTCGGTTAGTTTTGCTTTGTTTTCTGTAAATTATTATAGCATTCTCAATTGTACCTAGAAATGTTCCTTTGGGACCACTTGTCAAGGCTCTTGATAATTTTCGCTTTCCGGTTGGTTCTTTAGGCAGTTGAATCGAATATCCCCGCTGGAAAACCTATCCCATGTAAGGCGGATACAGAAGAAGGGCATTGAAGGAGGTTTAGCATGCAGGGATCTTCGTCGATAAGCTTGCAAGAGTTCTCTTTTACCAAAATTGGAAAAAGTCCTGTTCTTTTTTATTTTTCTAATAGTTTTTTATCGCTTTTTTTACGGGAATGCCAGCTATCTATAATCTTGTGCCTAGCCCCTGAAAGTGGTGATATTGATGCAATACCAGAAGGTGTGAAGAATCTGATTAACTCCTTCCAGTTGTGTACCTCTGTAGCAAAAGTGGGTTAAGTTCCTACATCGATTTTTCTGTTGATTAGAAGTTCTGTTCTATCACCTTTGTTTCTAGGATTGGAAATGGTATCTCTGCAAATAATCTGGCTGTTTCTTGTGCGTTTTCATCTGAAAGAACTGTCATTCCTTCAAAGACGACGGCCTCTCTGATGGAGTAGCATAGCGGAAATATGATAAATCACGGAAGAATGAGGAGAAAACGAATAGGATGAAGGGAACGATAGAGAATTCTAGGGTTTGTAAGAAAACCTCAGGAAATTCTTAAAAATCGGATAATGGGGGTAAAAATAACAACTGTTCTCCTTAAAAACCCTAAGGCCTTATTTATACTAAAAAAGAAATATAACGTGATATTCCCAAAATATCCCTAATGTTATAAAATCTAAAATATTATTATTATGCTCCTGCATCACTCTCATTATCACAACAAATTTTTGCGAACGTTGCTTATCTATCCAATAGTCTGATATGGGACAAAGAATCTTGCAGCTCAACTGCCTGCCTTTGATAGGGCTTCATCTTGCGGCTTTAGCGCATCTTTCCTAACTGCTTTGGCAAACTCCATGTAATGGTTCTGCTGAGTAATGACTTTCTTCTCAAGCTCAACAGATGCATCTCCAATCGATATTATAGTTGCATGAGCCTCTAATATTTTGCTTGATTACACGTTATTCTTGTTCCTCGATTTTTTTATTTCTCCTGTAGATCTGTTAACATCCATTCTTTAGCTTGGAAATTGCATTGCTTCTCCAAGAGATTTAATAGTCTGGTGGACATCTACTATTTCTCTTTCTGCTTCACCAGATTATCTTTCGCAGCATGTTTCTTTCAACATTGTTTGTGCATCTAGATTATTTGCCGTTTCTGATGATTCATCGTCCATTTTTCTTTTCTGGGACGGCATTCTATCTTTGACCTCCGCTAGATGCTTCGTTGCAGCAGCTTGGACAACATCCCCTGCTTCCTTCCCACTAGTTATAACAACTTTTTTCTCCAGTTGTGACCTTCTATGACATGTTTGAATTGTTTGCACTTCCTCCTTGTGTGCAATACAACCTTCAAGAACGCTCTTCACTTTCTGATAGATTGAAAAAATCATCCTGGACAGCTGATAATGAATCCCCTGGAGTTGCAGTTATAGCTTAGTTGCCAATAGACCTTAGCCTTTTCCTCTCCCTATTGAAGTTCTGTCTGATATGCTGCAACTTTTCTAGATTAGGATTGACTTCATCCAAATTGCACTTTTTACCTATATATCTTACTAGATATAGGTGGGATTTGGATTAAAAATGCAGGAAAAATCAGATATAGGTGGGATTTGGATTGACTTCATCCAAATCCCACCTATATCTGATTTTTCCTGCATTTTTACCATCTCATGTTCCGAATGTTCCTTAGCATTTTTTACAGTCAACAAGGTATCTTGCAATCATCCAAATCCCACCTATATCTGATTTTTCCTGCATTTTTACCATCTCATGTTCCGAATGTTCCTTAGCATGTTTTACAGTCAACAAGGTATCTTGCAAGCCACTCCGGATTCTCTATGATTTCTGGATTGTCTGAACCTGATACAGTGCCGATTACTATCTTTGGCTTCTATCAGTCTTGCCAGAAGTTTGTCTTTCTCCATTTGGGTAATTTTGAGTTCATATCTTCCAATTTATATTTGTGACTAGAGGCTCTACGTTTTTTTAGATCAATGGCCAAACTGTCTCTGCTTTTTGCATTCAGTAAAAGATGATTCCATAAGCCGAATTTGGCTCTTTCAATGCTCAATTTCTGCATTGTTCTCTTCCATTTGTTGTTTGAAGTTCCCCCTGTCTTGGACAAGTCCCTTGCGTTTCTTCACTGCCATAGATAATTTCACCTGAAAAATTCCTCTAGTCAAGATCCTGCGGTGCCAAAACACTCTTTTTTAATAGAACACAGTTCTTTAGACAACGTCTGCAACTCATTTGACAGGCCAGTTAATCGAAGGGACTTTTCAAGCATCTCTTGTTCTAACACCCCTCCTGTTACTTCAAGTACAGCTTCCACACATATAGAAGACACTGACATTCATTGTAGAATTTAGACTTGGGAAAGAGTTGACTAGGTAGAAAGGTGTTGAAATAATGTTTTGCACAAAAGAGATTATCAAGGAAACATTGCCTTATTGTGGGTTTCTAATCATATGCATTACAGGTTTGCGAAAATGCTGCAATCTCGAAGGAAGAGTGGGAAGCACAATGCAAGTTGTGGGCTACCTCTTACCATCCTCCAAAGTAGTATGTTTTCATGGACCACTCTCCAGCATCCTCCCTTTTTATAATAGTATTCAAGTTTCTGAATTCAATGACGAACTTGTACTGTGAATAAGTTTCAGATAACATTTTTATTTTCTTTCGAAAATTTCGGATTCGAAAAAGTTTCTTGGATGGGCAGCTTTCTGGGCATTGGGCCCTGAGATAAGATGTTGTTTTGTCTATTTGGTTTTTGTTATGGGTATTGTTATCTATAATTGATTTGTGAAAAAAAAAGGTTGCTAGATACTTGTGGTCACACATTCATTTTCTCTATCTTAGCAGCAATATTGGTGGGATTTCTGGTTTCAGTGCCGAAGAAGCAGATACAGTTTTCCATTTCATGAAGTATACAATAGATTTGGCAACATCTGGGGATAGTTTGGTAATTAACTTGACCCTTCAACGGCTTGACCATAATTTATTCTGTGTTTAGGGTTTGGAAATGCCTTGATAGAAAGCATCACTCATTGGGAGACAGAAAAGTCCATTTGTATGTCAAATCATTCTCTGTCTTTAATTGTGTCATGGTATTTCAAAATATTTTTTATAAGACTTTAGGATGCTTATAATATGTGCTTTGTGTCACATCCATACACTATTGCCACATTAACTGGTCTTAATTATGGCCTGTCTTTCAATCTTGTGTAAGTGATTATATTTAATTTTCTAACCCAAATTTGTAAAAGCTATATTTTCTATATGCAGGTAGTCAATGCTGCAGTTATAGTTGATCCCTTCACTAATGAAGTGATTGCCAGTGCATGTGATCGAGTTTACTCTAAACATACTAAAACAATCAATGGAAATGCCAAAGCTTGTAATAATTGCATAGCTGGGCAATGCCAACGTTTTCCAGATTTGGGCGAAAATGGGAAGGCTGCGTGTCTACAGCGTAATTGTTCTTTGCCTGATCTGAAGAACAGAAGGTCCAGTGTTTCTTGTTTATATATCCTTTACAGTGGACGAAAGAGGCATCTTTTCGGTTGAATAGCCATCCCTTGCGACATGCTGTTCTGGTGGCTATTGAATTGTCTGCGGCTAGGGATAGGGAATTGTTTCCCAACTTTAAAGTTGGCGGCAATGGGTCTCCTGAAGTTGATTCTTCTCCTTGCATGGAAAGCTCCCAAATCAAAAGACTAAAATCTGATTCTAACTCTGTTAAGTCATAGATTACTTGTATAATTTGCAATAAGTTTATATGCCCTCGTGTGCATTCACACCCTTTGTTGGCAACACTTGGGGATCACTTTCAACAATTTTTGGTGCAGGTGGATAATCGCAAATGTGATGATGGTCAGCCACAATATTACTCTTTCAATAAACCTTATCTGTGCACTGGTTATGATATGTATCTTGTCTGGGAGCCATGTACCATGTAAGTCGGCTACAATTTTTGGTGTTATGTTTTCAGCAAAAGAAATCTGACAATGTCTGTTTCTACTTGGCCAGTAAAATCAACATATTACTAATAGTATTGTTCTAATACTGATATAGGTAAGGGCATCTTTTGAATGCTAAGTCAAAATTTTCAATTGGTTGTTCATTTATGGATGGGATTTCAATAAATCTGAAGCATTAACCAAGCCTTATCACATAATATAAATGTACTTGTTATCCTTGAATCCCGCTTTTACAAATTCAATGAAATTAAGCTGGTGAAATGAATAGAAATATGGTCTAGACTATGTTTGCTTTGTCCACTTACAGGCACCATCCTTGAAAAGGATGTCGTTGTTTGTAAACAATATATTCTTGTGATGCAGGAGCATATTATTATATTTTAGATTTTATAATATTAGGGTTATTTTTTTTAGTATAAATAAGGCCTTAAGACTTCTAAGGAGGACAATTGTTATTTTTACCTATTATCTGATTTTAAGAATTTCTTGAGGCAAACCCTAAAATTTTCTATTGTACCCTTCATCTTATTCGTTTTCTCCTAGTTTTTCTGTGATTTCTCCTAATTCCACTACGCTACTCCATCAATTGGCATAAGAGCTTGAGTTCTACCTTAGGGCTAGAGTTTAGGATTTTACGATGGCTAATCGTGGTAAAGGTCGTGAAAGGGGATTCGACATCAACAGACATAATTTGCTGAGATGCGAAGTATGCTTGAAGATATATCGCAAACAGTCCAGGAGTTACTCCTACTGCGACAGGAATGCGTGGGAGCCCGAATGGAGATTTCGGAAGGCAACCACAACCCCTTAGACATACCGGAAGATAGCACTAAGGATGAATATGATGAAACTGAATTCAATTCTTACCGTGAAGCCGGACCTGTAAACAACATAGGAGGAGGTGGATTGGAAGAGAGATGTGCCCTAGATCTCAACGGTGGTGGGATCGAAATTGGAGTTGCAAACTTTGGGAAGAAGGTGCGCGCTGATGAATATCGAGACTGAAACGCAAAAGAAGAGTTTGGTGAAGAAATAAAGCCTATTTATGATGAATATCCTGATGAGGATGAAGATATCGATGTGTATCCGATCGAAGGAGAGTCAGTCGTCATCGAAGGGGTCATGTCTATTGCTTCGGTGGAAGTTGAAGATTGGCATATGCATCAAATGATCAACGCTCATGAAAGTGAAGTTTTTGATGTTATAGCTCGTAGTGAAAGCTTACAGATTTTTATTGTCACAGATGCATAAAATATTATAGCAAAGAGAGTCGAACTTGCTCTGGAACAGTGGTGGCAGTTACCCGAAATGTCAGTTCATGCAAGGATTCATCTTATGCCGCAATTTCAACAGCTAGTGGAAGTTCAAGAGTCCACAAGGATATACATTGACATTTTGAATGGAAGTAAGCACGATGTGAATTCTATTGCTGGTGGACTTGGAAATTTATATGTAGATCTGAAAGATATTCTTGAAACCTGGAAACTGAGGATCCCTAATGAATGGGATAACATGTCTGTTTGGTATGATCTATTACAGTGGAGACCTTATGCTATCTGGGATGATCCCTTCAAGAAACATTGCTATGTGTTTGCTTTGGTGGCTAGCAAGCTGGAGAGCAGAGATGATTCCTTTGTTACTCATTCGGGTCGTAATGTCAAACTCTGAATTTGGACTCCTGCACAAGATGTACCTAAGATTGCACATGCCCTGTATTCACTAAAGGCTGCGATGAAGTGGAACGAAGAGGTCTTTGATCTCAAGTATGATATGGATCTTTTCAATATTGTTGTTCCAGATTTTATCATGGGCGCTATGAAAAATAAGAATCTCATTATTTTTAATTATAAACTTGTCCTGGCTTCTCAAGAAACATCTTATTATGGAAACTATGCTGCAATTTTAGGCGTTATTGGCCATGAGTATTTCCACAACTGGATTGGCAACAAGGTTACCTGTCGTGGCTAGTTTCAGCTTGGTCTAAAGGAAGGTCTCACAGTTTTCAGAGATCAGGAATTTTTTTCCAACATGGGTAATCGGACTGTGAAGCATATTGTTGATGTTTCAAGGCTTCAAATTTCTCAATTTCCTCATGATGATGTTGGGCCTATGGCTCATCCGGTGAGACCCCATTCTTATATCAATATGAACATCTTTTATACAGTGATGGTGTACGAAAAGGGAGTTGAAGTAGTCAGTATGTACAAGACCTTATTGGGACCTCAAGGCTTCCGAAATAGAATGGATCTTTACTTTGAAAGACATGATGGACAAGCAGTTGGGGTTCCCCTTGTAAGAGTATCTTCTCATTTCAATGCTGAGGCAAATACTTTCTCCTTGAAATTGAGCCAAGAGGTTCCCCCGACCCCAGGGCAACCGGTCAAAGAGTACATGTTTATCCCTATTGTTATTGGTCTTCTGGACTCCATTGGCAAGGACTTGCCATTACCTTCAATATATCATGACGGGACATTGGAGTTTCTTGAAAAAGATGGTCAGGTCCTCTCCAGGAAACTTATGTTGAAACTGATTAGCGACTTCCAGCATAAGGAGTTGGTTCGGAATCCAAACAAGGTGTACTCGCTCATCGGAGCGTTCTGTAGTTCATACGAGAACTTTCATGCCAAGGAACAAGCTCATTCTACTGAAGAAGAGGCAGATGAATGGGAGATGAAGTATGATAATGCTGTCAAAGAAGCAAAGGCAACCTTTGAGAAGGCAACTATTGTCCAAGAAAGCACCAATAAGGAATCACAACTCATGAAAGATGCTTTACGGGCTAAATTTTCAAATGATTTGGTAGCTAAGGATGAAGAATTGAATAAGATTGACCCTGAGGTTTATGCTGAGGTCGTCGAAGTTTTCGCGTCGGAGTCGCGAACTTTTCCAACCCGGGGAGATTGATGCATGAGCATATTATTATATTTTAGATTTTATAATATTAGGGTTATTTTAGAAATATTGCATTAGATTTCTTTTTTTAGTATAAATAAGGACTTAGGGTAACACTTGTTATTTTTACCCTATTATCATATTTTAAGAATTTCTTGAGGCCTTAGAATTTTCTATTGTACCCTTCATCATAGTCGTTTTCTCCTAGTTTTTCTGTTATTTCTCCTAATTCCGCTACGCTACTCCATCGTCTTGTCTTGATGTCAGGATGTCATGCTTTAATTCATTCTTCCTCTACATTTTTCACAGGTGTGCGATGGCACTGGTCCATCAGAGACTTAGATGCATCTTCTTTGCTTTCCTTAATTCCCGAGCTGGTGCATTTGGGGGTTTCAACAGACTGCATGGACAGAAAAGCTTGAAACATCACTATGCGGTGTTCAGGCTCCTGATTGCAGATGATCTGTACTGTGAATACATATCCCTGCCGTCCCAAGAGGAATTGGATGGGGTACCATCCTGAAGAGTTGAAGGCCCAGTGACAATCGCCATTTTAATAGAGCTTTGCGTCTGGAAGCTCTCTTTTGCGTGTACTGAAATGGGCGATCACTGAGCCATATTTTTTATTAGTTGAAGTCAAATTACAAATACAAACGTATGAGACTATTCCAAGAGGAAATAACGTTAGTTTTTTAAAAAATTTGTGAAACCTAGTTGTAGTTTGTAAAATTACGCGAATATTACCCCTTTATTGTTGTTGTTATCGATTGCGACACTAGGTTAGGGGATGTATGTGGTCGTAGATAACCGCATCATTGATATCGATCCGTGACACTCGGACAATTAGAAAAAAAAATTTCTAAGTAACCGAGTATCGACGTCATGAACCTAACTCGACACTTTTAAAAAAAATTATCCTCGTAGTGTGGTTTCAACCGTGATATACCTACTTCAGTTGTGCGTCGCAGTTGGAAACCTCATTAATTTAATGTCACGGTCAAGGTGGTATTTCAATAATTTTTTAAATGTGAACCGTATTTTGTAATTTTTTTAAGTGGTGATGACTAAATCAGGTGGTCGCAAAATTATCCTCCAGCTTAGCAATATCGGCAAACGAGATTGGAAGTCGAAGCCATCCGAGGAGAATTGAAAACTGTTTCTCTCCTATCTTAAGCACAACCGCTCGATATTATTAAATAATTCGTCCTATATTGTTTCTCGACATGAGAGGAAATCAAGGCGAGTTGATATTTTATCACAATGCTAATATAACGATGTGATATATTATTTTTTTATATAATACTTGAATGAATAATATTAAAATAATAGTACATGTTTTATTGATTAGTTTGTGTTTTAAATTGCGAAAGGAATTACTAAATAGAATATCAATAACTTTGATTTAATTTATCAAAGAGTCGGGAAAGTTAGTTAAAGAAACTCTAACAAATCTCACACTTAACTCCAGCATCTCAAGTCCCGCGTTTTCTTTTCATTTATCTATTTTTATTTTCTTCTTTCCCTTCGCTTTTGGATCACATTCACTTTCCCTTTCTTTTTCACATCTTCGGCATTTTCTTCCTTAAAATTAATTCTCATCCTCCAAAAAACTATAGATTTTTCCTGTTAAAAACCCCAGACTTTTTTGTAAGTTCTTTAAGAAGACACTGAACTTATTAGGAATAAAACTCTTGCTTGTCATTCCTTTTTTTATTATTTTTTCTCTCAGATGATTCAACTTGAACCCAGAAAGTAAGGAGAGAAACATCCCTTTTGTTCCCTGTCGATCTTGAAAATTCATTTCTCATTCTCTTTACCAAAGGAGGATTGGAATTTCTTGCATGAATTTGGTTTTATTTGATATCTAGGTTATTTCATGCCAATTGTTTAGTAAAATATACTATTCTAAGGTTTTTTTTTGCTTTTATTTTATTGTAGGTAATCTAATTGGACAAAAGGAAAACATTATTTAGTTTACAATTTAGCTTATTTAGTAAAAGTAAATTATGTTTATTGTGTGCTATTTGTCATTTGTTTGATGATGACAAAAAATGTAACCTTAGTTTAGGAATACAATTCTTTTGTATTTAATTATCTAGTTAGTTCAGTATCTGCATAATTTATGCGAAATATTTAACAAATTGTGAATAAATTGACATATTATTGATAATATTAATTAAATTTTTTATTTTATTGAAGTATTAATTTTATTAAAACAATTCTAAAGAGAGTTATGTTTAAAACTTTCTCATGGTTGTCCCTTTCTTTGCGAATTAGTTTAATCATTAATACTTTTAATAGAAGTGTTTTAGTCTTGTAGTAAATACTTTCTACGACAAGACTATAATGGTGGAATGACCGAAGAAAAATAATTTGTCAAACATACGTTTTGTTAAGAAACTATGATTTTTTGGTTACAATCAATTTTTCCCACTAATGGTCAATTTTTTTTGTTTGTACATGAAGTCGTTTGTGCATCATATGAACAAGTGTGCGTTTGTCCGTAAAATCATGTGTCAATGATATTATTAGCTCATGATCGAAGCCAATTGTATTAAATTTATTGGAGATCATGCGATAACGGCATATATACAATGATAAGGTGAATATACATTTGGCTTGGCCTTATCCACTATTCGAGTCATTATGTAGGACATGGAAGTCATCGGACCAATTATCCCAAAAAACATCCAACGGACATGGATTCATCTTAGTTGTTTTCGACTATTTTACAAAGTGGATCGAAAGAAAGTTTTTCAAGGATATTACCACAAGGAATGTCATACACTTCATGTGGATGATATTATGTACTCAGCTACTTGTCACCGGTAATGGTTTCGACTTCGACAAGCTGATAGATTTCCCTTCACTAGGAATTTCAAAGCAAACATCTTAATTTTTCACGATATCGTCGAAAGTGAATGGTGTCATTGAAGCAGCAACCAAGAACACATAGTGCAATCACATATCAGAATCGACATGAAAAAAGCTCACATGCGCGTTTCTTACTTACTAGACGATGATGCAAACATCGACTGGGGTAACTTCTTCGAACTCGTCTACGAAATACAAACAATCATTTCGGTAGAAGTTCAACTATCAACTATCGAGAACTCGTCTGAAAGTAATGTAATAGAAGAGAAAAAGGTCAAACACCATCTTGCTCTTCTTAACTTTACGGATGAGAAAGAACTCGTTGCAGCCCAACGCATTCAACTATATAAACAATGCACAGCTCGATTGATAGGGTGGTGAAACTTTGAATTTAAATTTGAAGAAGTCTTAGACATCGTCGAGGATGGCCATACATGAAATGGAGTACTGTTCCAAGATTACTGCTCCCGTATTATAACTAATTACATACATACTCACGCCAAGACAAAAGAATGACTCACTGACGATTTTAGAGTGATGGGACTTATAACATTTAGCGCCTGCTTCTAATAACCACATCACTATTATGGGGTGTAATAGCACGTATGATTGATGGATGTAATTATTTTGAAACTGGCAATCTTGGCATCACTTTGCATAAACCAAGCAGTATTTCACTATCGTTACTTTCTCTTAAGCTGAATGTGAAGTTTGGGTCTAGACTGACGGTCTCTACATAATTATGCATCTTCTAATGTTTATGTGGCTTCTTTTTCTCCAAGACAATGCGAGAATCATTTTCCGACCTCCACCTTTTCGGGGATCACTGGGCAATTCCATATTCACAAAATCGATGAATGGTTGTTTCTAGTCTTGATTATACACATTATAGACATAAATAAGATTAAATTTAATCATTTTCCTCCTCATCAAAGATTAAAGATCAACGGCTCAACCCTTTTTTCACGTAATCGAATGTTGACTTTATATCAAATGAGACAAGTGGAGATGCTGGATTTGCCAAAGAATTAGCTCGCATCTGTTTCTCCTTAGGGCGTGACTTATGGTGATATCTTGGAACCATCCTAACAATTTGGATGCATAATAGTGATATAGTACAAGCTCCGACTTGTGAACTTCATATGCAGAAAAAAGTAAGTTTTAAAATCCCCATATACCCCTTAGCTTCGATGCCTTTTTATAATGATCATTTTTCAGCTAAGTCTAAGGACCCGATATTCTATTATGTTGTTAAAATATAACTTTGATAGAGAGAATGCATAAGGCATGATATCTCCATTGGATTTGACAAAGGCAGCCCCTTTTCCAACACCTTTTGAATAAATGATCTGTTGAAGAACATATGCTAATGAGGATGGGATTCTATCAACATTACCTCTTCACCAGGCAACTCTTCACTAATCTTCGACTCAGGATGATCCGCTAGGAAGTTGCTGATCTGCCAAAACGTTTTGGGTGACATGTACATTTTCCAATTAATGAAGCCCAAGAGCATATTTTGCAAATCAACAAAAAATTACTTGTCTTGAGATGATATATTTGAGCAAGTCCGATTGTGATATGAGACAGACAAAATGTGCTTGTAGGTAATGTTGAAACTTTTGTCGATGAATATAAATGCCAAACATGTTTTTTTAGTTAGCTTCCCTTAAACGATTCGTCAGCCACTCGTTGAATGCACTGAGGACATACAGTCCCTCTCACAACGACCAAGGTAGCACACATCCCTTGGCACTCTCGCACGCAGTTGCGAAAGGTAAGAACCAGGCGATCACTTAGCACCTTCCGTTCTCCGCCAAATTACACAGATTACACAGCCTCAGAGCTTCACATAGGCTCTGGAAAGACATTTTGATCGTGTACCCAGTGCTGGAATATAGGGAGGGAAACGTCAAGGGCGTGTCCAGATTCATTTGGCAATCCCATTGATATGCTTCCATAATTTTTGTGGATCAGAAAAAACCGATCGAGTACCTACTCAACGGTCGCTGCAACAGAGATGAAAAGGTTTCAAACGATAACTTCCCATAATTAATTAATTTCATCCGAATGAAATAATTAAAATACCAGACATATAGATAAATGACCTAACAACAATTATTTCATATCAATTATTGAAATCAAATCATAATTTAAAATTATTTAATTTGACGATCAACCCTTTATAGTGTAACGTTGCTGAAGATGATCAGAAGCTTTCATAAAATATTTTGTTTCCAAATCTTAACATAGAAAGCTAATATTATAATTTTGAGTTGCCTAAAAAGATGATTTGGATTGTCCAAATCAAATTCTATGTATTTAGGCATCTCGAAATATATTCTGAATAGGATATTTCCATATTTTCAAGGGACAAGCGTAAAAGAAGTAACAGCTTAATGTAAAGTAGTAACATACTACTCACGCTAGCTATGGCTCAGCAACACTTTGCTCAAGCTCATCACGAAAGATTTCCTCTTTTTAATGAATGAAATTAATCAAAAGGATTTTGATTAATTTTCACAATTAGAAGCTTTATTCATAATTATGGTAAAATATATTCTAAATTAAATTAGAATATTTAGGATTTTGAGATAATGACTAAGGCATCAAATTAATATGGACAATTCGAAATATGAATTAATATTTTGTTTTGGAAAATTAATTATTTCTACGTGTATAAAAGGACATATGCGGTATTACAACGACACCTTATTTGTACTGCATCATCACATTCCTCAAGCTCATTATCAAAGATAAGCGAAGTGTTATAGCAACACAATGATATGATATTATAACATAACTTCTCAAGCTCATCATTAAAACCAAGGTTAACATGTACGCACTAAGAAACACACGGCGATGATCTCTTTCTTCCCCAATGTCGACTTCTTTCAGTTCCCCGAACAATAACCTTCTTTTTGACTTGGAGTATTTTCGTGGCTTCGTCGATCATTTTCTTTTGGGGTGACACGTTTGAAAGCATCAACCTCGTCATCAAAATTACAATAATATTTCTTGTTTCCAGTAGTATTCCTTAAAAATCCAAGTCTCCAAATTATTATGTTTAGTACATCCCAAATGATCACTTTTATGATTGTTCGATGTTCATCCAAAGAGAATCTTACTATGATTATCATAACTATCATTGCAAATAATTGATATGTCATTCTTTTAGTCCACCATTTTCTATACCATCCAACTTTCGAAAGTTTGACTAAGCCTTGACACCATTAGCCATCAAACATTGTAATTCTTATGTTATTCTTCCTTATGACCTCCCAATCTGTCAAATACAAACCTTCAAATAACTGGAGTTCCCAACTTTGATTTTTGTTAATCTCGTCCTCGTTATTTGTATCATCCATATATCATCCATAGAGGCATTCGGGATGAAACCAATGGTGTGTTTATAGGGCAATGAGGATAGATAAGAATTGCCCCCAATTTTGGCTGAATGAAACATTTTAAAGATGTAGTTTTCGCCAATGTTGACAATTTAGCAACATGCAAGCGGAGCTGCTTGAGTCATTCGGTTTTGCCTCTATCATCATTAATTAAGGGAGGTTATCTTGCCTTTCTAAATGCTCTTAGAATATATTGCAAAATCGGCATAGCATGCTTTTTTGTCTCCGTACTTTCAAGCTTAGGATTTTCTAAAACTCTTCATTTTTGACAATCGGTACATTTTCTTCACAAGGCTTACCAACTTCTTTAGGCATATCCCTCTTAATGGTTCCTTATTTAATAGATGATACCTCTACATTGATGTTTTTATCCAAGTAGAATGTGGCATCGACAAAATATGCTTGGGCCTTGGTAAATGGCTTTTCATTTGGACATATTGTACATGATACTCATCCTTGATAAACTTAAAATATGATGAAGAATTGATATAATGACTCTATATTCATGCATGCGTGGTCAACCTATTTTCATTTTGTAGGTTGTCTACAAGTCAATAATGTTAACCAAGATTCAATATCACTTATGGTTAGAGTAAGACAATTTTTCCCAACGGTTTGTTCTTCCCTTCGTCGTACAATTTTTTCCTAACAGTTTGTTCTTCCCCTTCGTCGAATCCCCAGGATTATAGTCAGTTCCTTGAGAGGTCATCTACTCCTAAATCAATATGCTTTAATGATTTTAATGAAATGATATCGACGACATGTCTTGGGTCCATCAAAATGTGGTCAACATATGTGTCACAAATATATCCATACATAAATAGTGGTCGATCATGGGACATATGACCTACAAGAAAATCTTAACAGAACATGATAGATGAATAATTCACCTTCATGTTTTCAATTAACATCATCTTATAGCTTTCTAGGATTTTAACCTTTAGATTGGGCTACTCATTATTTATGCCAATGTAATCACAACTTCTAGATAAGGTCACAAGCTTTTGAAAATTTTAAAAAACAATATCCCACACCATGATTGGAGATGAATTGTTTTCATAAGGCAATATGATGATATAAATGAGCAAGCAAAACATATGCAGGGGGATAATCAGATAGACCAAAAGTGTACCATATGAGCATACCCTGCCAAATACCACTAGGGGCGGCAACGACTAAGAACAACCTAAACCACCATCATCAATATCTAAAGAATACATACTCAAACCTAGACAAAAGGATGAATGATAGAAGTTGAAACCACTGGAAGTTTAACCAACAAGAGTGGACCATAGGCTGAAACCGATCTACCTCTACCTCGCCCACTTCCTCCTTGCCTTCCCCTAATCCCCTGTAATACGTTGTGAAATACGTTCGAAGTTTCAAAAATATCCGATTTACCGTCGTTAGGGCACGTTTTGAAAACCCGTCTTCTAATTTACAAAGAAGGTGGGTTTTCAAAACCCATCCTCCCATCGTATTTTTTACTTCTGCACTTCCCCACGTCTCTCCCCCTCTCCCTTCTCTCCCTTTCATTTTCTTTTTTTTTTAAAAAATTAAAGGATGGGGAGGGCGGGTTTTGAAAACCAGCCTTCTAAATAAATTGGAAGACAAGTTTTCAAAGTGCGCCATAGGGACGGTAAATCGGGTATTTTTGAAACTTTGACCGTATTTCACATCTTTTTTAAAACGAACTGTATAACCGTACAAAGCTATAGAATTTTGAGCGTCCTGTATAGTAGACTCCTCGCTGTGGATGTTATTAACCTGGATGGATTGTTGTGATGATGAGGTAGGAATCGAAGCCTCTTGAACAACCATGCACGAGGCCTCAGATGCATCGACCTATTTTTTTTACAATCCCAAATATGTAAGTGTCATTTGTAGACGTGGTCAAATGTGTAATATAGATGAGTACTCACAAAGGAAAACAAGAGTACATGTGTGCCTAAGGCATGGATCATGAAAAGGCGTATCAGATGTTAAGGGTCTTTGGATTGACGGGGTAACATTATGATGGGCTTAAGGACACCAAATGAACCCATAAAGCGGGAGCTGAAATGTGGGGTTAAGTCTTAGAACTTAAGACTATCGAACACAAAGAGATGTCATACTTCGCCCTCCCGTGGACTCGCCTTCGAGCGTGTAGACTTACTATGAGCTTGCAGACTCGCTGGGAGCTTGTCTTCGTAGACTCGCGGTTTGTTATCTCTCGTAGACTTGCATTTTCGTAGACTTGAAATAAGATGTCTCTCGTAGACTTGCGTCGGGCTTGTCTCTTGTATACTTGCGATAATGTGTCTATCTTAAACTCACTGAAATTGACTGTTTGACCCCACATTCCCTCTTAGCTCGTGGATGAATTAGAAGAGTCTAGCAAGGAATGAATAACAACCATTGGACCATATTGACTAGTCAAAGGAGACCAAGATCCTTATATCAAGGGAATAAAATTAATCAATATTGAAATGACTTAAAGTAGGGAGGGGTTTTTCCATAAATAAAGTATTCAAATGACATAAAGTAAGGAAGGGCTTTCCCCCTCTTTTCTTTCTACAAACAGTGATATGTACTTGTATCCATTATGTTTGTGCAACTTGCGTGTGTACGGACCGCGGGTAGACTGATTTGGGTGTGGGAAGGAAGGAGGGGCGTCATCCCCATGGAAGGAAAATGGGAACGCCCCGGATGATGGTGGTTAGTCGGATATGAGGTTGTGGCTAACGAATGTGACATGCATGATAGTGCTTGAGTGCAACATGGTGCATATGACTGTGGGGAAAGGCTGGTATGGAACTGATGAATGAAGGAGAAACCTCGAGAATCTTATTCCTCGAAGGGTTGTATGAGGAAAACGAACGTCAGACCTTGAGCACGGGGACTCCCAGAGGACAGTGTAGTTTGCCTTACTCGACGGAGGGTAACTCCCCGAGGTGGTATGGTGTACGCCGTGTACATAAATGTGACCCGAGTGCTCGTGATTGTTCTTGGACAGAACGATTGAATCGCCTAAGGGCTGCCTTATGAGGCGATGAAAGGAGGGGTCTGGTTGAGGAATTCTCACCCTTGACAAACAGAATGTCGAGCCATGAGGGTTGAAACGGACAAGGGGAAGAGGAACACCCTGGTTTAGCACGAAGGGAATTACCCGTGGCCTTATGCGCACGAATAAGAGTAACTAAGGTGTCGGAATAAAAAATTAAATGAAAGGGACGAAGTGTGAGCCCATGAGGGGGTGCGTATAAACTGAAGATGCATTGTTCTCGTATGTCGATGTAATTGGGTGGCATACAATCCTTGATGGATTGCAAACGCAATGGTGTGTGTAGAAATCATGAGATAAGTTGCGGTTTTTGAGATACGCAAGGTTGCGACCAGTTTGCATACTTGGGAGCGAATGTGGGTTACCGTACTTGTTCTTAATTAACGTATTTGTGTGTGTTTCATATGACACTAGGGAGCTCTTGAATGCATATTCTTACTTATTTTAAAGCGGCATTGTATTTTAGGCCTTTACTAGATCAATCGTAAATAACTTTTTAAATGATTTTCATTAATAATAAAATTAAACTATGTTTTTCTTAAAAATGAAATGGGAGGACCTTTCAAGTGGTATCATAGCTTAAGTTAAGTGTGAAGTAATAAAGATGTGTTTTCAGAAGGAAACTAGTCGGTTTTTAAGTAAAAATGTGTAGTGAGGGGAGGAAATGTCTTCTCCTATAAGTCAAAAGGAATGTAACTCAATGTAGAGGTTCTCGTGTCCCTCGGGCGAAGTGGATATGGAAAACAAGCATCCCCTAGAGTTACCTTTGTTACACTAAGAGGGGGGGTGAATTAGTGTTAATCTCCAAAATTGGATTTTAACCATTTTTTCGTTTTACCCCGGGCGGAATGAAAAGCTTCTGTTAAACAGAGCCTATAAGTTTCTGTAAGACAGAACGTTTGATTGTGTACGCAAATTTGTTTGATAGACACAAGGATTTTTATAGTGGTTCAGCAAATTGCTTACGTCCACTCTTCACCCAGATATTTGGATGGTTTCCACTCAAATGTATCTCAGTACAAGTTACACAAGTGATAGTAACTGAAAGCAGACCCGTAGGTTCTGTACAATAGAGGCTTGAGTGGCAAAGCACAGACCAGAAGGTTCTGTACTGTAGAGGTTTGTTACGAAGCACAAACACTGAGGTTATGTACTATAGTAACTTAGGCTCCATACAGACCGGAAGGTTCTGTATCGTAGAATGTTAGGCACAACACAAACCCGAAGGTTCTGTGTCGAAGAAGGTAAAGCACAATACAGACCAGAAGGTTCTGTATTGTAGAACGTTAGGCACAACACAAACCCGAAGGTTCTGTGTCGAAGAAGGTAAGGCACAATACAGACCAGAAGGTTCTGTATCGAAGAAGGTTTGGCACAACACAGACCAGAAGGTTCTGTGTCGAAGAAGGTAAAACACAATACTGACCAGAGGGTTCTGTATCGAATGTGTTAACCTTCTATAGCACAGATCAAGTGATTCTGTACTAGAGACGTCAACCTTCTATATAACAGATCCAAGGATTCTGTATCACAGAAGGTATAGCACAGACCGTAAGGTTCTGTACCGAGTATGTCAATCCACAACAGAAGGTTCTGTATAGGAAATGACTTAATTGAAAAGCACAGATCTGAAAGATTCTGTACCAAGGGTAGTCGACCTTCTACTGAACAGACCGTGAGGTTCTGTAGCAAAAGTGACAAGGAAAGTGTATGCACAGACCCGTAGGGTTCTGTACTACAGAGAGTTGTACAGACCGTAAGGTTCTGCACTAAAGTAGATTCAGACCTGAAGGTTCTGTTCTACAGGAGGTTATACAGATCTGAAGATTCTGCACAACAGGAGGTTGCACGTGTTAACGTGACTAACAAGGTAGCAAGTGCGCAATCCCTCAAGGATAACGACTTCGTGGCGTACCCCACGCGAGTACGTAGCGAACCCTACGCAAGTAGACAACGTTCCCTTTGTCTTAGGGTGGACAACGTATCCTTTGTCCTAGGATGAACAGCGTGCCCTCTGTCCTGGGGTGACAGCCTTCCTCCTGTCCTGAGGTGACAGCCTTCCTCCTGTCCTGAGGTTGAACATCATTCCCTCTGTTCTGGGGTGACAGCCTTCCTCCTGTCATGAGGTGACAGCCTTCCTCCTGTCCTGAGATGACAGCCTTCCTCCTGTCCTGAGGTTGAACAGCGTTCCTCTTGTCCTGAGGTTCCTGCACACAGAGCTCTACACAACAGAAGCTGGTTAGTCCCTTACCTTCTGTGCTCCCGAGGTTCAGCCCTTCTCTCCGACCCGCTGCACGTTGATCACACGACCTCCAGCCGTGCCTCCAGCCAACGTATCCTGCAGCTTCCAGTCGAGTCCCTCGAGCCCCCGAGTCACTCTCCCAAAAGGTTTCACCAACGATGCAGCCTCCGCCGGTAGTGCTCCTTGTGTGACTAACTCGAACGAATGAAAGAACTAAAGCTCAAGCACACGCTCTCTCTGATCAGAATGGGATTAGGGAAAATGAATGTTCTGTTTATGTTATGTTGAATGGGAGAGAGCATGGCCTTTTATACACGCAAAGAAAATAAAATACAAAAGGTAAAAAATAAAAACCTAATCTGCAAAATAAGAAATAAAGAATTAGTTAACAAAATAATTAATGTACAGGAATAATATATACATGCAAGTATTCTGGTAGAAAATAAATCAGAATAGGATTATGATATATTTTCCATGAATAGTGCACCATAGAAGGTATCGCAGAAGGTTCTGTTCGATAGCCTTCTCCAGATAGAAATAATCGAAGATTTATTTCCATTGGTGTAATAATTCATTCCATCCTGATAAAGATACACGTGAGAATGTATCTGGACAGGTGGTGGTGATTTGCAACCAAATAACGGTCGTATAGTAGTCAATTAAGCTTACAGAAGCCTGTAGACCGAACAATAGAACCTTTCCATATATAGAGATCTTATTTCCTTCTATAAGAAATATTATCTCCAATATGATTATTTGGAAATCAAATCAGGGTAATCTGATTAGACGAATATCTTAATCAGATAATGTACATTTCGTAATTAAATAATTGATAACTAATCATTTAATTACAACAATGATTACAAAAAGATCCTCATTATGAGAAGCTTCTGTAGAATAGAATGTTCGACCTTCTGTAGTACAGAGGGTCCGGTTAATCATCAAAACCGTCCCAACAACATTCCTCATGTGGCTCCTGGCCAAAGGCTGGGACAAGCACGTTTTGTTTTTTTCACAAGGTCCTCATGTTGTCAGCGCTATGGTGTGAAGAGACGCTGGACGGACCATCTTTTATTCTCTTGGTTGTAGGCGAAGCAGGCGTGAACTTCCCTGCAATGTCGACTCAATACAACTACTTTGTCTTCCACTTGGGATGACTTGAACAACCTCTTTCAGGTAATTATGGGAGCTGATGGATCATTTATTCTGGTACGGGCAATAGTCTTTTTGATTTATCTAGTTTGGGGTGAGCGGAATAAGAAGTATGGGGATGGAAAGCGCTCCCTGGAAGCCTTAAGGTACAAGCTTATTGTGATGCTTGTAAGAAGCTCTAATTTTCTCTTACCCTGCTGAGCATGTCAAACGCTGATATGTGGGAACGACGGTAGGCTCGGTGGTCATTGGTGGTTGGCACTCGCCCGGTGGGCTTTGGTCTCGAAAGGTTGCCTACACTCACATGTTGGGTCTATCTGTTTGCTGTCTTTGTCTCGGGATTCTTATGTTTGGAAAGGTGTCGCTATCTCAATGTCTCTTTGTTCTGTTGCTTGAGCCTATGATGTACGGGTGCCCTTTCGGTAGAATTAGACCAGGCTTACATGTGTTCCCTGGCCACTTTTTTTTGTAGAATTGGCCGGGATTGGGCAGATGAAGGCCCAATAAGCCTCATTTTGGGTTACAGAATAATTGGTGTATCCTTCTTAGGCTTGTAATTAATTTTTCTTTACTCTCTCTTTATTAATACGTGACATTACTAAAAAATGTGGGATGGTTGCATATGCATTTGTGTGACAATTTTGGAATTGTGTCTAAGTGCTACAAATGGTTTCCTTGGTGAAAAATAGTGAATGGAAATACCATTTGTTTTTATGAAATGTGTATGGAGGATGGTGTATGGTTATGGGAGGGTTTGAGCGTGTCATGTACGTTGGGGCCGCAAGGGTCGTGAGATATGGTGGTGGTAATAAATTGTGAGGATACCAAGGGGGTGTGGGACACATGAAAATGGACAAGCTGATGTGATATGGATAGGCCTGTGGGCCCAAAAGCCCAGATCGGGTCTAATACCCGTAATCGGAAATTTTTTAAGAGCATCGCCATCTCTTCTTCGCATGTTTGAGTGAGAGAGTGAGTAATTAGAAATTTTCGAACCTCTTTGGTTTTTCCGACTTTAAACCTTAAAATAAAGTCAGTGACGACTCCGTATTAGCTTACCTAAGTTAAGCGACAAACATGTTTTTCTGCAAAACCACGAAGGATCACAGTCCTCCTTTTGTTCCCTTTCGGATTATGCTTCGTCTTTCGCCGATCGTCGATGGACAACTGAGCGAGGGCTGGGGCAGGCCCATCGGGAACGAGCAGGAGGGGCGCACGCTTGGACCACGTACGGATACAGCCACATCACCATTGTAGTTGGACTCAGGATTGAACGACACCACAAACGGATCACTGGTGTAATGAACGCTCGGGTAATCTCGCCAAACACAGAATCCACCGAGTGATAAGAGAAGAGGGACTCAAAGAATTTTTAGGGTTTAACTCTGATTTCAAGATAAGTTGTCCTCGAGGGTTACAGGATAAGGGCTTATATAGACTGCCCTAAGAGGAGATAATAACAGAAACAAAAATAAAAGATAACGTAATAAAATCTCAAGATAAGTAAAGAAATATATTATATAACAAGATTGGTGGAGCACTTTCAGCTTCAAGCACGAAACTATGCGTTCTAATACTCAAAACGAAGCTATTCAAGTTATGAATCCAATGTCGTAGATTTCATCTTAATTCGATATTCCAAAATCAAGATACAAGCGAAAATGTGTACCTCCGTCATGCAGGGGAAGCTAAATCCAAAGGAAAATGAACTTGTTCTCAAAACTAAAAAAATGTATAACTCCACAAATATGGATTATGAAGCCCCTAAATAAAAGAAACATATAATATAATGAGTTTTATGTAATTTTAAATCACTTCGTGAAACAACACATGATTTACTCGAAATGGTCAAAATTGACACTGTTTTAGTGTTTAATTCGAAAATCATACCTCAAGGCTGCAAATCGTGCATGGTTTCGTATTTAAGTCACGGATCAAATGCAAGTGGTTTCGTTCAATTTCAACAAGCGAGCGAAAAGTTAGACACAAAATACTAATACCAATGCAGGTTGATCCGAGACTCACCTCCACTTACCAAAGTTGCCTTGGTCCAATGGGAGCTCGAATCACGTCCAACATGTAAGGACAAGCAAGGAGAATACAAAGACAAGAGAAAGACATCAAACCCATCCCAATGAAATTAAACTTAAATGACATAGGCAGTGAGATTGCTCACCGTTGCTGGAACGTGTTTCCCGAATCCTAGGAGCTTGGTTTCTACTTGTCTTCCCGTATTCTAGCGAATGTTTATCAAAATCATCTGCCCGATTGGCTGTTAAGGCCATATGGCTGTACAAATTTGAAAGAGTCCCTAAAGACATGGAATCATCTGCCCATATACGCATTAATCAACAATAAAATTGAAACAATCGCAAACTAATCAAAGCATGTTGAAACTTCAAACAAGTAACGAAACCAGCAGCCAAACATTAACAAATCAGCAAGGAAACAACAACAAAATCTCAACCAAACATGAACAGACTAGGGATGAAATATCAGGGAAGGTGTAGCCGAATATGAATGGAATAAAGAACGGAACAACAGTGAATCAGGACAAGGAAAAACCCAAATCAGCAGCGATATCATCTCGAACAGATTAGAGGAATGAAAGAATCGGAAGCAAAGTTCCGGCAACCAGTTAATAAATTCACGAGCCAATTAATAACGACATCGAAGAAACTTTAGAATGAGAGGTTTGCCAATAACGAAACCACAAAAGGCAGCGTAATCCAGCAGAAAAATGTGAAACAGCCAACAACGAGATTGATTCGAACAACCAAACAAGCATCGGCTACAATTGTCCATTTATGTATTGACAGGGGGTGTCACTTGAGGATAACGCCAAGGGAAGTAAAGAGAACAATTGATGCAAAATATGATTGGCAGGGAAATTGGATAAACCAGCAACAAGACTCACGAATACGTGATATTAAACAAAATAAAGAGCAGTCAACGAAGCCGAAAAAAAACAACTAAATCAATTGATCGTGAGCAGGTCAACATCAATAAAATCAAAACGAGAATGACTCAGGAGCGAACATGCGTGCATGAATCGGCATCGGCAGCGAAGTTGATGGAACAAGAATTAGTCAGTGGCAGTGAATAGTAGAAACTTGAGCATAAGAAGAAATCACAGAGAATAACCGATTTCAAAAAGATTAGTGAAAGATCGGAGAAATAAAACCGTTCTCTGCGCCAACAATTCCCAAAGCTTTTTCAAGCCCTGTCTTGATTTGTCCACTACCTGTTCAATCAATTCAGCAACCGTTTCCTTGGCTGACGGAAGAAGAAACGGCTAGAGAGAGGAGCTCGGGCGGTGTGGATGGGTTTTGTTGATCGAATGCTGATGAATGACGAACATTGGCTGACCTCTGTTCTCCCATGGCCAACCTTTGCGGCGAAGAAAGGGCCGGCTCCGGAAGGTTTCCGCACTGATTTTGCTTACCTTAGCTGAAAGAGATGGACGATGGGGAAGCTGACGACACTGTAGGAAGATCAGTCAAAGCCGTTGCAATCGGATGCCGACTGGGACAGTCTCCGGAACTTGCTGCAGGACTCAAACAGATGAAGTTCGTAGGACTTTGGCGGATATTGAGTGCGAGAGCGCTGCTACTTGAGGAGGAAGAAGAGAAGCGTTGGGAGAGAGAATTGATTCCGTTCAAGATTATTGGGGTTGGTTAGTTTGTTGAAAAGTTTGTTGGAAATTTAAGCAAAAATTCATGTCAAATAACAATAAAATGTTAAATTTTGACATATTTTTTGAGGGAACTAATAAATATGAAAAAAATTATGAAAATTCGTCACCGTTTAATGATTAATTATTTCAATGGACTCTTGTTGGACTTTGACCATTTTCAGCTTACCATTAAGGGCCAAAGTCCATGTACATGTGTTTGGGTTTCAAATTAAAAATAAATGGACTTGTCTAAATGATAAAAGACATTAAAAATGTGAAATATAATTTTAACTATGTCTATAAAAATGTAATTAAGAAATTAGTTTCATACAACTAATTCTCAATTTGAAATTGGTCGTCTAATCATGTCAAGGCAATGTTTTGTGAAATTCTAAAAGATCATGACATGTAACATGAATTTAATTGAAAATTGCAAAAAACTTCATTGTTTCAACTTACTAAAATATCGGTTCAGTAGTTGATTTCTCTTTTAAAAACTTAATTGTTTTTACTAAGGTAAAACTTCTAAACCTAATCCTTGTTTAGTGTGGAAAGCTGAATTAAAATATTTTTTGAACTCCAAAATCGTTGGCCTTCCTTTGGGTCACTTATTGTTTTTTTTTAAAATAAAAATTTGATTTGGTGTATCTACATTTTTCCTCGGGAGAATTTGGAATGATTTTCTTGCAAAGACGTTCAAGAGACCCCAAATCGAATCTTGGAATCTGCCTTAGGAAACCTGCACTTTGGGATCTCATCCAACAACGTGTTAGTGATAAGAGAAATCACATGTTGTACGGGTTACTGAAGGTCTTTCTCACACTCTCAAGACTTGCTCGTGTTTGTGTGAGTTCATCGTGACTTGATTCGGGTTTATGATGTCGGTTTTGGCGTAAGGCCTTTCATAGAAAGTTTAAAATTTTCTATCTGAAAGGAATAAGTTCAAGAGACTTCATCGGAAACAAACATTTTCTACAAAGGCTTCACCGTTCAAGCCAATTCCTTATCATTTGGACAACTTACTCAGCACACTCCGCTTGGGGATAATATGACCATTCACTGGGGGCAATGACGTTTTAGACATATCCACTGGGTATATTGTTCTTTGAAAAAGTCCTCTGGGGATGAAGGTCCCATTGGGAATTCTTTGGTTCCACTAGGGAAATTTTATTTTGAACATCTATGCTCTTACAACCAACTTGTCGGCCTTAGTGTCTCGTTTTTGCTCTTTTGAATTTTTGCGCTTTGCTCTTGTAGGGCTTTGGCCTTTGCGCTTTTCTTTTGCTTTTTTTCTTCCTTGAACGATCCGATGGGGATGTTTGTTGATTCTTTTTCTGTCTTTTCACTCTTTGGGGAAAAAGGCTTCATTGATACTCGTCCTTGGGAGTAGCCTAACTGGTTTTGCATGTCCATCGATATTGTCTTTCCGCTTAAACCTTGAGGAAGTCTTGCCTTTGTAGCCGGTTGTTTCCCATTTCCTACTTCATGACTCATTTTGACCTCAGTGTGAGGTTATCTTTGGACCAAACTGTAGCAATATTTTTGAAAACTCCATTTTGGCTCTAACGGTTAGCAATTGTCGATGTACTGTGTTTGGGATAGAAAGGAATGTGCTCCTCTTCATTCAAGCTTTAAGCATCTCTTGTCAAGAAATTCTAAGCCCAATATTAACGCTCGTTTTGATAAATTTCTCACATTGTTTGCACTCAACTCTCTGGGGTAGGTATTTAGGATAGGGTTTAGAAGCGTTTGCGAACTCCATAAGGAATGATGATATGACATCTAAAATATAAATGATATGCAAATGATGTAAACTCACTATGTGGATGACGTTCATGTACATCCGTTGATGACTTTTATTGCATCTTCGCTAGGGATTCATGAGTTTCACTTCGAAATTTGATATCTGCTTTTGGGATGACTTGTGAAATAGGATGCCTATGTATCTACATCAAAAAATGTGATTTGAATGAGTTCATATAACCTGACTGCCACTGGGAAATAAAGTAATGATAGAGTTGGGTATTCGCTGGGGGGATAAGATGTGAATATCCATCTTGTTTGTTGATGGGAAGAATATGCTGGTATATTCCACTTCCTCTGGTGAATGTGGTATGCTCATGTAACCAATTCCAACGAAATAAGAAGCATGACTCTGACTGGAGAATAATAAGAAATTTCATTAGGGAATGAACATCCCCTTTCACGTGATCATCCTTGGTGATAACAAAGGCAATCTCGAAGCTTTGGTTCGAAATATTCCACACAACTGCCCGCGCCTTTGCTCGTAATGCAAGGATGCTCATGTACCTACACTCGCGAAAGGGCGGAAACAAGTAAGCTCATGTAACTTGTTTTGATAAATGAGAAAGTATTGATTTTGAAACAACACTTCATTTCATGTAATCATTGTTTTGTTGACAACGAAGGTTTCTCCAAGATTTCATGGAGTTTTTCCATCCTACCACCCTCGCCTTTCGTTGGCTGCCTAGAATGCTCATGTACCTATGAGACGAACGTAGGGCAAAAAACAAGTTAGTTCATGTAACTTGTTTTGCAGAGAGGGTACTAATCTTGGAATAATACTCCCTTTCATGTTGTTCCATCATTGCATCTTCGTCCGAAGAAATCGAAGGGTTGACGAAATTGCTGCATTTGCCTTGTATATGTCACATAGGAAGCTCATGTACCTATTAGATAGATGGCTGAAAACAAGTGAGTTCGTGCGACTTGCCCTCATTAAGGTATAAGTGAAGTTTAGTCATGCAACTTCATCCGTATGAAAGGTGAAATAATGTTTTTAGTACTTCTCTTTTTATGTTGTTTTTTCATCGCATCAACATTCAAAGGAATCGAAGGATTAGAAAAACTGTTACCCTTGTCTTGTATCTGCTATATTAGGATGTTGATGTATTATCAAGCGAATTGCCGAAAACAAGTGAGTTCATATAACTTGCCTTTTTTAGGTAGAAATGCAGTTTGTTCGTCTAACTTCATGTAGGGTGAAGTAGAGTTATGTGTACTTCTCTCTTTGTTCGTTGAGTCTTCGTTCGATGGAATCAAATGATTGACGAGATTCTACTCTTACCTTGTGTCTGTTGTATAAGAGTAGAAATGAAGTTTGTTCATGTAACTTCATTCATGAGAAAGATGAAGGAGGGTATTGCATACTTCATTTTTATATTGTTGTCGTCATTGCATGTAGGAATCAAAGGATTGACGAAATGCTACAATCTTGAAGCTTTGCCACCCTGCCACCCTCGCCTTTGTCCAAGAGTTATGTACCCTTCATGTGAGGAGCTCTTGTACCTGCCCATGAGACAAAGAGCGAAAACGAAATTAGCTCATGTAATCTGTTTCACTTGATGAAGAGAGAAACGATAGGGTGATTATCCCTTTCTCATGTATGTTGTCAGTATTCTTTTTCTTAGTTAACTCCTTGGGGATTTAAAGAAGTGAACTGATGAGGATTGTTTTGAAGCTTTGGCTCAGAACATTGTTGTTTGCTTAGGGAGTTCATGTACCTATGAGACAAGCTTGAAGGGCAAAACAAGGGAGTTCATGTAACTTATTTTGCGAGGAATGTATTGACCAAGGAACAAAAACTTCCTTTCATGTGATTCGTTGTTTTGACAACGAAAGCTTCTCCAAGATTGCTTGGAGTTTTACCACTTTGCCACCACGCCTTTATCAACATGATAGGAGGTTCTTGTACCTATATGTGACAAGGGCAATGAGAAGAGAATTCATGTAACATTTTTTTGTAGAGAGTATTGATCATGGAACAAATACTCCCTTTCATACGTAGTAGCGTCGGAGAGCGTCCGCATTGATCAGTTGCGGTAGTTCTTCTCCATCCATCTTGGTCAAGATAGCTGCGCCTCCCAAGAAGTCATGTTTTACCACGAAAGGTCCTTCATAGTTCGGGGAAACTTTCCTCTTGAATCCTTGTAGCTAGAGAGAACGAGGTTTCCTTGTCTTCATATGTCATATTGTTTGGAACAATATCCTAAGGTCGGTAGTTTGACCTCTGTCGGAATGATTGCTTGTGTCCCGTAGATAAGCTCGAAAGGAGTTGCGCCAATCGATGTTTGCATCGTCGTTCGATATGCAAGTAATGCGAATGAGTGGTTCTCTTACCAATCGCAATACGTGATCGCCTTTTTCGAAAGGATCATCTTCATATTCTTGTTTGCCACAACGATTGCACCATTCATTTGTGGACGGTACGGTGAAGAGTTGGTGTGCTTAATTCTGAATTCTTCGTAGAGAGAATCTATAAGCTTGCTATTGAAGTTGGAACCATTGTCGGTGACGAGTAGTTCTGGTAGGCCATATCTAGCGATGATGTTAATCAGCATGAATCACACGACGTTTTTTACGGTAATTTCTTTAAATGATTGAGCTTCGACCCATTTGGTGAAATAATCGATTGCTACTAAGATGAATCGACGTCCATTTGATGCTATGGGGTTGATGGGTCCGATGAAATCCATGCCCCACATTGAAAATGGCCACGGTTCGAACAAAAGGTAGAGCCTGGTAGGAGGTACATCCACTTTGTCACTGTAAATTTGACACTTATGACATAATTTGACGTATCTAATACAATTGGCTTCCATTATCGACCAATAGTACCCTAAACGCATGAATTTCTGGGCGAGTGTGTATGCATTCATGTGAGGACCGCAAACGCCTTCATATACTTCCATCATAATGTCTTTAGCTTTTTTTCCATGACGCACCGCATGAGGGTTGTCGTGAAATACTTCTTGTATAGGATGTTCCCGTGGTGACAGTAACCTCTGGACAACCTTATGATTAATTTGCTTTTTTTTCATTGTGCTTATTTGAGGAAAGTCACCTAACTCTAGATACGCCCTAATGTCAACATACCATGGAGATGATCAACCTACTTTGTCGGGTTCAGTGTTCATGCAATTGAGATATTCAATGATGTTGATGCGGAGAGGTTCAATGTCCATTTCCCCGACCAATTGTTTCATCGATGTGAAAGTTGCAAGTGCACCTGCAAATCAATTGTCAGATCGTGGTAGGTAGCTGAAGCTAACGTATGTAAATTTTCGGATCAGCTTTTGCAGATAATCGTGATAAGGGGTAAGCTTTGGATCCCTCGTGCGCCAGGCTCCATTGGGTTGAGATTATGAGTGCAAAATCTCCATAAACGTCTAGGAAATGTGCGCTTATGTCGAGTGCACGATGTAAATCGAGAATACATGCGTCGTATTCAGAAATGTTATTTATGCATGGGAATGTGACTTTGGCAGCAATCGGATAATATTTTTCGTATGGGACATCACGAATGCTCCAATGCCAGATCCTGATGAGTTGATTGCACCATCAAAATACATTGTCCATGGTGGTTGTGAATCTGCCAATAGGATATCATCATTTGACAACTTAATTTCCAATGGGGAGTTATCTGTTCCTAGATATTCTACCATGTGATCGGCGAATTCTTTGTTTAATGAAACTTGATGTCGAATTCTGCGAGTTGTAGTTGCCATTTTAAAACTCTTCCGATAAGAGTTGGTCTATCGAAGAGGTATTTCAGTAGATCATTCTCTGAAATTAGTAGGATTTCGTAATGTAAAGTCGAAGACAATGAAGGACCCAAACAAGTGCGCAACATGTGTGCTCCGGTATTATGTACCGGGCTTCACTGTCTGTGAACTTTTTGTTGAGGTGGTAAATGGTGTGTTCTTTAGCCCCTGATAATTGTTGTGCTAGCATTGCCCCAAAAGACTCTTCTAGCACTATTAGAGTGTGAGCACATGTCCCGACTTTGGCGGGATAAGAACTGACGGTTTTGTTAAGTACACCTTAACTTGTTCGAATCCGATCTTGCAATCTTCATCCCATTCGAATTTGACTATCTTTTCAATTTCTTTAATAGAGGTTTGCACGTGTCGGCTAGGTTGGAAATAAACCTTCCGATGTAGCTGACGCGACCCGTGAAACCACGGATCTCCTTAACTGACTTTGGCACTGGAAATTCTTTAATTGCTTTGATTTTATCTAGGTCTATTTCAATGCCTTTGTTGCTAACAAGAAACCCAAGAAGCTTCCCTGATGTAGCCCCAAACACACATTTGGTGGGATTGAGACGTAATTTCTATTTGCGAAGTCGTTCAAATAGCTTGCGTAGAACGACTACATGATCTTCTTCAAATCTGGATTTGACGATCATGTCGTCGACGTGAACCTCGATCTCATGGTGCATCATATCGTGGAATAGGACCACCATCGCTCGTTGCTATGTTGCTCCGGCTTTCTGGAGCCCAAAAGGCATAACCTAGAAACATAATGTGCCCCAAAGAGTAATGAATGTTGTCTTCTCCTTATCCATTTCGACCATCTTGATTTGATTATGGCCAGAAAATCTATCCATAAAGGAGAATTTGTTGAAACCAATGGTGTTATCGACCAGTAGATCGATGTGTGATAAGGGAAAGTCGTCTTTGGGACGCGCTTTATTGAGGTATCAGTAATCCACACGTAATTTGTCTTTTCCATTCTTCTTCATGACTAGGACGATGTTTGCGACCCATTAAGGGTATTCTGATACTTCGATAAAATTGACTTTAAATAGTTTGTCTACTTCTTCATTGATTACAATGGCTAGTTCGGGCTTGTACCGTCATTGTTTTTGCTTGATTGGATGAATTAAATGATTAGTGGAAATTTTGTGCTCTACTATTTCTGAGTCTAATGCCGGCATGTCCGCGCATGACCAACCGAAGACACCTGAAAATTCTTTTAGAAGACTTATAATTTTCTCAGCTTAATTTGTTGGAAAATCTGCGCCAATGAAGAGCTCTTTGGGATCGTCTTCTATTCCAATATTGATGGAAACTGGCTCTTGAAGAGTGACCTCATTGGGATTTTCATGTCTTAGTAATTCTTGCTCTATGCCATGGTAGCCGTCGAGGGATTCGTGATTTTGAATAATTTCTTCATCTAGATCTCTGGATGTTTCGGGACCCTTTGAAGATTAACCGTCTGTCTCATCAAGTTCATCTGAGATTTGATTGCACTATATTTGAAATGGCTTTGGGAGTTTGCCTCGAATTTCTTGGATAGTCCCTGAAGTGTTGTTCCTACATAGGAACATTCCGAGAAACATAATTCAGAAAACATATGTAAAAATTGAAATGACCATCACATGCATGGAAAAATAAGATGTCGTGTGCATTAGGCCTCAGTGGGCGGGCGTTATTCATGTGCCGGTTATATCCCTCACATCCCCTGGAACTCATCATCGTCCTGACGTGGGTCCTTGGGCATCCTGACATGAAGCAATTGCTACATTTACCCCACCAGTCCGCGACCACAGATATGGCGGCTGTTTATTGATGCATTTGTCAATCGACCTGTCGATCGACCTGCCGATCACGCGGATTCTACATGTATAAAAGTAAAAGAAGGTATTGGAGTGTTTCCCCCTTTAAGTGACGACTCATCTGGGTTCAACGCTTCTTCGGCGTTGACATGATTTTTTCCCTCATGTTCAGACAACGGAGCAAAACAGTTGGTCCCAACGTAGATGACGAGTTCTAGAAGGGGGTTTGTTTGCACATTTGGTGCAGGGATTGGACAGCAATGAATGTAATGATTATGTCATGCAAGAGGTTTTGAATTTAAAAACGGAGAGCAATACAACCTTTGGTATTATGCCCCTACGACCCTGAATGGCAATAGCACATTGCCTTGGGATTGTAGCCAATGGACGTGGGGTTTGTGACCTTGGCTTCGACCGGGTTCAAAACGCCTAATTCCTTCAGCCCAAAGAACATGACATCCAATGGGTCTAGAGTAGGAGTTAGGTCTTCGAGTTGATGCCTAGGGCATTCTTGTTGCACTGACTTTAGATGCAGTAGGAGCCAGTGGCTTGAAACGATTGACAACAGGTATGAAGGGTCTAGGTGTCGCTGCCATATATGCCTTTAGTGCGTAAGAGACTGGGGGTGGCAACGCTTTAAACGACAGTTTGCGATGTTCTGCAGTTGCAACTAGCTCTTTGGGCTTTGGTTTAATAGTCGGCTTTATTGTCAGGGCTGGAATGAGGTCGTCTCGACTAACTTCATCTAAGCTGTCGGCATTGATTACTGCCTGAGAACAGGTTGATGGGGTCTGCCTGATCATGTACGGGAATTACTATCTGCGCAATAACTGGAGAAAGCTCTTTCAATGTGGGTTTAATCTATGATGCCATTAGTCGAAAACGATATGCAAACTGTTTGATATCCTTGGTTCGGTATCTTTTCATTTTTCGGAGATCGAAGATAGCCAAGGCCATCTCCACATTGAAACTGTAATAGTTTAGAAATTCCGCTGCTAGTTCCCTGAAAGTGTCGTACTGATTCAGGTATTTGGTGTTGTACTAATGAAGCGTCGATTCCGCTAAACTCTCCTGGAACATTGTAATGCGGAATTTATCATCTGATGGATAAACAACCATCTTGTGGCTGAAATGTTTCAGGTGCAGCTCTGGACAATCATTCCTCCTAAACTTCCCAAATTCAGGCATCTTGAATTTCGGAGGAATTTGAAATTGGGGGACGTTAAAGTCGTTGTACTCTCATGTATGCCCCTTATGTCCCTGGATGGCATTCAAACGGTCTTCCAATCTAGCGAGGCGTTTGGATTCTGACTCCTTCATGGAGGAGATCATAGCCTCGAGTCTTGTCTCGACGACACTTGCTTGGTTCTATTCTCCAAATGATTCATCCACAAGTGCAACATCGCGAACAGCCAGATTTGGTTAGGAAATCTCCACTTATGGAGTTTGGTTGTTGGGTGGGGGAGTAGGAGCTTCAAAGACGGTAGTTGGCAGGGAAATAAAGGAGCGAATGGTAGTGTGGACGTAGGGAGTTCGCCTTGTCACGGAGAAATTTGGTCTAGCAATAGGTGAGTGTTAGGGATTTGGCCCATAGTTTGTGGGTGGATAGGGAGTCGACCCATATCCAGGCTGGGGACAATATGGGGGGATGTAAGGTGAGCTGACATTTGATATAGAGACTCCAAGCATATTTGGAAGAACAAAAGGGTGGATCGGAATGGTTGTTGATCCCATCCCGAGGGTGGGATGGAAATAAGAGTTGTATATTGAAAGTGGGTTCGTTGATACAGAAAACCCCTTCATATAGGGGGTAGGTGTGGATTATGTGGTGGAGCTGAGGTCGGGGTTGCAATAGGCGAAGTGGGGAAAGGGGTAGAAGTTGGGGTAGGAATTGGAATCTCTGTGGTGGCTAGCTACCTCTGTAATATTTGTGCCATCATTTGCTTCAAAGAGTCTAGCTCGTTTGTGAGAATTTCGACTTTCTATGACAGAGCATTATCCATAGCACTTTGGGCTGGATTGGTATTGTCAGGTACTTTCACAGTTGGCGGAGTAGTTGATGACTGTATGGCTGATACAGTAAGAGCGGTGACTAGAGGGATGCGAGTCAGGAGTGTGCGCCCAAATCCCGATTGCCCACGTTGAAAACAAGGATTGCAACAGTGAGCGGCGGGAACGTCATGTTGATATCCGCATTAGTATAGGGTGGGAAAAAAGTCCCGGAACGGGCGCCGAAGTGGCGGCGGCGGTAGAGGTAGGAAAGCTTGAGACATTCTCGATCATGTTGGCAGAAAGCCCTTGAGAAGTCTGATCTGTAGTAGTGCTAGCCATGAGAGTTTCCAAGGAGCGAAGCCGACGTCTCGTAGTCAGAGCAATCTTGAAAGATTAGTACCTTGATGGAAATTGGGATAAAGTTTGATTAGCGTCGATCAACGACTTATCTTAAATGTGTGATATGTTGTGGTGCATGAGCATGTCTAATGCAGGGACTAGAACAGCATGGATTAGTCGCAGTAGATGGGATGACAAGATGTCTGTGTGTAATGCGATAAACTACATGTGGGATATTTGTATACTCGGATGTGATGCATGTAAGAATAGTCTAATCCGAGTTCTATTATAAGCTCAGACTACATGTGTTGACTCAATTACTATTTAGGACTAATGAATTAAATAATCACTATGCTAAATATAATAATGTATTAATCTTGTGATAGACACATGCGGTCGTGAATGCACATGAGTGCATTAAAGCAGTAGAAACGAAGTAAGGAAGGGAGAAAGGAAGATTGCGGAAATCCTCTGTAACCAACCCTAATCACTTCAAAATGAACAAGTTTGTTTGTAGTTTTTACAAACAAGGCGTACCAAGAGCGTGTCCCTGCACATGTAACAAGCACTTAGTAACACGTATATCCATATGCGGCGTCTAATACCTGTATTGGGTAAACAATACTAGACTAGGATGAAGGCTTTAAACCTCCCTCAGACAAAGGGAGGCAGGCCCTGACCCAATACCATATCGCAAAGAACAGTACAACCGAGCCTCACAGTGACCCCCTAAAAATACTAGCCCCGGGTTTGGGCACACCTAGTCATGTCTAGGAAAACGGTAACCAGAGACCACAATGAGAGTAAACAACTTTTAATGTCTAGGATCTTGCATCGTACGAAGGTGATGTATACCCCCATATTTGAGGACAAATTTTCTTCAGCATAAGGAGGATGATGCGAAATGGATAGGCTTGAGTGACAAGGGTGGTGTTGGCCTCGACTCGAATGCATCGACCGAGCGACAAGCTGGTTTCACAAACTCGAGTGGGCGAATCGAGCGACGAGCAAAGGAGCGAAATCAAGGGAGTCTAGTCGATCGAGTGGAAGCTGAAGCGATAGGAAATCAAGGGACGGGCACCCCAAGAGATGGGTACGATCTGACGATTTAGATTTAACAACTTGTAGCCCAAGAATAGCGCCTGCTCCACCAATCATGTGAGAAATATTTGGGAAAATAATATATTTCCTCTACTTATTTTCATATTTTATTATCTTATCTTTTATTTTTGTTGTCGTTATTATCTCTTCTCTGGGTAGCCTATATTAGTCCTTGTCTTGTAACCCTCGAGGATAACTTATCTTGAAATCAGAGTTAAACCCTTTAAACTCTTCGAGTCCATCTTTATCTTATCACTCGGAGGATTCCGTATTTGGAGAGATTACCCGAGCGTTCATTACATCGATGGTGTGTAGCTGTATCCGGTCATGATGTCATTCAACCCTGATTCCAACTATGGTGGTGTTGTGGCTGTATTCGTATGCGGTCCGGGAAGGGCAAGTTCATCCTTCGGTGGTGGAAAAAATTCTTCAAGAGTCTCGGGTCCAAGAAGTGCATGGTAAATACTGCCAAAGCCGCCATTATCATTTATTTTTCTATTTATCACCCATACCAGTCGCATTTCGCCATCGTTGTTCGTCCTGTTGTTAGTCAAACGAATCATCCCACCCCGTCTAGCGTAACAAGCGCACGCCTACGGGCTGCCTTAAGTGTGGTTGATAACAGTCAAGTAGTGGGTTGTCGTATGTGGTTGGGGGTGTGTGTGCCTTGAGGCCCTTGCGTGTGGTTGATTCGGAGTTGAGAATTATGTATTGTGGTGGGGGGTGGTTACGTTATGGCTACCCGAAAGGGATTCGCGAGAACGTTTCCTCCGTGAGGGATAGATCAGACAAACATGGTGTGTGTAATGGCCGAAATCCACGTGTGCCTTGGGGCATCATAGGATGGAAAGACGTTAGTATTGATGTGCGTAATTGAATGCCTTGGGCATGGAGAATAATGTTCGATGTGGCTGAAATGTGTGATGTGGATTAGGACTTGATACATTGCCACATGTTTGGTTTTGAACTGAACGTGGTGTTTCCATTAATGACTATTGAGTTGGATGTGGCTAGAAATGTGCTTGTGTTTTGGCAGCAAATTGGCCGAGGAAAGCATACAAGTTGGGATATGTGCGTTCCCGAAAAGAGACAACGAGATTCCACGAAAAAGAAAGGTGTTGCTTATAGGGCAATTTCAAAAAATTGAACCACTAAAGTTCAAGGGAGACAAAGGACCAGAAGTAGCGGAAGATTTCGTGAGTTTGAGAAGATTTTTAGCGTCCTTAGATGTACTCTCAAGGAGAAACTCCTCAATGTTGAATACACCCTCTAAAGAGGCGCGAAGCCGTGGTGGAAGGCGAGTAAGGACAATGTCAAAGTCATTTATATTGGGGATGTATGGACGGTGTTCAAGAGGGTTTTCCTTGGCAAGTACTTCCCTTTCTCCAACCGTGAAGATAAAGCTCTCAAATTCGTACACTTGAAGCAAGAATGGATGATGATGACGAATACGAAGGGAGATTTGTTGCCTTGTCCCGTTATGGACCGCACATGGATGCAGAGAGCAAGGTGAGAAAATTCGATTTAGGAAAACAGAGATCCGCTTGCATGTGTCCCCGCTCAAGCTCACATCCTATGAGGATATCTATCGTCGAGCCCAAAACACAGAGAAAGCGTTAATGGCGGTGAAGGCCAAGGGAGAAGAGGAGAGTTCGAGGAAAGCAATTGGGAGTGGGCTGTTTCATTGCAAAAGATTTAGGTCGAGAGGATCCTTTGTAGTCTCGTGGTCGTTTGCAGCACGACTTCACCGTGCCCGTATGTCGTCTAGGAGCTTCTCCAGTGGAGGTACTCAAGGACCAATGCCGGTTGGACCTTTTCTTTGTCCCCGTTACAATCAGTACCATTATGGCTCTATTTGTGTGGCAAACGAGTCCTTGGACACGTCATACCTGCCTCAAGCGAGGAAGTAGATTCGGGCAAAATTGAAGCGATGAGGTGCTTGCCCGACCAACAAATGTTTCGGAGGTGCAGAGCTTTCTTGGATTGGACGGCTATTATAGGAGATTCATCGATGGATTGTCCAAGATTGTCCTCTCGGTGATAAAATTTTTAAGAAAGGATGTCCTATTAAAATGGACAAACAAGTGCGAAGAGTACTTTGAGAAATTAAAGACAAGATTAATGAGTGTTCCAATCTTGACTATACCCAATGGACCTGGCGAATTTGTAGTGGATTATGATGCGTCTATGCAATGCCTTCGTTGCGTATTGATGTAAAATGAAAAAGTCGTGACGTATACTTCTAGGCAATTGAAAAAGCATGAGGAGTATTATTTGACAGATGACTTGGAGTTCGTGGCCATGGTGCTTGCTTTGAAACTATGGAGGCACTATCTCTACGGAGAGAAGTTCGAAGTCTACCCAGACTATAAGAGCTTGAGGTATCTCTTTATACAACAAGAGTTGAATATGAGGTAACGTCAGTGGATGGAGTTGTTGAAAACTATGATTGCATGATTTTATATCATTTGGGAAAGGCGAATGTGGTGGCGGGCGCCTTGGGTCGCAAGCATTGTGCTCTCATGAGCCTAATAGTGAAAGAGTCACCAATGATCGAGCAAATGAGCAACCTAGACATATGGTTCAAAGTGCCAAAAGGAAGGTTATGCATAGCAAGGGGACCAGTGGAACCAGAGATCATTGGGATGATAAGGGAAGCTCAAGCGCATGACGAATACTTGAGGATAGTGTGGGAAGGACTTGGGATGGAGCCACACATGCATTTTGAGATTGCGGCAGATGGATTATTGAAGTTTCAAAGGTGGATGTGTGCCGGATACGAGTGAAGTGAAGAGATTGTTATTTGATGAGGCACATAAAAGAATTTATTGTATACAACAAGGAATCACATAGATTTATCGTAATAGGCGCAAGTTTTATTAGTGGCCGAAGATGAAAAGGGAGATCGCGAAGTATGTGAATCGATGCACCATTTGTCAAATGGTCACGAGCATCGAAGGCCGGGAGGATTACTTGAGCCATTCCCAGTACCGGAATGAAAATGGGAGAACATTGCCATGGATTTCATGACGAGCTTGCCAAAGGGTGGTCGCAATATGGACTTGGTTTGGGTAGTGGTGGATTGACTCAATTTGGATTACCCGATCCAAATAAATTGGTTCTTAGATTCATTGGAGAAGATTTATGTACGAGAGGTAATCCGATACCATGGAGTGCCACATACGATCACCTCTAATCGAGATCCGAGGTTCACAGCCAAGTTGTGGAGGAGCCTCCAAGGAGCCCTTGACACAAAGCTCTAAATGAACACGACATTTCACCTTCAAACGGATGGCCAAATAGAACGCACTATCTAAACATTAGAGTTTATGCTTAGGGCATGCACACTTAAATGGAAAGGGAGTTGGGTGGATCATTTCCCATTAGCGGAATCCATGCATAATAATAGCTACCATGTAAATATTGGATGGCCCCGTTTGAGGCTTTGTACGGGAGGAGTTGTCTGTCGTCCTTGTACTGGATTGAGCCAGGAGAGAAGGTATTCATTGGGCCTGATCTAATTAGCAAAACGTAAAAAGTGGTGGCCATAATGCGAGAAAGAATGAAGACGACGCCGAGCCGACATAAGAGTTACGCAGATAGACAATGAAGGCCTTTGGAGCTCCAAGTGAGAGATAATGTATAATTGAAATTGTTGCCAAAAAAGTCAATGTACAGGACGAGCAAATGGCACAAGTTGGGTCCGGGATATGTAGGTTTGTACGAGATTATCGAGCGCATAGATAAAGTGACATATCGGGTGGCGATTTCGCCAGAAATATCTCAGTGCCATGACGTATTCCACGTCTCGATGTTACGAAAGGAGGCGAGACCTCGAGTCGAGAGTGGAAACAACAAGTGTTGTGGTGATTAACGATATGAGCGTCACAATGTAGCCCGTAGGGATCATAGAGCGGAGGCTCACAAGGAAGATGGTGTCGCAGGTGTGTGTTATATGGAGAGGAGCTGGAAAGGAGGAGCAAAGTTGGGAAGCTATGATGAAAGACAAATACCCCTTCTTGTTTGTAGACTGAAAATTTCGAGATGAAATTTCTTTAAGAGGGGAAGGATGTAATGACCTGCTTTTTTCTTGTAATCCCAAATATGTAAGGCTCAAATGGTAGACGTGGTCAAATACGTGCTATGGATAAGTATTCACAAAGAAAACAAGCATACATGTGTGCCTAAGGCATGGATCATGAAAGGGTGTCTTAGACGTTGATAATCGAGGGTCTTAGAATCGACGGGGGAACATTATGATGGACATAAGGACGCCAAATGAACCCATAAAGTGGGAGTCGAAATGTGGAGTTAAGTCCTAGAACTTAAGACTATCTACCGTACCTTTGCCTTCCCGTAGATTTGCCTTCGAGCTTTTAGACATACTGTGCTTGCAGACTCGCTAGAAGCTTGCCTTCGTAGAATCGCGATTAGTTGTCTCTCGTAAACTTGAACTTTCGTAGACTTGTGATAAGGTGTCTCTCATATACTTGCATCGGGCTTGTCTCTCGTAGACTTGTGATAAAATGTCTCTTATAGACTTACAGAGATTGACAGTTTGACTAGTCCTTGGATGAATTAGAAGAGTTTACCAAGGGATGAATGACAACCCTTGGACCATATTGAGTAGTCAAAGGAGACCAAGATCCACAAATCAAGGGAATGAAATTTATCAATATTCAAATGACATAAAGTAGGGAGTGATTTTCCCTTAAATAAAGTATTGAAATGATATAAAGTAAGGAAGAGTTCTTCTTTTAATAAAATATTAAGAATTCCTCCCCACCTTACCTTGAGCATTCCGGACAAAAGCTCAAGAGGGAAGAAGAAGACGTTTGGCCGATCGCGGTAAAAGGCCACATGAGGAGTGCTTGGCGTTGTGCGAGCCAATAAGGAGATGTCGTGCGGGGGCATCTTTTTTCTTGGTGAAGTCGTCCGGAGAAGGAGGGCTCTTGATAGGTTGTGCGTTGGACAAGGAGAAAGGTACACCCCCTCCCTTCCCCTCTTTTCTTTCCGCAAACGGTCATATGTACTCGTAGCCATTATGATGTGCAACTCGCATGTGTGTGGACTGCAGATAGACTGATTTGGGTATGGGAAGGAAGGACGTACATCATCCCCATGATGGGAACGCCCCAGATGATTGTGGTTAGTCGGATATGAGGTTGTGGTTTACGAATGTGACATGAATGATAGTTCTTGCGTGCAACATGGTGCATGTGTCGTGAGGGGAATGTTGTTTTGGAACGGATGAATGGAGAAAAAACCTTGAGAGTTTTTAGTTCACGAAAGATCAAATGAGGAAAAAGAATGTCGGACCTTGAGAAGGAGGACGCCCAGAGGGAGGCACGGTTTGCCTTACTCGGGGGATGGTAACTCCTCGAGATGGTATGGTGTATGTCGCGTACCTACATGTGACCCCAGTGCTCGTGCTTGTTCTTGGACGAAACAGTTGGATCGCCTAAGAGGCTGCTTTATGAGGCGATGAAAGGAGGGGCTCGGTTGAGGAATTTCCGCCCTCGAATAAAGTTGATATTGAGTCGTATGGGCTGAAATTGGAAAGATTGAAATGAAGAGGAATGAAAAGGTCGATCTTTCCTCCATATTCCCCTTTTCCCTTATCACATTTTCCGCCCGCAAGAACGGTCGATCAGCCAGCCCAACTCTCGTGCCACTCGCACGTTTCCTTAACCCTCTCTTTCAAGGGCAGTACACATCCTGTTCCCGGATAACCGAGTGCTCACGTTCCACTCGAACATGTCTAAACCAGCATATACTAGCACTCATCACATCACATGGGATCAATTATTCCCGAGCATCTCATTTCTCTACCGAATCGCTTAGGAAACTAACCTAAATCTGAGTGCCCCCTGTCCGTCCTTGCTTGGCCTCACTACCCAAGGGTGGTTGAAGGAAAGCCCTGAGGGTGGGCGACGACAAGGCGACGGTGGAGGGAGGCTCGAGTAATAAGGGTGGGGTGTGGTAGGCTGGACGGGACCTATCGACAACCGGTTGGGCGTTGACGGAGCCCCAAAGGGCGACAACTTAGTGAGAAGGGATTGAATAAGGCAAAGAGATGGAGTAGGGGTCTCCTTTATAAATGAAAATGTTATTTTCCTTTTAAGTTAGAAAGGAGGAAATAGGTCTTTAGAAGAAGTGGAATTAGCAGACGCCTTCTCGATTAGAGATAACTTATTTGAAGTTAATTCAATATCGGATTTGGAAATTTATATCTCGTGTTGTATACCTGTGTTTTATTTGGGTTTGTGACTTAAACTTCTAGACATTGACCCGATTAGTTATGTGATCGTGTTGAGTATTAAGAACCAGATCATGACGTAGTTATTATTCATGTTAAACATGTTAACCTATTTATTTGAATGATAATAATTCACAAATTGTATAATTAAATACAAATGATTGATTATATTAATACAATGATATGATTTTTATATGAATATTTAATGCGTGAAAAAGTTTCTATTCAATATGAAAAAACACGTAGAGAATCTTAAAACTAAAGTAATGCATATAAATAAAAAATCAAATAAATTTAAAATTTGAATAAAATATTTTTGTGTTTTATCCTAAAAAGATTATAAAACCATAAATAAAGTATTTTATTAATAAGATTTTAGGTGGGAATTAATCGAGTCTGGGGTTAAACCAAATCCGGACACAAATATTTTCTTGTATAAGTGGATTGTGTCCGTTTAAACCTGAAACACAATTAACTTAAATCTAAATATAGTTAATACCATATAGTGTCGTGTCTTAAATTACAAGCCCTAATCATGGTTTAACTTAATTCAGGACATAAATATCTCGGGGAAATTTATTAGTTCTAGAATAAATTTTTTTAAAAAATATAATAATAATAAATGAATTACTAAAATCATAATAAAAAAATGAAATCGTAAGATTAAAAAGCAGTACGAAACCCTTTTTCCCACCTCCTGGAGTATATCCTTTTTGCTAGAGTCCTTCCCAGCCGGCGAAGCCGAACCGAGAGCCGTCGGAAACATCGAGCTCCATCTCAGGTACGAGGTCTCCCTTTTTCGTTTGTTTATTGATCAATTTTCTTTTTTTTTGCAAAGAAATCGCCTCTAGGGGTTTCCTATTTGTCTTGGATCTCTGGAAATGTGGGTTTTACTCTGGAGCATCACCCGCAAACCACAGGAGTAGATTGGGTTGATTATCAGATTTGAATATGGTCAGGAAACCAGATAATGTATGCCTATGATGAGGGTGCGACGTGGCATTTTAGAATTAGGGCTACTTGGCTGATTTAGGTTTTGGGATCTTTGTTTGATTATCTTTGTAGATTTTCTGAATGGCTGCTAAGCCCGTATGGATGAAACAAGCCGAGGAAGCTAAGCTGAAAACCCAGGCCGAGAAAGATGCCGCTGCGAAAGCGGCTTTTGAAGCCACCTTCAAGGGTGTGGAGAAGGTTTGCGAGAAGGCGGAGGATTCTTCCGACGGTGAGTCCGACGAAGGGGAAGAGGATCTGGAGAAAAGGCCAATCGGGCCTGTAGATCCCAAGAAATGCACGACCGCTGGGGTCGGGATTGCTGGTGGGACGGCATGCGCACGATCATCATTTGTTATTGTCATGAAGGATGCAGATGGTAGGAAGGTGACTCACGGGGGTGCAGAAATCAAGGTGAATGTCGTGCCAGGGGTCGGGGTTGGGGGATCCGAGCAAGAAGGGATTGTTAAAGATGTTGGTGATGGCACTTACACGGTAACATATGTGGTTCCAAAAAGGGGAAATTACATGGTTCATATCGAGTGTAATGGGGAAGCTATAATGGGCAGCCCTTTCCCTGTGTTCTTCAGTGGCGGTAAGTTTGACTTTTCTAGTGTGTTTTTATTTTTAATCATCTTGTGTTCTATTCTTCCGTTCTTCATGTTTCGATACGACATTCTGTAAGTATTTCGTAAAAATATATGCTGACTTGCTGGAATTCTTCATTACCTTTGCTACACTTGTTGAGAGTGGTGGCTAGTTTTCTGTTTGTTGTGGGCATGTGTAAACTGGCATCTTAGTTAGGAACTCTCTTACATACACAGTTTTGGGTCATGCCGGATGGAAAAGGGAGAGTGATGGTATCACTACTTTGGTAACCCAGTGCATGAAAGAACTCAATTATGTGACTGGGATTCTCAGTGTCAATTATGCTAGTGCATATAGAAATATGGATGGGCATATGTAAGTATAACCTTAATCTTAGTGTATATTTGCAAAATGTTTGGTCGCATTAAGAACCAAAATCAGTACTTTTACCTTACGCTTGCCTTCATATCCTCTTTTATGGACGAGAGAGAATTTTCTAGAGACTTTACTTTTGCCAAAGGACGTGGGCCAAATTACCATTTATGAATTTTGTCCAAGGTATTGGTATTCTGATCCCTTTTTTCACCATATGCTTACAACGCTCTAGAATATGTTGTCAATAAATTGCCTTTTTAAATTTACCCAAAGATTCTGCAAAAATGATATGATGCTTGTACCTGTTCTAATTGCAAATATATTACTTTGTCACCTTGTAATCTCTTTTACTTTTCTATGACGTATGTGCTTTACTATTTTAGGTCCCTTGCCCGGAGGGTTGCTAGCTCCTCCTGTCTCCTCATATCCTAATATGGTTAATCAGACAATGCCCAATATGCCAAATTACACGGGATCTGTTTCCGGGGCATTTCCAGGATTAATGGGCATGATACCTGGCATCATTCCTGGGGCCTCAGGGGGTGCTATCTTGCCGGGCGTGGGATCATCCCTTGGAGAAATTTGTAGAGAGTATTTGGCTGGTCGATGTTCCAAAACTGATTGTAAACTGAGTCATCCGCCTGCCAATTTTCTGATGTCTGCTTTGGCTGCAACCACGACTATGGGAACTCTCAGTCAAGCACCAATGGCACCTTCAGCTGCGGCAATGGCTGCTGCACAGGCCATTGTTGCTGTGCAAGCACTGCAAGCTCATGCAGCTCAAGCCCAGGCACATTCACAGTCTTCAAAAGATGCATCTGGTATGTTTTTTCATGCGAAATTTCTTCATCCTATTCCTAGCTTTCACTGGTGTTGCAAATAAGTGATGTAGAACAATACTTAATTTATCTAATTTTACACTTCTGTTTGCGAATTTTTTCTTTTGTATGCATGTGTCTATCATCTTAAACTGCTGTGATTTTTCTTTTGTCATTTTATGTATGCATGTTACTGTTATCTTAAACTGCTACCTGATATGTAATTGCCTATGCATGTTTTTGTTCTTGAAGGTACATCCGAGAAAGATGTTAAGGGGGATGCATTGAAACGAACTTTACACGTTAGTAATTTGAGTCCTCTTCTCACAGCGGAGCAACTGAAACAGCTATTTGGATTTTGCGGCACTGTAGTGGAGTGTAGCATATCTGATTCTAAGCATTTTGCCTATATAGAATATTCAAAGCCAGAAGAAGCGGCTGCTGCTCTAGCATTGGACAACATGGATGTCGGGGGTCGCCCATTGAATGTGGAAATGGCAAAGACACTTCCTCAAAACTCTTCCAACCCGTTGACCTCATCATCTCTGCCAATGATGATGCAACAGGCAGTTGCTATGCAGCAAATGCAATTTCAGCAGGCCTTGTTGATGCAGCAGACTATGAATGCCCAGCAAGCAGCTAATCGATGCATCTATGAAGTCAGCTACAGAATTGGCAGCTGCTAGGGCTGCAGAAATTAGTAAGAAATTGAAAGCTGATGGAGGATTACCTGATGATCAGCAACCTACCAATCAATCTAGGTAAACCTTGTAGCCAAGGGATGCTTTCCATTAGACACGTATAAGCAAATAGTCTCTGTTGTCTGTCTTGTTTGCTGTCTTTCCATTTGCTTTGTCCTGTATTTCCTTTCTTTAGTTATAGAGACTGTCGCTGTCATGCTCTTCTATTTATTGTATCAAATAGTTATTTCTTGAAATCATCATTTAATGGGAAGTGCATTTAGCAAAAAGAGGAAGTCATCCTTGTGATAAGTCTGGTTATGCTCGAATTTTTTTTTCATAGTGCATTTTCTGCTAAACATAATTTTGTTTGATGCCTTAATCGTGGTTTTTTGGAACAATATCTTGTTCTCTTCTTGATAGAATACGGCAATTTGGAGCCGGTTATTCCATTTTCAATTCATCATCGACTCCTTCCTTATGCATGCTTGAGCTTGTCCTTGGTGTGAACTTTAGATGACAATTGTGCATTAACCACGAAGCTGAAGAAACTATGAGAGTGCATCGATGTTTTCACTAGCACATTGATGCTAGTATCATATGTATATAGTCGTGTGTGTATGGTGGGGGCAATCTTATTTATCTGTTGTGGCATTTATGTTATGTTTGTCTCATTATATCACAAAACTATGCTTTATAATGATGTCATTACATATTGCTGTCCAAAATAATGCCTAATAACCAAGCGGGTTAATTACATGAGGAACAATTTGGAATTTTCAATGTTGAATGACCATAAAAGAATGCCTAAGACTCTAGTTGCTAGGTTACAATGTCAAGTGGTAATAAAGAAAAATAGAAATGGATAATATAACTTTGTGTGGTGCGGTTTGCTTAATCTGATTCACGGTCTTGTGTTCTCTCATTTATTGGCAACAAGTCGGGGAGTAAGCCGACTTAGGAAAGAGACCTCCGGCTATAATTATTTGTTGCTTGGTCCTCAAGAAGTTAACTTGCTTCAAGGTCTATCTACCTGAAGCCATTCCTACTCCCTGTTACTGTTGATTGATTAATTCCTTGATGTCAACTTGAAGCTGATGGCATATAGTGCCAGATGTTGTACAACTTTTGAGTTCCAAAATGAGCTATTTGGTGCTTATTTATGAGGAAATGCAGAATTATTTAACTTAGTATATTTTCTTCCATATAGGTCACCTTCCCTTTCTCGTGCAAGGTCAAAATCCACATCTAGATCACCTAGCAAGCATAGGAGATCACCTTCTTCATCGCCTCTAGCCCAGTCTCGAAGAGACAGGAGATCAAGAACTCCTGTGAGATCTCGCTACTCAAGATATGAAAAAGAGAAGTCATATCGAGGTTTAAGTTTCAGTGAAAGGAGCAATAAGCGGTATAGTGATAGAGTAGATGATTACCACACCATTGTATCTAAAAGAAACAGAAGCAGAAGTAGAAGCCTAAGTCCGCCTAAGAGGTCTCATAGAGCTTACTCAAAATCGCCGAGACGGCATCGTGAGCGAGGCCGTTCACGATCACCTATGCATCGTCGAGAAGACAGATTATCGCTGCGAAGAGATGGAGAGAGATTGGAACGGCGTAGGAGATCGAGGTCAAATTCTGATGATAGTGTCAAGCATGAGAAAAGGGTAAAAACAAGGAATGAGGCTAGGCTCAGAGATAGGTTGTCTCGATCAACTTCTCCTGATGCAAGATACAATGTCAGAAAGTCCTCTCCTGAAAACTCACGAGACAAATCTCAAGTTCAGAAAAAGGAATCTAGCCCTACTCTTGAATGTAAGAATCTCTCGGATGATGAATCCAGTGAACCTAGAATCAGAAGGCGGGATCATCGGAAGAGGTCTCGGTCGAGATCAACTGACGATAATCAGAAGTCGAACCGAAAAGCTAAAGAGCGAAGATCAAAAAAATTAATTCCGGCTCGCGAGCCGGCTCGATAATAGGCTCGCGAGCCGGCTCGCTAGCCCGGGGAGCCTGGCTCACCAACCCGGGGCTCGCGAGCCCATCTCGCTGGCTCGGCTCGGCTCGTCGACGATTTCCCGAGCCGAGCCAGCCCGTTACTGTAGCGAGCCGAGCCGAAGCTCGGATCGCTACAGTACGAGCCGAGCGGGCGGGCTGCCGAGCCAGCCCGCCCGTTTGCCACCTCTAGTGGATGACAAGATGATGCCTGTTTTATTTTATTTTTATGGGTTTGTGTGGGTGGGCGGTTTTTAAAAGATTGGGGATTGAGAACCACCAAAAGCCTTGGGGCAGCATGCTTGGGCTTGAGAAATTTATGGGTCCTTTTCATATTTTTTAAACAATAGAAAACTTTTTAAGTTTTATATTTTGAATTTTTTTTTCTAAAATCACGTTTGTTACTATTATTCTTGAAAACAGAAAGGAAACTGTAAATTACTAGTTTTCTAATTCATGAACAAAATTGGAAAAGGAAGCGAAACAAACATGTTCTGTTTTCTAATTTTTGATTACGCATACACCAAATGCATTTTCCTGGTTTTTAAGAAATCATGAAAATATTATTTTCTCAATCCAAAACCTTTTAGTCCAAACCAAGCGACGTGTACCCGAATTTGCCAACAGTTAGTAATGCACGAAAATTTACTATTGTTAGGATAATTACTTCCGTAACAACAAAGAACGTAACTACCCCTATTCTGTTGAAACAAGGCAAGAAATCAGTTTTAAAACCAAATCTATAGTCACCCCCTTTCGTGATATCTACTATTTGGTTGTTTCATCATCACGGGACAAATAAGTTTTGTCTCAAATTAAGATTTTGTCATGTTTGCCAACTATTAAATTTCCAACCCAGGGCAAACTTGTCTGATTTTTATATGTAAATTCAGAAAGCAAAAAAAGCGAGAGAATGACAGATAAAGTAGAAATATGGAATAAATAATAATTATTGTACCGACAGCTTGAGTTTACATGACGCAGCACTTGTACTACCTTCCACTGTCGACCGCGAGCATTTTCATGTGTGGGGACTAATATCTTCTTTGTCTCATGCTATATAGCAAAGTGGACGCTCCAATTTTATTTTTTTCTATCTATTTTCATTGGAGTTTTGTTCTTTTTCTCGTAAACTATTATTTTTTTTTTTGCTTGAGAGGGAGTGATTAAATATCTTTTTCCAGGTACGAGAGTTCGACCTGGAAAGTTACAAGAGGAGTTTTTAAGTACGAAACCTAGTTTTGAAAAAGTCCCGCAAAATACGGTTCGATTTTTAGAAATACTTAATTTACTGCTGCTAAGTCACCGTTTCAAATCGTGAGACTAAACTTACGAAGAAATCGTTATTTGAAAGTGTGAATTTGACGAATTATAACAATGTCGATGTTAGAAACAATATAGGCACAATAAGTAAATTTTGACAAGTTCGGAGGGGTCACAATGTTTTGTTTGAAATAACGACTTTTGGAAAGTACCACTATCAAACAACGACAGTCACTTCAACCCCTATGCCGCTTTTTGAAACAATGAATTTGCTATAATTTGTCAAAGTCGATATTTCAAACCATAATTTTTTTTAATGTAGTATCGCAGTTTGAAGCAACGAATTAGGGCAATAAATTAGGTATTTTTAAAACTCGAACTGTCTTTCACAAATTATTTTTCAAGACTAACCGTACAATCTCAGGATTTGTATCCAGGTCAAAACCTGTTCAATATTCCTCCTCCTTTTCGTTGTTTCGAACGTTTTATCCTTTTAATTGAGCCCAAAATATTTTAATCGTTTTGCTTTTCGAGTCCCAAAGATGAAAAAGCTTTCCAAAGTAGCTATGGTATAAATGAAGAAGCAATGTAGGAGGTTTTTTTAAAGAACTTATTCATAGTAAATTTCAGCTCCATATATATAAAAGAATTAAAAAAAATCTAATATAAAGGTGAGTGTATGTTCATTGTTTGCCGACTAAGAAAATGATATATATTAAAAGTTAATACATTTAACTATTTTGTAGAAACTTTTCTCTTGCATACAATCTTCTTTATCGTAGAACATTTCTTCCACAACTGTACCACTATTGTTTCATGAGAGTGCATGGAGTTATTGGGCTTTACTCTTTGCTTCTCATCTTTTACGTCAACGAATCGTTAACTATTAGGTTTTATCTAAATTCATCGTCATTTCCTTTCATACTTCAGATATATTAGTCGACAATGTAATTGAAAACTTTCTCTTCAGTAGAAGTTGTGTAGATGGTCGGTCATAAACTCATTCCAATTCCTATTCCTAACAACTATGCCTTCATTGCTTAGTAAGAGAGTGTGAATGTGACATTTGTCATTTAGTCGATGTACATATAATAATACCATTTCCTGAAATTAATAAGATCCATCCTCGGATAACCTTCGTACAAGTTTCTCTTTGCGATTTTTTGTCATTAGTCTTGATTATTAACATTATGTTTTCGATATTCCACAAAGTGTATACCTTCGGTACGACGATCTTAATTTTACGATGTATACCTTCCCCCGTCTTAAGCATATGATTTTCCCCTTCCTAATGATATCAAATTATGTAATTACTAACACATGATTCTAATTTTTCATCTATTACTAGGCATTAAACTAGTGGTGATCCATTATGATTCAATCGCAATTGATTACCTAAGATGTTATAATATATCCCTATCCTTCGCACGATTAAACCGGTTTTTCAACATATAGACTACTTAGGTTACCCAATTCAAGATCCAAGCCTTCTCTCCAGAATCTTCCTTAACTATTTTTACATGTATGGTTATCGATGGCTAGTCAATTAACATGGATTAAGAACATAGTTGAATAAACAATCATAAAACTTCAATTCACATCAATAAAAAGGTTCATGAGACACACAGGACTACAAGGTTCCATCGTACTACTAGAAAAACGAATTGGTTCATAACGAGGAAATCTAATATCATAGTCTAAATAAAAGCCATGTATGACGACGTCGATAACAAAGAGAAAAGAAATAAAGGAAGGTATCCTCAATCTTTAAATCCGAAGGTCGTTGCCTTAATCCACGTCTCTTGAAGCCTTCCACCGACACTCGTGCCAACCTTCTATCGTCGAAATGTACAAACATTGAAAGACTCTCCTTATGTAGCCTCTCAAGAAGATGCATTTACTGCCGTCGAGAAAGAGCATTAAGGAAATTGGGAGGATAAAGACTTTGTCAGTGATGATTGTAACTATTATACCCCGCTCAAGGGTGGGTCTCCCTTTGAAAATGAAGAAGGTAAGGAGTTAATGACTGATTGCAACATGATTGAGTTACCAACACACTTCTCAAGACAGGGTAAGAGAACTCTGTGTGATGAGGCCAAGGTGTTTGAGAGTCAATCTGAGAATTTACATTACCCTACCGGCTCGTTCCATTGACATGAGATAACATACGCATTCGATGTACTTTACAACATATTTTAATACAATTAAACTGAACAAAGTTTTGTTAGATAATGAGGCAATAGTGAACGTCTTGCCTTTTGAATCATTTTGCATGATGGGGTGAGAAAGATGGGAGTTGACAGATACACATGTTAATTAGTGAATTTAATGGGAGAAAATCTCAATGTATGGGTGTTTTCTCGGTAAATCTTCGAGTCGGATGTCACGAGATGGAGACATATTTCTTTGTACTTGAATAAATCCAACATTTAATGCCTTTCTGGGTCGAGATTGCTTGCATAAAGCAGCGACTATACGCTCAACTTTGCATAAAGAATTGATGATATGGCTTGATGATGAGATTAAGTTAATTCTAGCTGATACAAACAACCATGCTTCGAAATAACTCTGTGAATTTGGTTGCAGATGAGGATAACTCGAAGGTTGAGGAGAAGAATGCTAAACGAAAGAGCGACCTCGAGAATAAGTTGTTAAAGCCAAAAGAGGAGAAATTCCTAATTCACCAAGTCGAGTAGAAGGAGGTCGAGACGCCTATACCCCCTAGTGGGTGGGGAGATATTGAAGAGGATGATACATCAAGTAGATCTCGAGAGATTACACCCCTATATAGTTTCAGTATAGAAACCATGGATGTCAAGAGTGATCCAGCTACCCCCATGCTAGAAGAAGTGATTCCCATGACTTGGATGGGTGAAGGACCTAGAGGAACCCCGGAAGGGGAGATGTTACTTACCTCAACTGGCATCAGGATTGGAGAAGTCGAATTTTTGATTGAATGAAACCTGGAGGTGAATGATGAAGGAAGGGTACAAGGCGACACGATCAACAACGAAGCTCAGCATGGAAGAATTGCTCGAGAAGAGATGAAAGAGTTGGAGGCTGGGCTCGATAGACTACTTCAAGATGGGACTTATGATGAATGAAGAAGTATGTGTGGTTGATGTGCACAACAAGCACATCCTTTAGGTTGTTTAGGCAGCGTTGAAAAAGTGTGTAGTGTCGCACCATCTTTATTTCCTTCTCCTACAAGCAAGTCATGTTTATGTAGTTTTAATTTAGAACTTCAAGCTAGTCAGAATCGAGAGACTTTTATGACCCCGTGTGACTCGTTAATTAGTGTTAATCTTGGTTCAGAAGAAATCCCAAGGCTTACTTTTATCAGTTCTTCTCTTGAGGAAAATTTATCATCATCCATTAGAGTAGTCTTACAAGAATTTAGAGATTGCTTTGCTTAGTACTACACCAAAAAATGCCTTGTCTCGATTGTAATTTAGTAGAACATAAACTTTCCACTCGAGAGGGTTGTAAACCTATCTAGTAAGCGCCACGATGAATGGTAAGTGAGATTAACAAACTGGTCTTTGATGAAATAAAGAAATTGTTCCAAGCTGGATACATCAGAACATCTCGATGTACGAAATGAATTTCTAGTATTGTGCCCGTCGTAAAGAAAAATGGGAAGATTCCAGTGTGTGTTAATTTTTCGAGATTTAAAAAAGCTACCCAAGATGTGAATATCCCATTCCCATAGCCGACGAGTTAATTGACAAAAAGCATAGGAAATGCAGCCATGTCCTTTGTGGATGGTTATTCAAGTTATAAGTAGATATTTATAGTCGAGGAAGACGTATATAAAACAACTTCTCGTTGTCCAATTGGCATCTTCGAATGGGTGGTAATGATGCCCTTTGAATTAAAAAATGCTGGCACAATTTATCAAAGAGCGATGAATGTCATTTTTTATTCATTAATTGAAAAAACTGTTGAAGTGTACATCTATGATATCATTCTTAAGTCTAAAACAAATTATTCTCATTTGGAAGATCTTCGAGCAGCTTTCAACTGAGATGTGGAAACATCACATGAAATGGAACCCTTAAAATGTGCAATCGGGGTACACGCAAGACAATTCCTCATTTTGTTTGTACACCATCGAGGAATTGAAGTAGCCACGAATAATTTATAACAATTAAAAAATTACAATCCCTGAGAAACAAGAAAGAATTACATGCGTTTCGCGGGATATTTTATTATCTAAGGAGATTTATTGGAAAACATAGCAGAGAAGGTTGAAGCTATCTCCACTTTTATGAGGAAAGGGCAAGTATGCGTGGACTGATAAACATGATCAATTATATAAAAAGATAAAGGAATATCTGATATAGTACACCAATTTTAGCCTCCCTTCAACTTGGAAAACCCTCTATATTGTATATATCATCAAAGACAACTACTATAGGGGCGTTGTTAGCACCGGAAGACATCGAGAGGAAAGAGAGAGTTGTATACTAGTTGTCTCGATTGTTAAATTATGCTGAGACAAGGTATTCAGGTACAAAAATATTATGCTTGTCTGTATACATAGAATTGAGACATTATATTGGAACGAGTGTAGTATACGTAATCACATGGTTGCAAATTTTAAAATCTTTCTTTAAAAGCCCTCTCCTTACTGGTAGAATTCGCAAGTGGAGCCTACTGCCGTCGATTTATGACTAGAAGTTTAAGTCCCAGAGGGCTATAAAAGGGCATGTGCTAGTTGATTTTTTTAGCAGAATACTCCAATGAGACTTCAATGGATCGAGAAGAAAAAGAAGTACGGGAGATCTGGGAAGCATAGTTTGATGGATCTTCTAAAAAGAATGGTGCAGGGATTGGGATCGTCACAAGATCACTGATTGGTTTATAAACCAAATTAAACTTTAACTTGGTAAACCATGCAACTAACAATGATGTTAAGTATTACTCTCAATATCACGTTAGAAACATTACCCAAGAATGGGGCAAAATAATGTTGGTGAGAGGAGATTCGTAATTGGTTATCAAACAAGTAAATGGTTGAGTTTGTGTCATACACAGGAACTGAATAAACATTTATTAACAACTCAAAAATCAATGAAAAACTTTGAAAACGGTACCCTCGAACATGTGAGCAAGCAAGATAATGTGAAAGCAAACTCATTGGCCTAGTGAAGATCAAGATATAAATTAAATGAGACTCTTCTAAAAGAAATAAGGGGAACAATCCCTAAGATCTAGTTGTCCCTTCTCAATAAGGTGGAAGGTGAATCTATTTTAAATTGTAAAATAGATATTATGAAGGAAGACAAGGAGTGGAGACAACCATTTATAGATTTCTAAATGATCCAAATTCCCGAGTTGGGAAAAAGTGAAGACGGCTGTCAAATACTATCTTCTTCCAAAAGGTATATTGTACAGGAAAACTCGGGATGAAATCTTATTAAGATGTGTGGATATGGATGAGGCTATGTAAATCATGTTAGAAACACTTCAAGGCCTATGTGGTACTCATAGGTGAGGAATAAAGAAGAATTGGTTGATACAAAAACATGGTTTCTTTTGGCCCTTAGTGAAATAGAATTGTATTGAAATTGCTAAAGGTCGTAGAAAATGCCAGAAGTTTGGACCTATAACTTGAGTCTTATCTATAAAGTGAAATCTAGTGATCAAAACATAATTGAAGTAATCAAAACACATGTTAGAAAATGCCAGAGGTCTAAGACATTATACATAATTGAAGTGATCAAAACACATGTCGGTCCAGGAGATGCCTACATATTAGTCACTATCAATTATTTCACCAAGTGGGTAGAAATGAAAGCTTATAAGAAGATTCATCAGAAAGATGTGATCGAGTTAATAAAAACAATTATAATCTTTCACTTTGGATTAGCAAAAAGCATAGTGGAAAAGTTAAAGAATTTCTCAAATGAATTCGGGTTTTGATTATTAATTACACGCCTTATTAGTCTCAATCGAATGATCAAGTGAAGTCAACCAATAAGCTGATTAAAAATTGCATCTAGAAGATGATTGAAGTTAATCTAAAGAAATCCTTCTTGAAGTCCTTTTGAGGTTATGAGTCACAAAAAGATACAGCACGGGTGAAACTCCCTATCTAATTCACAAGTCATTTCATGTGAATCAGATAAGGAAAGACACTCGATGAAGAGGTCATGCACTGGAAAACATCACATCTCGAGGAACTTCGTGCCCAACAATAAAAAAACTAGAAGTTCAGAAGAAAAGAATGACTCGATTATATAATAAGAAGGTATTATTGAAATGTTTCAAGGAAGGGGGACTTGTGTGGAAAATGGTCTCCAAATTGGGAAGGTCCTTTTCGAATCCAAGAAGTGTATTCAAAGAACGTGTATCATTTGACCAACTTAGAAGGTCACATACATGACTTGAAAATTAATGGAAAGTACTTGGAAAACACATAAAGAAGTTTTAAAGGAGAGGTTCTCTAGTTTATGGTTGTAATTAGGTGTATAACATTCAAATTAATGGAATAATCTAAGCAAGAACTTATAAATGATAATATGCATTACAAGTCATTCAAGAGGCTAACAAAAATCTAAGATAGCTCTAAACGTCGTTTCTCGTGGAGTTCGGCTCGTTTTATGATAGCTAGGGTCGAGGCACTTTTCCTACCGTGGGGACCAATCTTCTTCATCTCGAGATTCCAGTTGTCATATGCCCTTTTAAGTTCTTACAAGCTAAGAGGTAGGACTTCTTTTTCTTAAATGAGTGCTTGAATTTCTTCATCGATGACCTTCATATGGGCAACCATGTCCTCTATTGCTACACTAAGGCTGTCGAGACGATCTTGGATGCGTAAGCGGTTTATATCTTGTTCTACTTGTAATTTGAGAGCCTCATCTCAAGCTGTATCTTCTTCCTGATAAATCGGACCAACGAGTCCAGTATCCTCTCTGAGAAGCACGCAGACAAGGAAGAGATCACTAGTCACTAGAGTAGAGTTCTCGATCTTTTCAAGAGAGGTGGCGAACTTCTCAAAGGTGGACTCATTAAGGATGACTGCAATGGTAAGGAAGCCCATCACAAATTGCATGTCTCTCTTGAGATGCTTTAAGTGAAGGTCATCTCCATCCCTCATAAAGCTGCTCGAAGGTCATGAACCCTGGCCCTCGAAGTCAGCTCCAGGTACCACATGTTCAGACATCGACAAGAGTTTATCAATAGTGTCTTCTAAGACTTTTGAGTCTTCTTCAACGATTGGAAAAGTCGATGTCACTAGAGCTTGAAGATCCTGACATTACCATCACAATAGTGTCGTGAAAGCTAGAAGTATAAAAGGGACGGATTAAGAGAAATCACTAATTAATAATACCTTGAGGGAAGTAGTCTCCCAAGAGGTTTCCAGGGGGCTGCACCTCAATAGACAGGTTTGATATCTCTATTCCCTGAAAATAAGTGGACATGAAAACAAGTATAACTTACAGTTCCCTGCGTGAGAGCTTTGGGAGCAGTTGCCTCGAGAAAGGAAAAACATACGTTTGCTCAGGAGCATCATTCAACTCCGGGCTATGAGCTCTTGAGACTTACCCTATGACAGAAAACAACAAACAGTAGAGAGGTGAAAGGACATAAAACTATATCCTTGATGAACAACATCGTTCTTTGAAGACGTGTACAATAATCAAAGAAGTAAAAACATTGTTACCTCTCCTTACGTAGTAATTCTTCTTGGCGTAGGATAGATGTACTCATGTCAGAAGGCAAGATATATAATATATGTTTAGACACTTCACCTGACATCGGAGGAATACCCTTTTCCATGAAGTATCTCGTAGCCTACTAAGAATTAGGGAGTATCTGACATTTTGACCAATGTAGTGAGGATTATGTTGAAAATGATTTTGAGAGGTACCTTAACCATATGCTTGATTATAGTTTCAGCGTTAGGAATCACATAGACCACGAATTTATGCCTCTTAAAGGTGCAAGGGTATGTCTTGGCACGAGTTTCTGTCAACATTGAGATAGAAGTGAGTACGAGAAGGAGGGTTAGTTAATGTGAGCATATTAATGAATGAAATATACCGAAAAGAAATCCTCTCAAGGAGAGGAGACTCCCGGTTGCGTCAACTCAAGCATTGTTGAAGAAGATGCTACCTTAGGTGAAGATGATGCCAAAGTAGAGGTGGTAACCTCTGTGTCTTCGTTCACGCCTTGGTCTCGTGATAAGACAACAGTGATATGAAGATCGGCAACTCGTTTCTTGCCAAGTCTTTTTTGCCTTTGGAACAAAGGGATTGAATCTCCATCTTCATCCTCATTATACCTTCTTACTCGATGCTTGTGATCGCCTTTGTTTATCGAGACATTCCTCGCGAAATTTAGTCCGCATCTCGGCAGGAACCTCAAATGTCTTTCCAAGTTCGAGATATTGCAAACCTTGGTTCACGCTTTAATAGTTTGTACCAAATGCATATCCAAAGCCGGAGCTCGAGAAGGGGCCTCGTTAGTCATGGATGTAGAGGGTTGATGAGAAAAAAAAATCCCCTCTCTATCTTTACTTCGACTATATCAAGATGATAAAATTTAGTATGAGATACCAGGGGAGCCTTTCTAAATCCCGTGGGCGAGAGTCCCGTGGGATGAACTTTTTTTGTTGATAAATTTTTTTGTCATGTCTGTTTTCCTTGAACATTTTTTATAGTTATTACTTTTAGGATAAATTTTTTTGCATTGATTAGACAACTCATAAGAATGTTAGAGAGAATTTTGAAATAATTTATTCTGTCAATCCTTAAAAAATAGGATTGCCGGATTTAAATCAAAATCGGCAATCCTAAAACAACAAGATTGTCGGCAGGGGTTGAAAAATTATTTAAAACACTTGCACTCTCTTTGCACTTTCATTTTTTTGACTCCAACTCCACGCGTTCTCCTCCAAGACCTCTTCTTCCTACTCCATTGTCCGGCAAGCGCCCATGTCCCTCCTCCATTGCCCGACAAGCTGTCTTCTTCCTCCTTCGTTGCGCTTGACAAGCCCTCCTACTTCTCCTACGTGAGTCGCCAGACAAGTGCTCCGCCTCCTCTATTGGGTCGCTCGATGACAAGCCGTCCTCCCCCTCCTCGTTGCGTCCCCCGACAAGCCCTCCTCCTCCTACTTCGTGCGTAGCTAGGCAAGTGCTTTTCTCCTCCTCCTCCGTTTGGTTACTCGTTGACAAGCCGTCCTCCTCCTCCTCCTCATTGCACGCCTGACAAGACCTCCTCCTCCTACTCTGGGGGTCGCTAGACAAGTGCTCCTCCTTCTCCGTGTTGGGGTTGTTTGGAAAACTGTGATTTGCGGTATCACAGGAAGGGTTTTGCGGAACTGCTGCGACACAGCGAAGTGTTTCTAAAAACAAGGAACAAGGAAATTTAGAGAGGATATTTTGGCTAACTGCGGAGACTTTTTCCTTTCTTACGACCATAATACCTTCTTGGTCTTTTTCTTACACGCATTACAACATTTGGAGATTGCTTCTCCGTTTATAGTGCCCTAAAAAAGATCTAGAGAAAGCATTTACTCTACCCTAGTTATTGGGTCATTAACTCCCATTTATTTCTTAGGCCATTAACACCACCTCACTACACACTTAATGAGATTGCAAATTAATACGACATTTAACACCCCCTCTCAATTTGTAATCTTCTTGAACAACTTGAGCTTTTCGAAATTCACGGCTTTTGTTAGAACATTAGCGGGCTGATCCTGGGTATGAATAAACTCCATAATTATCTCCTTCTTCATCATCGTTTCTCGGATAAAGTGGTGGCGTAATTCAATATGCTTTGACCTTGCATGAAACAAGTGGTTCTTCGTCATAGCAATGGCTGACTGATTATCACAGAATAGTGTTGTTGGATTTGCAACCTTCTTCTTTAACTCCATCAATAACCTTCTTAACCATACTGCTTCACAAATTGCTTCATTTGCTGCAATGTATTTTGCTTCAGCTGATGATAATGCTATAATAGCTTGCTTCTTCGAACTCCAGGAGATGGGTTTTGTTCCAAGACAGAGATGATATCCTGATGTGCCTCTTTGATCATCAACACATCCTGCTCAATCACTATCAACATATCCCACAAGGTTGTTGTCTTCTTCTTTTGTGTAATTCAAAACAACATTCTTTGTTCCTTGAAGATAACGTAAGACACGCTTCGCTGCTGCAAAATGAGTCTTGGTAGGATTGTTTATGAACCTTGACAACATACTTACACTTTGAACGATATATACCCTTGTGTCGGTTAGGTAGATCAACGAACCAACCAGGCTTCTATAAATCTTCGAGTCAAACTTTTCAGCACCATCATCCTGTTGCAGCTTCTCATTAAGAGCCATTGGAGTTGCTACAGCTTTGGCGTTCCCCATGCGAAATTTCTTCAACTTGTTAGCAACGTACTTCTCTTCAAATTTCTTCAAACCTAGAAATACTTCATTAATCCAAGATCCGTCATCTCGAATTCATCCATCATTGCCTTTTGAACTTCTCCAGTAACGCCTTGCTGGTGTTAGTGTAGATGAGATCATCCACATAGAGACAGCATTCGCTTCTGCACATAGAGAGACGGTTCTACCAAACTTCTTTCAAATCCATTCTTCTGCAAGTAGGAATCTATCCTGAAATTCCATGCTCTTGGTGCTTGTTTCAGTCCATAGAGAGCTTTGTGAAGTCGATACACTTTGTCTTCTTATCCTTTACCAGCGAACCCTTGCGGTTGTTAAGCATACACTTCCTCTTCTAGTACTCCATTTAGAAAGGCTGACTTCACATCAAGTTGGAACACTTCAAGCTCCATTTGTGCGGCAAGTGCTAGCACACTTCGAATAGTCTCCATCCTGGCTACAGGGGCGAACGTCTTAGTGACATCAACTCCAGGCTGTTGTGAGTAACCCTTTGCTACGAGTCGAGCTTTGTGATTCTGTACGCTTCCATCCTCATTGAACTTTGTTTTGAATACCCATTTCAAGCCAATTGCTTCTTTTCCTTTGGGAAGGTCTACTAGGGACCAAGTATCATTCTTCTCAATACTAAACATCTCTTCTTTTATTACATTTCTCCATTTTTTCTTCTTTTGTGGCCTCTTCGAAATTCTGTGGCTCAAACGTTTAGCTTGCTCGTAAACTTCAGTTAATGAACGATACCTCCTTGGTTGCATATCATCAGCATAATCTTCATTCTCTAAATTTACTCTTGAGGAACTAGCTGCTGCTGTATCTGTGAGATTTGAGGAAGGCACTACTACTAGTGCTTCTAGATAAGAAAACGTTGGCTGAGTCTGAGAAGATTCGTTCTCCCACTTCCACGCAGCATTCTCATCGAAAATAACATCTCTTAAAATCACTAGATTGTTAGTCTTTGGGTCAAACAAACGATAACCTTTAGATTCTTCACTATAACCAATAAAGATTAGCTTCTCACTCTTCTCATCAAACTTCTCCTTCTTCTTCATCAAAAGAGCATATGCTACACATCCAAATACCTTCAAGTGATCAACCACGGGTTTCCTCTTATGCCATGCTTCGTAAGGCGTTTTGTTCTGAACAGCTTTCGTCGATGATTGATTAAGAATGTAAACCTTTATATACACACCTTCGGCCCATAATGAATTTGGAAGACCCTTGTCTTTGAGCATACTTCGAGCCATCTCAATAATAGTCCTGTTCTTCCTCTCAGCAATGCCATTCTGCTGAGATGAGTACTTCACAATAAGCTATCGCTGTATGCCTTGCTATTTGCAAAAATCTAGAAAAGGCTTGTAAATGAATTCTCCTCCACGATCTGTCCTCAAAATCTTTATTTGATATCCACTTTTCTTCTCTGCACTGGCTTTGAAACTCAAAAAAGTAGTGAAAGCCTCCGATTCTTTTCAAGAAAGTATACCCATATCATACGAGCGTAATCATCAACAAATAAGAGAAAATATCTCATGTTACCGATCGTTGGAGTTTGGGTTGGACCACAAATGTTAGCATGTACCAACTCAAGAGAGGCTTTAGCTCTCCAAGAGGTATTTGGAAAAGGAAGACGATGTTGCTTCCCATACACACATCCTTCACAGACACATGTTGCTGTTGGCTGGATTTTTGGAAGACCTATGACCATATTCTTCGCTCTCAACAATGTTAGGCCCTTAAAATGTCCATATCGCAGATGCCATAACTGAGCTTTATCAATAACTTTACTCTTCAATGCAATATTCAAGAGCGGATTCATTTTCAGCGGAAACAAGTTATTCGTCGTCATCTACGACAATCCTGTTCTCATTTTTGTCAACGATCTCACATTGCCATCAGCGAAGGTAACCTTATAACCTCTCTTCATCATTTGTCCTACGCTCAAAAGATTCTGAGCAATGCTTGGAGAATAAAACACATTATTAATCCATGTGTCTTCACAATTTGCTGCTATCATAGCAACGATTCCCTTTCCTTCAATCTTTATCTTTTTGTTGTCTCCAAGTGCTAACAGCGAGTTGTAGCTATTGTCGATCTCCACAAAGTTTTCTTTATTTCCTGTCACATGATTTTTATAGCCACTATCCAAAAATTACACTTCATTCATATCTTGCATTGCATTGAAACAAGAATAGAATGCTTGCTTTGATTCGTCTTGTTTTGAAAAATTTATTGAATTTTGAGAAATATGTTGCTATGGCTGCTACCGCTGCTGCTTGTCTTTAAAATAACAGTCTCGTTCTGATTGATTTGGAAATCGACATCTCTTGCACTTGAAATAACAATCCTTTGACTCATGTCCGGCTTTTCTACAAATACATCAACTACCTTATGAATTTCCAAATCTCCTCCATGAATGGTCTTTTCTACTACGGAACTGGCTCGATGTACGTCCTCAAGAACGGCATCCATGTCCACGACCATAAAACTCTCTGCTGTTGTTCACAGTACGCTCCTTCTGCTCCGACTTCTTTTCTGAAACATTTAAATTCATTTAAAAAGCTTGTTTAACGGGAGTTGAGTTTAGTTACTCTTCTTTCGTATGCTTCAAGCCCATTAGCTCATACACATAAATTTTTCCCAGATTCTTCGTTTTCACAATCACAGCAACGACGTGCTCAAATTTCTGCGGCAGGCTTTTCAACACTTTCTCCACAACCTTCTTGTCATGAACTTCATCACTGCAACACTTGATTTCATTCATGATTTCAACTCTCGAGAAGAAATCTTTCATCGTTTCGGACTCCTTCATGGCCATGTTGTCAAAATCCCTCCACAAACCTTGAAGCTTGATGGAAATCACTTTCTCCGAGCCTTGACATTCTTTCTTTTGCACGCTCCATGCTTCTTTCACCTTCTTGAGACCATAAAGCCATGGATAAATCGTATTGCTTACATATTGTTACTAGATCCAATGCCATCGCATTCTTCATCACTTTTTCTTTTGTCTTCTTTTCTTGTTCTCCAGCACCTTGTTCCTCACTTGACAATTTGTCGTCTTCTTCAAAGCCTTCATCAACGATCCTTCACAAATCTAGTGAGAGAAAAATAGTCTCCATTTGCGAACTCCAATAATCATAGTGCTCGTCATCAAAGATTGGGATTTGGTTGGGCGAGTAGGAAAAGAACATGCTGCTGGAAGACGAAGCCATGATCTGCTGTGCTCTGACACCAAAATTTGTTGGGGTTATTTGGAAAGTTGTGCTTTGTTGTATAAGAGGAAGGGTTTTGCGGAATTGCGCGACACAGTGAAGTGTTTCTGGAAACAAGGAACAAGGAAATTTGGAGAGGATATTTTGGCTACCTGCGGAGCCTTTTACTTTTCTTACGAACATAATACCTTCTTGGTCTTTTTCTTACACGCATTATAATATTTGGAGATTGCTTCTCCTTTTATAGTGTCCTAGGAAAGATCTAGAGAAAGCATTTACTCTACCCTAGTTATTAGGTCATTAACTCCCATTTATTTCCTAGGCCATTAACACCACCCCACTACACACTTAATGAGATTGCAAATTAATATGACATTTAACACTCCGTTGGGTCGTCCAACAACAAGCTATCATCCGCCTCCTCGTTCTTGCCTGACAAGACGTCCTACTCTTTCGTTGCATCATTTGACATCCCATCCAAATTCAAACCTAGACAAATCCATCTCAACTTCATTTCCTGCCCAAATCTAGGTAAACATATTTTAAAAATATGTGACATCCATCGCCCAAGCAGCCGTTACTAAATTCGAGAGTTATTAATTTTGTGTTTTGGGGTTCTGTTGATGCTTGTTTATCTTCATTTCTTGCCGGATTTCACAAGAAAATGTCGTTCCTCTACAGTTAATGTCTCCCTGATTTTCGTTTTCGATGAATCCTCTCCATGTTCAGGTTCCTGTAAGAAGAGCAACTCTAAAATTTGGTTCCAAAAATAAGAAGAGGATAACTCAGGAATGTGATGAGCAAGTTGCTGCAAATACTGATTCTAAGGCAAAGTCTGCACTGGAGAAGCTTCAGGTAGGTGGTTGTTTATCTTTGCCAAGAGGCACGATGCAAAGTACGAGAACTGTTCTGGACAAGCATGTAGCTAACCGAAAAGTTCCCTCATTAAACTAATGACGAACAACGCAGTCTGTGTTATCTTCTGTATAATGTATTATCCCTCTTGGAAAATCTAATGAGAAACAAGGCAAGTCGGACATTAAGACAAAGGAAATTGAGGTATGTATCAACAGATATTTTGTCCTGTATGCCATTGATCCATCATTTTCAAGTGTTAATGGCCTTGACTAGATTGCTATGTTTTTGTCAATGGAATCTTGGCGGAAAACTAACCAGCCATGGTACTTATATAAAAGTAATCCCACTTGTAAAACCACTTGACTTTGCTGGTGCTAATCTTCTTAACTTTTGTTTTTACAGATTGGTCTATCTGCATCCACCACAATCTCTAGATTTTGCAAAGCCATTTCAGAAAATAAGGAGCTAGAGGACTATCGACTCAAGGGGATCTTGCATTATGTTTCTTTGTACTAAAAACTTTTCTTTTTCAGCTACACTGATTTTGTTAAATATAAATTCATAGAACCAGACGAAAAGTGAAAGAGTATAGGGAATTGATTGATTAAAACATAATATTTGCATTTAAAGATACTAGAGGAGAATGAAGATGCCTTACTATTGGTTTTAGCACCAAAATAATATATTTGATCAATTCATACTTCAAATCACAAACCTAAGTGTTTTAGCATTAAAACATAATATTTTTGTCATTTGACACTTAAGTGTGTTCGTCACTATTTCATTAAAAATTTTGCTAATCCTAGCACGAGTATTCAATCATGCTGGGTTGGTGATTTCTAGAGAATTTGTGTGATGTAAGTGATTAGATCCGTATTTAAGATACGGATTGGATGTAAGTGATTTCGTTCAATTTGGACAAGCGAACGAAATGTTAAACACGAAATGAAACACCTAGCGCAGGCTTATTCGAAACTCTACTCAACTCTTCGATTTAAGTCCAAGCATTGCCAATCATGTTTCAGGAGGTATAAGACATGAAAAGAAACAAGCAAGCACTTTAGCTTTCATGAAAGGAATAACGACATAGACAAATCATTTAAAACATGAGCTTATGAATGTCAAGTATAAGTGTATTGTCAAATGTGTATGAAAATAAAGGTTAAATGATCAAAGCATGAAATGAATGATAATCCCAAAACTTGAATGTAGTAAAGAAGATTCAAATCAAGGGAGTAAACACGATGAAATGAGAAATATAAACAAAACAGGAGTTATTATTCTTCAATGTAGTTAAGATTGGAATTTTCGGTAGATTAGCAACCATAAAAAAGTAAGGCATAACTTGAGTGCCGATGCATGCATAATAGGTGATATAGTGATCAAAAGGTAACTATTCAAGTTTTGAAATAAACAAGATATTAATTAAACGGCGAAGGTCGACACGTGTATCCGACCAAAGAGCGAAAACATGACAAAAAACCATTAAATCCCTTAATAAAAGCACATAACTTTCTAAGCATGAACCTCAACCTCTCACATTATAGGGTAACATACTACGACAAGTTCTTAGTAAGTTCAAAGCAGTTCGCAAGGGAAAAGACTAATGTAAGTACACGAAATACTCAAAATGATTAAAAACGTCACTGTTTTTATTAAAATTTTGAAAATCCTAGTACAAGTATCCAAATCATGCTTGGTTAGTCTCATTAGATCTATACTTAAGAAGCGCATAAAAAAACAAGGCATAACTTGAGATACAAATAAAAGCACAAGGCATAACTCATTAGATCCGTACTTAAGTTAAACATGAAATACTACAGGAAATAAAAGAACAAGGCATAATTTGAGATTTGATGTATGAAAAAGGTACCATAGTTACCCGAATATAGCTATTCAAGTTTTGAAACTAAAAGGACAAATTTAAGATCAAAATGATTAGTGAAATGCAAGATATGAACTAAGTGGTGAAGGTCGACGCATGTATCCAATCGAAAACAATGATAAAGAACGAAAACAAGACAAAAAAACCACTAAATCCCTTAACAGAAGCAAGTAACTTTCTAGTAATCAACTCTTAACCTCCTATATAGGGTGACATATTACGACAAGTTTTTAGTAAGTTCAAATTAGCTTGTAAGGGAAAAGTCCAATGTAAGTACAAAAATTACTCAAAATGATCGGGAATGTCACTGTTTGTATGAAATTTTTGCCAACCTTTATGAAAATCTTGTCGACTTTTACGAAATTACTGCCCAATGAAAAAATCATTTTTGACTGGATTGCCTACAGTAGCAAGTTTACAGACCGGATTGCCTGTCTGGACACTTAGCCAAAATCAACCTCCAGACAAGCAGGATTGCTGGTCAAATGCATGTTCGAAGGCAATCCGATTTTGACCGGATTATCACATTTCAAAGGAATCCGGTAATCCGGATAAAATCAGATTGTCGGAAATCCAGTAAAAAACACTATTGTCATATTTCACCACAATTAGGCAATGTCAAATATAACAGATTACCGATAAACAACAACTATTTCAGAAAAACAAAAACAAAAAATCTACAAATTTTTAAAAAAAAAAACATAGCACAAAATCTCACAAATCTTATCAAATCTTACATAATCTTTTAACCAAATATTTGGACAATCAATTACTTGACTTTGGATTTGATGGGTTGCAGCGAATTTTTCGTATTTTATGAAAAATTTCAACAAAAATTACATACTGAGCGAATTCTCTGAATCTAAATGCAAAATATAAATGAACAAAATTCTCGTAAAGACGAGCAAAAACGTCATATTTTTTTGCGAGACTAAATAGTTGTTCATATATCCATAATTATTGCATACATTATCCGACAAATATTATGGAGAACAAAGCATTTTATTCGTTTATATTATATTTCCTCTAGAAACCGAAATAAATGCCTAAATATACCTATTTGTTGTTCTTTCTGTTACCCAAAAAAATTATCTACGAAATATTTATTATAGAAAATTTTACAGTCAAGAGCAAAAAATTCATAAATAAGCAAATATTTAGTTCTATGAAAAATTTTAAAGCAAACAGCACGTACCCTTTTGAAATTTTCTAGATGTTATTTATGTTTAAATGTACGAAAAAATTGTTCCAATGAAAAAATATAAAATAATCGTGTTTTCCAAAAACATTCTTTGTTTGTTGGAAATATTAGTATCTACGAATAATTTGTTTGGTGGATATTTCGCATACAAATATGTTGTCGTTAAACGAATTAGTTGTCTACTTATATGAAACTCTATATAGCAAAAATATACTTATAAATTAAAAATTCGTAAAGTTAGGCATTTTTTTATCATTACACAAAAAAGACAGAAAAAGATTCCTCTAACAAGAAAATAGGATTACGAAATTTTTGTGTAATATTTAATTCATAAAGTTGTAGCATATTTTACAGTTACAAAGTTGCTGTGGATATTCACAAAACATTACTTTGTTAGTACGAAACAATATGGGCAGGCTTTATGTATTTCTTTGCAAAATTTTTGTTTGTACGAATTTTTTGATAAACAGTGAACACATAAAACTCAACGTAGAAACTGGACATTTCTTTTCGAATTATTCGATTCGCTTTACGAAAAAATTGTACGAAGATGTTGGACATAATATTCATATTGTACAATTTCCTCGCTGATGAACTGTTCATCAAATATTCCGTATATTACGACTTTTTTGTGAAGCTTTACAAATTTCTGTCATACAAAAAAAAAGTAAACCCACGGAACTCCCACCCACGGGATTTAAAAAGCTCCCGGATTACCAGTTAACATTAGTAGGCCAGCTTGAGAAAATGATTTACATGTAGGATCGAGATTATGGTCGTATAAGTCATCGAGAGAAGCATTAAAAATTGTCATGAAGTCTTGCATCTTGGACCAGGTTATTGACCAAGAACACAATAATAGCTCTGTAGCATAGACTTCGTTATTCCATGAATATGGGAAGTCAATAGAAGACGTCGACGCAAGCCATGACTTCATCTACTCTTTTGAAAGGAATGGTTGTTGTTTTGCCTCCAACAAAGGTATTGCACGATTTCCAAAAGGTAAACTTGTGCCCTGAATAAAGTCGAGTTGTCAGGCGCATAGTTGATGATTTTATACCTCAAATATGAACTTTTTTCTATCTACGTCTACAAGGTCTCGAGGTGTAAGAACTCGATCCCGATAGATGTGTCTCTGAAGGTTGTCCTGCAGGAAGTAAAGGTTTTTGCCTATTGGATAAGGAGTCCATTCTTGGTCTCTCTTGGGATCCGCAATCCAATGCATAATAGCAATATTTTCTCAGGAGACTAGTTGCCAAGACTATTGCATGAGGATTGTGTTATCTCGAGTCCAAAGCATGTTCAACATGAAGGCTAAACTCACGAATAATGCGAGGTGTGGCAACCAAATGTGTGCCCATATTTACAATAACCATATAGGTCATCCTGATGGATAAATTGGAAAGCCTTCTCCTAACTTGAAACTCGAGGCATTCCGAAGACTTCTGTAGAGTAGTTACAGAAGGAAAGGAGCAAAAGCCATGGTATGATTTATCTTTACAAAGAAATTACTAACTCAAGACATATACACATCTTGTTTTCTAGGACAATAGAAAATATATTTACCAAGTCATTCGATATAGAATTCTAATTCTTCTTCTTGTCCCTATTCTTTAAGCCCTCCAGTTTTGTATTTCTCCATGTGTCTTGAAACGATTTTGTGAATCTTATGGGCATTGCATTTGAATTGGCCCTCTTCATCTTTATGCAAACGAACTAGTACTCCCATAGTGGAACAAGTAGTCAGTAAAGATATGTCTTTTTTGGTAATAGTCATAATGTAACAACCCAAAAATTTGATATATAAACGGTTATGGTAATACTGACTGAATAAAAATCGAACGTTGACTGGGTCAAAATCCGACGTGGCACGAGAGTTTAATACTCTCGTAGCGACTGATATTATTAGCGAAGGTTATCGAGACTTCTAATTCGGTTAGTCACAGGGGAAAGAGGACGCCTGAACCTAAACGTAATCGAATTTGGGTATCGTTGTGGTTCGTTTTAACGTCGTGGATTTTAACCGAAGGAATTATAATTAGTCATTAACTAGAGTAAATGAGACGACAATTAAAAAGAGATTTCGGACAATATACTAAACTAGAGATACAAGTCTTCTGCCGACAATAGGATAAGTGTAGGATAAATAAATTGAAAAAAAAAATATCCTTCCTACACCACACATTACACGATCCTGGAGAGGATAAAGGGAAGGGGAGGAAGGGTCAGCAGTGGAGGACAGATTCGGCCGTCGCACCCTTCATTCCTTGGGCTGTCAACGCCGTGAGCCGACCCTGCTGCGGAAAGAGTGGATAGACCACTCAGTGGAGAAGGTCGGGCAGCCGAGAAGCGTTTAGGGAGGAGACGCTCGACACGAAAGGAGTTGAACCATGTACGATTCTCATCCCCTCCCCCTCGCCTTCTTTATTTCTTCCTTTCGTTTTCTAGAATGCGTTTTCGTGCGAATCGGGGAAGGAGTTCCTCGGTTGAAGCTGTTCTGAATTGGCCTCGTCCTACGACAGTAACAGAAATGCGAAGCTTCCTCGGTTTGGCTGGGTATTATAGGCGTTTCATTAAGGGGTTTTCTAGGATCGCTCGACCCCTGACCCAGCTATTGAAAAAGGGCATCACCTTTGAGTGGACCCACGAGTGCGAGGAGAGCTTCATAGAACTAAAGAATCGGCTTACTTCCGCACCTGTATTAGTCCTGCCTAGTGGCAGTGGAGGATTTGCAGTCTATTGCGATGCTTCCTATCACGGACTAAGAGCAGTGCTGATACAGTGTGGGAGGGTGGTGGCTCATGCCTCCAGACAGTTGAAGGTACATGAGCAGAACTACCCCACTCATGACTTGGAATTGGCCGCAGTAGTCTTTGCTTTGAAAATATGGCGTCACTACCTGTATGGTGAGACTTTCGAGATATTAACCGACCATAAAAGCCTAAAGTATCTGTTCTCTCAGGATGAGCTAAACATGAGGCAAAGGCGGTGGATGGAACTGTTAAAGGACTACGATTGCACGATTTCTTACCACACAGGTAGAGCCAAGTGGCTTATGCCCTTAGTCATAAAACTGCCTTGCTGGCCAGCATCGAGGTCGAGGAATGGCGATTGCACGAACAAGTAAACGAGATCGGAATTAGAGTGGGATTTGGCGGCAGTGGTGCCCTGCTCGCGACCATGATTATCGGATCTGAACTGATGGATCAATTTTGTGAGGCTCCAGTATCAGGATATGTACCTGACAGATATACGATCCAGGTTGCATGGTCAGACTGATGACGAGTTCAGCGCATCTGATGACGACCTACTACATTTCCAAGGTCGTATTTGCGTTCCTGCTCTGGAAGATCTTCGTACCCTAATCATGGATGAGACGCACCTGAGTGCTTATAGTATCCACCCCGGAGTCACAAAGATGTATCAAAATCAACCGAAACAATATTGGTGGTCAGGAATGAAAAGAGACGCGGCTCAGTACGTGAGTCGCTGCTTGACTTGTCCAAGAGTCAAGATTGAGCACCAGCGATCGCGGGGAGAACTACAACCTCTGTCGATTCCTTACTGGAAATGGGATGAAATCGCCATGGACTTTGTAACCAACCTACCCAGGACTTCTCATGGATTCGACTCTGTGTGGGTGATATTGGACAGGTTGACTAAGTCTGCTCACTTTATCCCAATAAGCCTGACATACTCGGTTGCCAAATTGGCCAAGCTGTATGTGAAAGAGATCATACGTCTTCACGGAGTACCCAGCGTGATCGTATCTGACAGAGATGCGAGATTCACTTCACGTTTCTGGAGTAATATACAGCGGTTGCACTCGGAGCATTGCTGCTGTGCCGGTCTTCGATGGATACTGTGGCCTGTTTTTTTTCTCAGGCCGAGCTGTCCTGGGTCATATCCGGCCTCGTCGACCTGAAGCTGAGCGAAGTTGGCTCCCACTTAAGTATAGCCATTGTGCGGTCGTGAGGAAATCGAATGGGAATTTGCAATTTGGTCAATTAGCTGATTCAACTCGACCTGCGTAGACCAAATGCTGGACAGTCGTGCTACCGTGGGGAGTTCGCCGGTGGATGCGAAGGGAAAAGAAACAGGGGACAGAGACGTTGGATAGTCGGGACGGACCTGGTTCCACTTCTAGCGTGTGGTCGCCGTCCCACTGTGAGCTATTTGGAGTTGGTCACGCTGCTTCTTACCCCTGTGCGGCTCCTTTTTCTGTTGCGGATGAATCGCTCAGTTAACAGTGTGAGAGGTTGGGCTGATCGTTTTGTGAATGGAAAAGAAATGGGGATTGTTCTGGATGCTGAACCAGGGTCTCCGGAGGAGGATGTCGGTTACGCAAAGGATGATTGTGATAGAACTGTGACACGAGTTGATCGGGACAGAACCGAACTCCGCCCCCTGGGGTGATGCGACAATACCACTTGGACGATGGGGGAGCTCAGTCGTTCTGTCCTGTGCCTTGATTTCGGGACGATCTCGCATTATGATGAGGTAGTGGAGGCTATTTCGGATAGCCGCTACCCTGCGTTATAATTCAATCTTCTGCAGCGATGAGACCTTAGTTGAGTGTGTGGCTGTTTTCGTCATTGTTGCGCGGTGGAGTTGTGTTTCCCGGCTGTGATGTCGGAGGAGGACGGGGAGGCGACGATCACTCGCGGTCGTGCCTGCTCCCGTTACCCGGGCGCTCCTGGAGGAGTGGGTGGGGACGTACTTCGGTGTTCCTAGCACCGTTCGAAGTGTTGACATTGATGGAAAGAGAGGTTTAAGGGAGTCTCTATAATTATGATTATTTCTTACCGTTGAATAGCTTGACTGTTCGTTCTATGTTTTATTATGATGAATGCAGCGCAGATGTTAATGATATTTGTTTATCCTGTGTCACTCCAAGAATGCGTGTGCATAATGACTTTTAAAGATGCACGGTAGGGATGTAAAGAAGTCTCATTGTATTCGCTTGTGCATGGGCGAGACGTACTCAACGAATTATCGCTGACCCCAAATGGGGAATTTGTTTTTTTTAGTTTTGCAGAGGAAAGTGGGAAAAAGAGACACGTGGCACTATTATGCAGAATTAGTCGGAAATAGATGCCATGGTAAGGGTTCTTTGTCGTCTTCCGCTGTTTGACCGGTCAACTATGGTTGAACCTTCTAAATAAAATTTGAAAGACTTCAGGTCGTTTCACGTAAGGTCCTCAGGAAAGAAAAGAAATGTTGAGGGCTGAATTCCAGAATGCGATCAAAATGGCACACACCTTTGAATTACATAATTTCATTTTCTCAAGAGCGATATCAAGCTTCTCAAGCCTAGATGGTGTAACCTCATAGTCAACTTATTCACCTATAAAATAAACCATTCTTCAACTACCCCATCAATAGATGGAAAGCTAATGTACTCCCTCAAGTTTTTCCCATTGTCGGTGATGAGAAATTTGGACGACATACAGGAAGGGTTTTCAGTAGAGAGGTAAGTTAGAGGCAACTTGTCCCGGGTAAACGCAGATGGAGGCAAGAGAGGCCCTAATCCCATGAGATCATTATCACAATCTAGCAGAGGGGCGACTGAGCGTTGTCGGTGAGTTTAGCATACTGATCATATAGGACATAGTCGGGAGCTTTGGATGTTTTGGTGGACGATGCCATTACTTACAACAAGAAAGAAATGATCACTGAGAGAGAAAAGAGGAAATCTAGAAGATAAAACCTTGAAGAGAAGACGAAAGCAAAGTTTGGGCGAAAATGGAAAGATAAAATATTTACCTTATTTTTTTTATCTTTGAGAGTACGATTGGTGTTCTTTTGACCGGAGAGAAGACGGTTGGTATTCTTTTGGCTAGAACAGTCTTGAGGAATAAGCCATGTACAATGATGATAAATATGAAGTTTGGAGGCTATAGCATCCCAGTACACGATGGGATATGGTTAAATCCCACATTTTTTAATGTTGACATACAAATATACGTGCCTTTTTTAAGGCCTGTAAGATAGTTCCCAACTTAAGAAGAGTCAAAATAAAGATAAATCGAGATCCTTAACCACGAGTGTAGCATCTCGAGACCACAGTACAAAATACATCAACGAAGTTATAAAGTTGCGTGTCGAGATCAATTCATAATGAAGTTAAAGTTATCTGAAATACCATTGAAGGGAAAAACAGCAAGCTTTTATCACGCGGTATATCTTGAGATTGGCTAACATTAAAAACTTGAATGTCTCGAGCATATAAACATGAGAGGACTCTCAAAACTGCTATTACTAGTGTCTCGAGATATAGGTGCTGTGCTAGTGTTGGCATCTCGAGAAAATTTTCAATTACTTAATAACTAACAATCAAAGATACTGTTAGTTTTGGGCATAAAAGTTTATAATCTTTTGTCTCTCACTTACACTATTGCCAAGCACTATGGACTCGAAGTCCGAGGCTCCTCACATGGATCTCATGTTTCTGCAGAGGTAAGGCCTTTGTGAGTGGGTCCGTGATATTCTCGCTCGTATCAACTCTGCTAACCAACACGTCACCCCTCTGAACAATCTCACAGAGGATGTGATATTTCCGCAGTACGTGCTCGGATCGTTGGTGAGATCTCGGCTCCTTGGCCTGCTACGGCTGCATTGTTGTTGCAGTACAATGTCACTGGGTCAACAATGCTCGGAACCACTTCAAGCACCGCTATGAAGCGCTTGATCCGCACAACTTCCTTTGCCGCCTCGGAAGCTGCAATGTACTGGGATTGAGCTGTATAATCTGCAACTGTTTCTTGCTTGAAACTCCTTCAACATACAGCTACACCATTCAAGCAAAACGCATAACCCTACTGCGATTTCAGATCATCCCGATCTATCTGGGAACTAGCGTCAGCACATCATCTAACAACTAAGTTCTCATCTCCTCCATAAATTAAGAACATGTCCTTTGTTCTTCTAAGATACTTAATGATAGTCTTTACTGCAGTCCAATGACCCTCTCCAGGATCTGACCGATATCTACTTGTCATGCTCAAAGCATACGAGACATTGGGTGGGGTGCAAATCATGGCATATATAATGGACCCTATAGCTGATGCATAAGATATCTTGCCCATCCTTCCTCTCTCCTCCTGTGTCTTAGGACACATATACTTGGGAAGATGTACACCATGTGACAATGGCAAGAATCCTCTCTTCGAATCTTGCATGCCGAATCTATTCAGCCGTTGTCAATATACATATTTTGACTCAAAGCCGGCAACCTATTTTGTCTATCTCGGTATAATCTAATACCTAAGACATAAGTCGCTTCCCCAAGATCTTTCATAGAGAAACACTCTCCCAACCAAGTCTTGGTGGACTCTAGGCTCGGGATATCATTACCTATCAGAAGTATATCATCAACATACAACACTAGGAATGAAATCTTGCTCCCACTAACCTTCTTGTAAACGCAAGGTTCTTCTGAATTCTTGACATAGCCAAATTCTTTGACCGCTTTGTCAAATCACAGATTCCAACTCCGAGATGCTTGCTTTTGCTCATAAATGGACCTCTTGAGCTTACATACTTTATCTACATTCTTGGATGCAATGAAACCGAAAGGTTGTACCATAAATACTTACTCCTGTATCTTTCTATTCAGAAAAGCGGTTTTTACATCCATCTACCAGATTTCGTAATCCCTGTAAGCTGCTATCGCAAGCAAAATTCTAATGGACTTGAGCATTGCAACCGGTGAAAATGTTTCATCATAGTCAATTCCTTGACGTTGAGTGCTTTATAGATACTTATATTTCCTTCCATGTCAATCTTCTTCTTGAAGATCCACTTGCACCCTATAGGTTTAACCCCAACTGGCGCATCAACCAACTCCCAAACTTGGTTCGTATACATGGAGTCCATCTCTGATTTCATGATTTCAAGCCATTTCTCGAAATCATTTGAAGCGATTGGTACCTCATAAGTCGATGGTCCGTCATCCTCGACGAGCAGTACATCCCCATGTTAAGTTATCGGCCAAGCATATCTATCAGGCTCTCGGTGTACTCTTGTCGACTTACGTTGATCTTGCGATCCTAGAACATTTTTAGAAGTTGGAATTGCTTGTACTAGTGGTACCGATTCTCTATCTAAATGTTTAGTTTCCAACCTGTTTGTAGAGTCCGAAATTTCTTCAAGACTTACTTTACTCCCACTACTCTCTTTAGAAATGATTCTCTTTCCAGGAAAGTAGCATATCGAGCAACGATAACTTTGTGCTCGCTTGGGAGATAAAAAAGTATCCCTTTTTTCCTTGGGATAACCTACAAACATACACTTAGTGGATCTTGCTGCAAGCTTATCAAAATTTTCATTCTTCACATAAGCATCGTTGTCCCATATCTTAAGATAAGACAACTTTGGTTTCTTCGCAAACCATAATTCATAAGGAGTCTTATCTACTGACTTGGTTGGAACTTGGTTAAGCATGTATGCTGTTGTTTCTAAGGCATAACCCCAAAATGACAACGGAAGACATGCATGACTCATCATTGATCTAACCATGTCCACAAGCACGCGGTTCCTCCTTTCTGAAACACCATTCCACTACGGTGTTCTAGGAGGTGTGAGTTGTGAAATGATCCCACACTCTTTTAGATAATCAATGAACTCTTGGCTAAGATACTCGCAGCCTCGATCACTCCGAAGTGCCTTTATCTTCTCATCTTGTTGATTTTCTACCTCGTTCTTAAACTCTTTAAACTTTTCTAGAGTTTTAGACTTGTGCCTCATTAAGTAGACATATCCATATCTACTTAAATCATCGGTGAAAGTCACGAAGTAGGAATACGCTCATGTGGCCTGAACCGGCAATGGCCCACACACATCACTATGTATGAGTTCTAGAAAAGGCTTGTTGGTCATTTTTTCTTGTAAACAAGCTTCACATGTATCTATGGGCTCTAACTCAAAAGAGTCTAAATACCCGTTACTTAGTAACCTTGCGATGCGTTTCTCATTTACATGACCAAGTCTACAGTGCCAGAGATATTTATATTTGAGTCACGCGTTTTCTGTTTCTTCCCTTCAACATAGTAAATCGGCTCATCCAAATTAAGAACGTACAAACCATTATTCAATGAACCATTTCCATAGAACATCCCATCTAAATAAATGAAACACAACTTGTCCTTGAATTCAAATACAAATCCCTTGGCGTCTAAACTCGACACCGAAATGATGTTCTTGGAAAAACTGGGAACGAAATAACAGTTCTCCAAATTTAAATCAAATCCACTGGGCAACTTTATTACATACGTCCCTACAGCTAATGCAGCAATTCTAGCGCCATTCGCCACTCGTAAGTCCATCTCGCCCTTGGACAGCCGTCTGCAGTCACTTAGACCCCACAAGTTCGCACAAATGTGAGAATTACTTCCGGAGTCTATGACCCATGATGAAGAAACAGAAAGATTACATTCAATCACACAGATACCTGAAGCATATGCTCCACTAGCATTCTTCTTCATGAGTTGGAAGCAATTCTTCTTCCAATGGCCTTTCTTGCCATAATGAAAGCATATAGCCACCTTCTCATCAGACTAGGGTACCTGCTACCCTCTGTTAAGCCTCTTTTGACCTGAAGGTGCGGTGCTCTTAACTGCTTTGGCCTTGGGATTGAATTTCCCAGTGCCAGGATGCTTGTTGGTCTTTCTGACCATCATTGCTCGAAGTGTAGGATTCACCTTCATGTCCTTCTCAGCAGTTTTCAGCATTGCCATCAGATCAGTCAAACTCTTCACCATACTGTTCATGGTGAAGTTCAACCCAAACTGAGAAAATGATGGGGGGAGTGAGGACAAAAACAGGTCAACAGCTAAGTCCTGGTCCAGCTTGGAACCCAAGCTCTCGAGCTTCTCAATGTACCCTATCATCATAAGTACATGTGGCCCAACTGGGTTACCCTCCACTAGCATTGTTCGAAACAGTGCCCGAGAGGTCTCATTCCTCTCAACTCTGGCACTCTCTTGGAAGAGCTCACGTAAGTGTTGATCAATATCCCTAGCACTCATGTTCTCATGCTGCCTCTGTAACTCGGGAGACATAGAAGACAACATGATGCACTGAACATCCAATGCATCCTCCAAGTATTGACTGTAGTAAGACTGATCATCCTCAGAAGCATCAGGTGCATGTTCTTTAAGTGGTTCATCCTTTAGCACATAAATCTTTCTCTCGTGCCTTAGGACAATTTTCCGTCTATACCAATCCAAGTAGTTGGAATCGATAAGGATATTCTCTTTCTCGAGAATGCTTCGCATCAAAAGGGTGTTTGTGTTTGCCTTCTACAAAATAATTTAAAACAGAGTTTTAGTATTTGGGGAATATTAATTAATAAAGGACTTTAATATAGCTCCCACTATTTTATTCAAAAATCAACAGCCCCCACTGTTGAAATCGAGAATTTGTTGGTTATAATTCCTAGTGAGATCGAAATCTTGAAACATGAAGTATGCACACAGATGAGCTGTACCTACACACCACACGAAACAAGTAGGCCTTAACTCGCCAATCACAATTATCTATGTAACTTTCGGTGTTTTTACGTTGAGTCTAATAACTCTTAAACTCAATACTTGCCCCCTAAAAAAGCTGACATTAGCTGAGCTAAACAAGTCAACTAAATTGAGTTAAGTCGACCCATTAATCATTTAGAATAAATTATAGATGTTCTACCAGAAGCCCACAGCTAAGCTGTATCGACTCATGGGAAGAATCCGACTATTATAATAAATATTAATGGAGAGACTTTATTGTAAAAATATTGACTTAATATTTAGGGGATTTTATTTTAGTGTTGTCTCACCACTAATATATATCGTAGGACACATTTGCCCATAACTTTTTGTTTCGACCTTTTAGTATTATAGCAAACTTTTAATTTTTTTAATTTCTTGGTCGGAAAATTGATTAATTTTCATATCATATAGTATCGGTTGAATCAACAACCATTTTAAATTATACCCATTAATAACTAAATTCCCAAAATAAATTCTAGACATTCAATTTCGATTTTATTCCGTCTTAAATTTAGGGAATTTAACAATATTCAACATTAACTGTTTCGTATAATATATTTTGGGTATAATTCATTACTATATAATTTTATAATATTTTATCACAATTAGCCTATCACAAAATGTTAACAACTTTTATTTGTTCCAAAGGCTTCAAGTTCAAATCATTTTTCTAGGATAAATATTTTATTTGACCAAATATTTCTCTCGGTCAATTAATTTTATATTCCTACAATTTGTTACTAAACGTATTAGAAGCATATATTCTTTAGGACATTCGGTCCGATTTACGTAAGATTTTAAAATTATTAATTATTTATTTCAAATACCTTTCCAAATCTCAACTTTAAGATTCTGATTCTCGTATAACCAAGAATTTATGGTTGTCTAATATATAATTATTTGTTTTTCTTGAACAAGTATCATATTTTGTTCACAACAAATAATTAGTAAATATATTTAATTCTCAGCTTTGAGAATTTCATAAAATATCCTCTTTGAGATTTAGCAGGACGATAATAATATATCAAACAAATAAAATTCCATTACAATATCAAATAAAAATGACAAAATTATTTTGATATATAAAATTTATTTTTGATTAAAAAACAATATCGTCCAAATTATTATCAAAAATATATGTTTCAACCAAGAGCAGGCTCTGATTCCACTTGTTAATTTTAGGGCACAGGGAAAACAAAGATTATAAACTTTCATGCCCAAAAATAACAAGAATCTCATCACACGTATAAATTTTAGATAAATGACAACATAATCTTACCCGGAAACTTCCGGCGAAAAAACGTAATTAGAAATAATTGAACGAGAGCCCCACGTGTGACTCCTCTAGCGGTATCCACGCGCACATGATTACGAACCTCTCAACGATCCCTTAGGTGCTAGCCTCTTGGATCGACAAAGAATAGTCGGAAGCAAAACCTCAAAACCTGACTCTCGTAGCCCTTTTGATTGTTTAATGATTTTTCTCCAGAGAGCGTCTCTAATCTCATCTCTCAAATATGGCTATATCTCTCAGACAAAAAAAAAATGAATAGCAACGTAAAACAATTTATTTCCATTATAACGTTTCCTTTTGTTGAGATTCTTTTCTCCAGGAACTCTCTCACACGCTCGATCAGTCGATCTCAATCTTATCAATCCCTTCAATCTCATTAAATTTCTTGCCTTTAAAAAAAAACTTTACGTTTCAATCTTTACAATCTAAAAGACAAACGTAAGTAACGGCAAAATTAAGACAAAATTTGAGTTAATCTTTATATATAATTAATATATTTAATCTTTAGATATAAACTAATTGTAAAATAAAAATAAAATAAAATAATAAGACCCGAATAAATCCATATTCGATCTTGGTATATTTATTTACTTCCGATATTTCAGAATAAATTAATAATCCAATTAATTCTAATTCTGAAATAAAATGATTAATTTTAGTATCCACTAAAATAATCAATAATATAGTGTTCGTGCGACGTGCTATGCGTGCGACCCTCTAGGTCCTATACGCGAAGGCAGTGTATATCCATACACAAACTAAGGTAACCATCTAGCAACAGTTTTTTGTCACCCAACATGTTAGGATAATGATCATAAATCATAAACCACTATGATCCGCTTACTATGTAATTCAATCTCTTCATCTATCCGACATCTCAATTAATTCGGCGCAAAATACATCATCACCAAATTAATTGTTTTACTTGATTACCAACATATAATAGACTCTCTTGAATGTAAAACATTCCTCCCATGACCATGGATTTTAGAGTCACTAATATCTCTATCAGGTGGCCTAGATGTCAACTCTTTAATCCAAGAGAGTGATGAATCCTATATTGATTCAACACTATTCTCTCTATGCTTTGTCACATACCCAACAATCGTATTACTCACAATCCGATTAAAGACTGCTTTTAACGATGTCAAAGTGCGCAAACTCCACGCATAAAATAAATGAAGGTCTCGAGTCAAAAGATCAGTTACACTCATCTATAAAGAGGACTGACCAACGATGTTCAATACGTGGTATCATCTTAATTGGATCGTGTTCAGGAGCCCTAATCTCAAGGTACCCTTAAGTATAACTTAGATATACAATCCATCGGTATATCTTGACCTTAGTTATACTCAACGATGATCTAGATGTCCATGTTCCCTCTAAACATCTATTTGATCACGGATGATTTCAGATTAATATACTCATTAATCTGTGGGATTTTATCATTAATAATTTTACGTGTAGAAAAGTAAAATAATCAATGATAAATACTCGCCTTTATTAATTATTTATCCACAAATACAATAAAGTGTCTTGGCACATAAGTGCACACTCTAACAGATACATCGTATGATCTGTGTCATTAAAAGAAAACCACCCATGAAAGAGCACAATCTCCACGCACACTACAAGATAAAGATTTGATCGTGTGTGTAAATGAAATAGCCACGATCTTGTCCGAAGAGATCTAACTGCCATGAATTGCAACAAGGGTTTAAGACAAAAGAGTCAGACGTGATCAATCACTGAGTTCAACTTTGGCCAATTGGCCTCCCCGTTTTTGGTTGCTCCCGTTCGTCCAAAATTCGTCCACCCAACCCAAAACATCTTGTCTTCGTCATCTTCTATATGCCAAAACGCCTTACTGTCATTTACCTTGTTAAGTTTAATTCATATTTTGTAAAACCTTGTATGTAAGTCAAGCATTTCATTTATTTTTCTTTGGCGTTTGTTTAAGATTAGCATAATGGTTTTCACAGTACTCCTTCACAGTGAGACATATCAAAGGTACATATAATGTCGTAGCAGACTTCTTGTCCAGACGTTTTGATATTGCACATCCTACTTTATTAGAACATACTAAGCTGCAGGCTATGTTCACAACTAGAGTGCTTAAGCCGCAGGAGTACGCATCACTTCCTCCAGAAGTTGTCCAGTGTGGGTTTAGGGAATAAGTATTTGGTACAGATTTTCAAGAATCATGGACAGATGTTCTGTCCAACGGATGGAATGCATCCCAGATACCCTTTCTTTCAAGCTATTCCAGTCCATCCCTTGGATATTTTCCCCAAAGAATTGAAATGGATTCTATGGTATTTCTTTCATGCCCATACAGTTGCTTTAGAATTTCCAAATAAAGAAATACATTAGTATTTGGAATATTTGGGAAATCTCCACACATATACTCCATACAGAAGGCCACAGGCATATCTGACAGAAATGCTATCTTGGTTCGCACCATTAACTCAGTGGAAATCTGGTTTGAAATCCATATGGATAATTATGCAAAATACCCTGGAATTACTGTCTATTCAACTTATTTGTTTCGCAGACATTGGCACTATGACCAAGAGCTTCAAGCCTTAGTTGCCATTAATACAGTTGATGAATTTGCACACCTACCACATTCCCTAACTTGCTGTATAGATGATAGTTTTTCATAATGGGAAGACTCTCTGGCTAGCAAAGAACTCGTGAAACAGAAATTGTGCAGAGAAAATGGATTCCATTATTTGACCCACGAAGAAATAATCCAAGCCTGGATCCAAGACACAATCCGAGCTCATGTTTATGAACATCAGTGTGCACTTCATCATTATTCACACAACATAATTAATTGGGATGAGTTAGCCCAAGAATTCCTTACTCTAGTGGATCTAGAAGACGGAAGCCCGGGATCATCCAACAAAGGTCACACAGGCCTAGGACCATCATCAATCCCCAAAAGACAAAACCATGAACCTGATGATCCAGACCCACATGGGAAACGACCAAGAAATAATTGAGGATCAGCAAGCGCGCACTTATTTGAGCCGCCCATGTGACGATGTGACAAAAAGAAAAGATTTCTTGAAGATAAGGTTGCACATATCTTTTGACAAAGCTGCCGCCCAAGGACGATAAGATTCCCTGAAGATAAGGTGTCGGCAGAAGATGACACGAGAAAATAGCTTTAGCTTTTAGATCGTTTGGAAAAGTTATCTTTAGCTTTAAGACTTTTTGTAAAGATAGACGTGGCCTAACCACAACCTAGCTCTTCTCTTCATCTTGTATTATAAATACTCCCTCTACTAAGAGGAATGGTAAGGCTGAAACCAAGTTTAGAAATAACAAAAACACTTTGAGCTTTCTCATTCATGAGTTTCTAAGTTTCTCAAGGGCGGTAGTCGCGGTAGTGGTTTCTTAGTTCTTAACCTCTCCACAACCTCTCTAGCTTCGATAAACCCAAAAACATTCAGAAAACCAAAAATCCATAAACATCCAAAAAACCCAAAATCTTTCATATTATCTCAAGGTGTTCATAAACGTCTCCGTTATTTAGTTTCTTCTTTCCCAATGATATCTTCATAAATGGTTTATGGTTTATCCTTCATTTTTCGAAAAGACTGTTTCAGGTATTATCTTTGAATAGGTAATCTCTGTTATACTGTAAAGCTACCAGCTTCGCCAAAGATGACCAAATCGTCGTTTAAGCCAAGAGGGCTGTCACACACCGGTCAAGGCCTGATATTGATATTAGGTAAAGTATGAGACCCCCTTTGAGGAGACAATTCCAAAGACCTCTCTTTCCACAGAATTGGAGAATACGCCATCGTCATATTCAAGAATTTGTCACTAGGGAAATGGAGATCTGTGCGTAGAGCTTCCCGTCATTCATTAGACGCATCCAATTTCGTATCCGACAGCTCGGACTTTACTTAAAATATAAAACTACCAAGTCTGTTAATAATCAGGTTGATGCTTTTATTGCATATGAGATAGAAACCAATCTTGACAAAAAATGGTTTCTAGATCCTTATCCTTACCAGGTCCGCCGTAGTTGGCAGAAGCTACGGGAGTACAACCAGTATAGAACTTATCTTCGTTGGTATCTTAAGAAATGTTTATATCTAAATTCTATATAAAGTCTTCCGCTTCTTATTGTCTTTATAAACTCTTGTTTAAAGTTTGATCCTGTATTTCCGATCTTGTGCGACTCATTGTCTTTTGTTGTTTATGTATATCTTGTCTTGTAATCTAATGAGTTGTTATTGTAATCTCATCATCGATGTTGAGGGCCTTTGACGAGAACCCATCTTCGATCTCCTTCATCATCTGAACTCATATCTTCGATTGTCGCTTTAATGATTTCCTTCGATGATGCATCGACGATCGACACTTCTCCAAATAACCTCGATCTTGGTCTCCTCGAAGGCCCATGCAGAAAGCCCAAAATGGCGTTTCCTCTTGAGCAGAATCTCCACACATGGCTCGTCAAACGTTCTACAACCACACGCCACTGAAAGGGCCAAGTGTCTATTTCAACGACCTCAGAAGTCAAGTAACAAACGTCATTGCCAAAAAGACAAATGACTTCCCTGAAGGAGAAGCGAGGTCGAATGGACAGATTACCTTGGGTCCTCTTATCAGAGGTAACCATTTCAACCCTTCACAGGACCACAAAAACATACCCTTCGATTACCTCCGCCTTAATTCTACGGTCATACCGATCTGCAGAGAAAGCTTCATCGATCCAGGTAAATGGTGCCCATCTCCTGACTCCAGCGATTCAACCAATGTTAGCCAAATTCTCCATGGATTTTCCACTACGGGCGTAGATAGATCCCCTGAAGGGAAAAATGAAAAAGGATTGGAATCTATGACTTAGTCCGAGTATCGACTAAGATGATGAGGTGTAACCATCGATCGGTCGCAGCACTATTATCTCTGTGGAACGTTTCAACCAACTGCTTCTACCTTCAAGAAAGCCCTATGACCGTGACCATCCTTGATGTAGCCTTCTTAACAGGATGTTACCCCTGCGGAGAGCCTGTTTGGTTGATCGAAGAGGTCGATGAATTCAAGCTCGAAAAGAAACAACGTCTCAGATCGGTCATCGAAGCTCGTCTAAAGAAGGATTCCAAAAGTTGGGATGATGAAAACGAGTTTCAGTTCATGATCGAGTGGCCTTCGAAGTATATCTACTACAGTCGTAGCAAACAGTCGCTAAAATTCATGGCACCAATATCAAATTTTCTAGTGAAAGCGATAGGACCAGTAGCGATTGCTCCGTTCATCCTTATCCTGATTTATAGAGCTCACTTCGAAGCTGTTGCTGTCGAGTCAAAGAATCCAAAAGCGTTCCCTGCTATACAAACGTCTGGTCCTCTATGGATTACTTCTGCATGGGGGCACCTACACTTTCCTGGTATGCACTGCTTCAAGCTGTCAACAAGTGATAACTCATTGGGTTTTTGTGGTTGGGTGATCATTCATTTTTTCTGATACGAGAATTGGGGAAAAGACACTGCCACAGGATATCTTAATCGACTACTAAACACCAGCAAGCCCCGTTCGCAACCTTTCCATCCAGGTGATGAAATACATAGGCTTCGACAATCTCTAGAAGCGCACCCCTTTTGGGACCAAGCGCTAACTCGTAGGGACCTAGGCGGTAGCGATGTCAAAGGGTTTTTTGTCGAAGTCTATAATCCTCAATTCGTGGTGCGGCAACTGGGATTCGCACAAAGCTGCCATTTCCCTTTCATCAATTCTTGCAACACCTACTTGGAAGAACGTGTCAGCATCGACTTCGCATATGCTAGCACGGTAAGACTAGTCATATATCAGAACTATGTTGTAGATTCGACGACTAAATTCCCCTTATTTTCACAGCTATATGCTACTCTAGATCAATCCATCTCATTTATCTCGTTCCCTGAGAACTTAGGAGGATGTGATATGACTAGGGCGTTTGATTTCTGCTGGAAGAAGACCTTCAGCAAGATAATGGAGAAGGTTCAATTTCCTAGAAAAGGAGTAGAGTCGTTTTTTGGAAAGGAGGACTTTCTTAGCGCCCACAATGATCGCTGATGCCAGGTATTACTTGTTAATTCTCGATTTATCCCTCATCGATTCTGATAAAATCTATGTTCACAGGAGCATTGGACCACATAGTACAAAAAACGACTGCTGAAAACGGAAGATTGAAAAGGAAACGGGCAGTTCTAGTGGCTTCGTCGAAGAAACCCATTACTCGGGCCTCTTCGGCAAGCAAAGGCGAATCTTCTGATGAAGACACAGAAGAGGAAGCTACAGATCTCCACCGTCGTTCAAGAAAGACCAGACCAGCCCCAATTCCTGAGGATAATCTTCAGCATGAGGATAACGCCCTTGAAATCAATCCTACAGCTGTCGATCCTTCAACTGGTGGTCCTTCTACTAGCATCGAACAAGAAGTTAACTCAGAGACAAGAGAGAAAGATCAAGCTTCTGACGTGGTAAAATAGAAATGTTCTTGATATATAATTTACAAAATATATCAAGTTCGAACTCTAACATATGTTATATGTGTGGGTTGAATATGAAGACTCATTCACACCGCCGTCGCCCCGAGCAGAAAATCTTCCAACCAACATCGAAGGTGTGGTCAAGTGGCGAGCAAGGAATACTTCTGAAGAACATTCGACAGAAGTAGCTACGAGAACATCGAGGCAGTTGTCCCTCAAGATGTGAACTTTGTTCCTGAGATAGAGATATATCCATTGAATCTTTACCAAGTAAATCTAGATTTTAATTGACTTCTTGTATACTCAAGTCATTCTGCTCTCTTCTGAGAGTAGTCGTGATCCGACCATCGAGGATTCCATTCCTGAGTGAACCATTCTAGTCACAACCTTCAAATATGACGGCGCCTCCAGCAAATGACGATACTAGGTGTCACACACCAGAGGCGCCTAGAGGATTGGATGACCCCTCTTTTGCCGAAATGCTCGACCAAATTAGGGTAACTAATTTTTGTTATACCGTTTGCTCTATATATAATAATTAACATATCTTATGTTGATCGGCGAAACTTCGATCTATCACCAGTGAAGACCTCAACGAGCATCTACCATGCAGCCTCATCGAGCAACGTAGATCAGATGGACATTAATCGAAGTGACCCTTCTTCGCTTGCTCAAAAATTACTCGAAGTGCTTCCACGCGAAGAAGCATCGAAATCCAACTTCGATGAGATGGTCCAAACTGTTGAAGCAATAGAGAGGCATGTTAAGGCGCCCATCAACCTGCTCAGTATTTGCCAATGCCTTAAAGAAGCGTTCTGGAAATCTTGGGAAGACTCTGAGCGGATACTGTCGGATCCTAGACAGTGGAAAGATTTCTTCGCAAAATTAATGAACCACGACTCCATCCAACATAAGGCAACGGTAATTTCTTCAGAGCATCGGCGTCTGGTAGAATAGCGAGATCGATTGAAGGCTGAAATTGCTGATTTAACGTCAAAGCTGGAGGGATGCGAGGTTGAGATAGTTGTTCGAGAGTGCTGAAATAGAGGTAGAGGTTGAGGCAAATTGTATACCCACATACGACATGAATAACCTGATCTCATTTCAGAAAGTAGTGAGCATGCTCGCGATCAAGAACAACAGTCAGGCCTATCTGGTTGATCCGTTAGCAGGATTGTTGGATATCCAGGAATAGTGGATGTAATCGATGTCGTGTCATTGATCCAAAAAACAACTGTTCCTTTCATTCATTTTGTTGTTTCTGTCGAATGAATTTTGCTTCTACTGAATGATCCATCCGATTGATTTCTCTTCCATTAAAATCATAATTTCAAACTCGTCAACATAAAACATTTAAGACTCATAAATGTGACCATTGGAAATTCAAACTAATTTAATGAGTACGTTGAGATTCTCCGGGAACTGTTGAGATTTCCCAACACTGTTGAGATTCTCTATGATCGATGTAGCATAATATTTCTGCCTATAAACAGCAGGATTGTGGGGCCACAAGTTTACATACTTGCAAACAATCCCAGCTACAATGTTCCCCCGAGAAGCGTTCTTCCCAAGCCCATCAGCTTCCCCACTAATCACAAAGCCTAGGTTCTCAACCTTAGACCCCATGAAAGCCTAAGTCCTCAACCTTAGGTAGAGGGTTCACTTCCATCGCCCGGCACCATGGCTCAAGTACAAGGTTGAGCCAAGCGACACAAAGTTTGCCCCAGGGTGCAAACGTCGCTTCATGGTGTCGGGCCACGGAGTCCTCCTTGCCTCATGGAATATATCTTTTCCAAATATTGCTTGCCGTGGAAGCAACAATATTGGTGAACTTTCGAGGCAGGTCTGGAGCAAACGAAGCAGGGGACATTGATGGCAACCCTAGCTGCTGATGCTCGCCAAACAAGGATGGAACTGGAGCTATGACCCCAGCGACCACGACAGTCGATCTTAGTGTCGACAATAGTGCATGCGACAATCAAAGATCGACATGTCTAGTTTCAAAGGAATGTATAGTTTTATTTCATATGTATCGATCCACTTGTACTTGTGATATTTCACAGGGAATCGACTTTGTTTATCAATTAAGTTTTTTTTTGTAACGTCGACTATCCCTATTAATTGTGACCATAACTCGGGACATCGAGACTGAATTTCTTTGGAATGTAAATCCCATAATGTCGATCGATGGAGTTTCAAATGTTTACCATTAACCTTCAAGGCATGCAACTCGCCATTTAAATATGACAAGTGATAAGCATTTTTGGGGTATACTTCATCGATCCTAAAAGGACCATCCCAAGTATGAGACCATTTGCCTACAAAATAATCTCTTTTCCCAATCGGGAGGATCATCTTCCAAACTAAGTTGTCTTTTTTGAAAGATGAGGTTAAAAATGAGGTTCATTGCCCTTGGATAGGTCGCTCCAGCATTCTTTAAACAAAAAGGCATGATAACCCATTCAAAAATTCCAAAAGGACAACGAAAAACGGTTTTATGTATATCATTTTCAGCAACAAAGATCTGGTTATACCCATAATAACCATCAATAAAAGACATAATCTTATGCCCGGACGTTTTATCGATGAGTTCATCCGCTATTGGCATCGTATATTCATCCTTCGGTGTTGCTTTGTTGAGATCTGTAAAATCGATACAAACTCGTATTTTCCCGTTTTTCTTTTTTACAAGAAGAATGGAAGAAATCCATTCTGTGTATCGAGATGTCCTGATATATCCAACGTCGAACAACTTCTTTACTTTCTCAAAGACTTGCTTTCTTTGTTCGCTTGGCAATCGACGTGGAATTTGTTTCACAGGTTTAAAGTCTGGAAGAGTAGACAAAGTATGTTCAACTAACTGTCGACCTAAACCAGGCATTTCAGTATAGTCCCGTGCAAAGCAATATTTGAATTCCTTTGAAAGTGTTAGAATCGATTGGAAGATATCATTTTCAATCGAACCACTTATAAAGGTAAGTCGCCGAGTCGCGTCGTCGCTTAAATTTTCAGTTACGAGAGGATCACGAGGCATCATTAATGTACATCGATCCTTAGGGGATTCAGCCATGGACTTATCACAAAACGTTGTTTTCTTCATAGTAGGATGAGATACAACGCCGGTCGAATCTACACACATTTTCAAACCAAGATTCGACCTATCCTCTTCAGCACACTGATCGGGATTATCTACGTCCAGAACTGGTTTCAAGACACATTTCAAGACTAACTCTAGGTCTAGTTAGCCTATACACTCGTAATCGCTCTAAGACAACAGTGACTATGTCTCCCTGATCATTATCAAGCATTTTCGTCCTCCCGGAGGAGTCTCTCGGGCTCCATGTCCGGGCTGCTAAAGTCAACATCCTTCTTTCCATCGATGGGTTGAGTTTTTACTCTTCCATTGATAGGCTTAAGGTTTCCATCTTCGATGGTATCTCCTGGGAGTAATCCAGCAGCTTCCTTAATAGAACAAAGGATACCAGCAAGCTCTGCTTCCCTCTTTGCCTGGGCTTCAGCTTCGATGGTCGGAGGCACTATATCAGAGTTCCATCCAGATGGAGCATCGACAATGGGATGAGGAGGTCCCCCGTATTTGACCAGGAAGTCAAACTTTCCAATTGGTTCTCCTAAGTGTCCAACATTCGGATCTCCAAGAGAATAATATCTCATCTTCAAACTCATGTCATCGACATCACCAATAACATTTCCTGTACAAATTTTGATAGGATTAAAATAAGTATTAATGGAGTAGAAGGAATCACTACTACCTTAACAACATAAGTTTTCGATGAAGAGTAGAAGGAATCACTGCTGCCTTATGCAACTAGTCTCGGCCTAAAATAGCAATAAATGTTGTGTCAACATCGATTATAAAGAAGGCAATTGTAATATTAGATCTCTCGACTTTCAACTTTAGTGGGAATATTCCCACACACTTCGACATTAGGCCATTGAAAACTGTTATGCCAACATCGGTGTTGATCACGTCAGCCTTATCGTACCCTAAGTATTTGAGGGTTCGCAAAGGCATTACGTTAACTGTTGCACCATTATCGACCAATATTTTCTTCAAAAGAACCCCATTAAAAGGAGTGCATCTGGGATTGCATCGAATGACTAGGCTTAATAAACCAGTTTACTGGAAAGCCTACAGGACAACGAAAAACCCAAGGAGCCGAAGTTTTAAGAATACCTGGGATAAGTTGATCGATCGTAGATCCTTCAAACTATGTGGGTAACGTAATAACGTTACATTCTACAGTATTGTCAAGAGCATCGAACCGGACTTGATTGTAATCCGAATCATCGAAGGTATCTTCAAAATCATCTTTCTCAACAATTTTCTCCTTATCCTTAGGAGGGTCTTTGTGGGGAATCGAATCATCTACCATAAACAGGTCATCATGGTGGATCTTCTCTTCTTCGACCATTGTAGGATCAACGGATTTTTGTCGTTTCACCTCTGCTTTCCTGCGACGTCTTTCTTTTCATTTCTTACTGCTCTTAGACGGAAGCGAAAAGCGATGATTGTTTACCTGCCTCCACTCGTGATCATTAGTACAGGAGAAATCAAGCCGACGTCGTCACGATCGATAATATTCAGGATATACCTGGACAAACTGTCCTTTCTGAGGATCATATCCTTGGACTTGCCCAACATCTTCTTTCTGAATAAAAAGATACATGCAATACAATGGGTTTGTTTCGATCATACCTTGAATCGGGTTGTCGACAAGGATTATGTCAAACTTGTTCGCTGAAGACATGACAATCAGCTTCTGGAGGTAATTGTACGAGCAGAGGTGACACAATTTAGAGATCAATATCTTGTTCCTTAGAATAGGCTGCATCGACTGCAAGTGTCGACTTTCTCAAGGAATTATGCAATTGGAGGTCACATCTTTGATAGCCTTCTCATCGAGACGTGCAGAGGGTCGAAGCTGATCTTTCACATCGCAGATCACTTGACTTGGCAGAGGAATCCACATCGCTGTTGACAGGCAGCGGAATAGACTGTGCATCGAGACAACGAGGTAGCCTTTGCCTTCTGAACAACGTGCCCATTATCAGGAAAAACCTTATGAGCATCAGGGACAGATCCTCTTCCCTTGGGGTTTCGATTGAACGCCTTCGAAGGCTCATAGAATCATCAAAGATTTGATCTTTTCGCATGCCTTTTTTTATCGTCGCACGTGAAATAAAAGAATATATAATAAGATAAAAAAAATTAAAAATTGAAAATAATACTGATTCCATCTGAGATCTCTTATGTTTTAATATCATTTTTTTAAAACAATCCATCCTTTTCGGGTTTATTGCGAGGGATCCCAATTGCAGCTCTCTTGACAGGAGTCAAATCAAGCCAATCCTTTGTCTGGTGATACTGAAGAAATTTCTTGAAGGTGAAACACTTGTCAGTAGTGTGAGTTTCATCCATATGCCATCAGCAAACTTCGTTCTCCAGCCTAGACGCAGCCACAGGGCAAGAGACGACCCCATTGTTGAGGAGATTCTTGAACAGCTTATTGACCACGTCAGTTTCCCCAAAAACATTGGGTTCCTGTAATACACGTCGAACAACATCAATCATGTTAATATCGAATGTATGTACCTCACAATCAGCAAAAGATTTTTGATAGACAGAAGATGACTCTTCAGATTCCTTGAAACACAAAATTTTGCCTTCGACAAGATCCGGAATGGGGTTTCTAAAGGTTAGACAGTCGCACGTGGCGTGAGTAAAGGACCCATGCCACTTGCAATAACTCTTCTTCTTCTCCCTGTCAGTCTGGGGAAGTTGATGGCCAGGTTTTCGGTTGATTCGATCTCGCTTATGGTGCCATTCGAAGATTTCATCAGCTTTCTCAACATCGAAGGAGTACTTTCGCTCCTCGTTCGACTTATGAGATGCTTTAGCCTTGAAATTCTTCTTTGACAGTGGATCGCAAACAGTGGCTTCACCTTTGACAAATTTGGCCAAATCGACCTCAACAAACGTATGTTCGAGCTGATATGCCGTACGCTCTCTTGATTCTTCTCTGAGTAAATTTTCATACTTAGTAGCCCTTAAAGCGAGTTCATAGAGATCTCTACACTTTCCTCCTTGAATTTTCTTTCAGATTCGAATATCCAAGGCATCTTGGGCCACATTGACCACCTAATCTTCACTGACTGATGTTTTGCATCTGAGTCAAGCATTTCGGAATCGCTGCAAGTTCTCCAGGCTGTTGTCGCATCTTAGTTAGCTCGACCAAAGAAATGGTCGAATCAAGATTAGCGAAGGCCTGCATGAACTGCATTTGCATATCCTGCCAATTCTGCACCGAGTTAGGTTGGAGATGGATGTACCAAGTAAATGTTGGCCCAGTAAGTGAATTGGGAAAGAGTCGAAGCTTCCAATGGTCACTGTTCGATGCCTCTTTCGTTTGGTGAGTATATCAAGCTATGTGCTCCATCGGCGTCATCTCATCTTCACCAGAGAATCTTGTAAAGTCGGGGATCTTATAACCCCTAGGATAAGGGTAATCTCGATCAATGAACTCAGGATACGGCGTCTTGTAAAGGTTAACCAGTTCGAGATGTACGGCTCCTGGGACTATCTGTTCGACTATTCGAGCGATCACATCTCCGTAGTCAACAAGATCGATGGGCTTAGGAGTTGACCTATCAGCCTTTCTGTCGAAGATAGGGACAGCCCTAGGAATATCGCCAAAAAGGTTCCTTCTTGGGAGTTGACCTTCCACCGGTGGTCCACGAGCAGGGTTATCGACGGTGGACCATCTATAATGGCTCTCCCATCGATGATGGGGAGGTGCATATGCCTACTGTCGAAATGGATTCTGCACATCATCATCAAGATCGATGAAATTATTGTAGCGATTCAATCGATCAGGTGTGGCAAAATCACCTCGATCATCAAAAAGGAAACGCGACCTACTTGGTTCCGCCCGTCGATAGTCTTGAGTTAAATGAACAGGATCATGGGTGGTCACATGATCGAAACTCACCCTGCGTTTTCCATCGCAAACGGCGGCCCTTCTGGCTGCAGTCTTTGGGAATATTCAGCATCAATCCTGGCAGTCAGTCCATGGAATTGTTTTTGTAACTCAAAGAAGTTCTCCTGATACTTGGCCTGCATCTCCAGAAACACCTCCAAAGGGACTGTCTCCGACACATTTGGCAGGACATTCGACACAGGGGAAGTTCCTAGCTCCTGCGTTTGGACATTTTGCTGTCCAAGGTTCTGGGAATTTGCTGCCTATTTCGATGGCTCTGTCCATTGTTAGTAGTTTGGTCTTACCTGGAATTGGTCTCTGAATCAACACGAGTATCAGTGTTAGCCGCACTCCAGGTTGTTGGCATTCCGTGTTATCACACGAAACTCACTTCCGACTCCCACTATGGTCGCCAAAAATGTGTTTGCGGGCGAAACACGTTGCGATATATCGGGGACTAACCGTTGAATGTGGTTGCCAATAAAATGAAGCAAAGAACAAAAAGCAATCAAGAATTCATTAATTCAAATGAATAAAACTTACAGCCATCTTGTAACAACACTTAAGACGATTGCGTACAATCAAGTTGACAATCAAGCAACCCTTCGGGGTCATAGAATAATTGTCTTATGTTTACAATTGACCAGGGCTGAATTATTTATAGACATTAATTAATAATTGCCGATCGACACTCATTTAACACATGCCGATAGTCTTAAAACTATAAAATTACTAACTGCAAAAACGACTTCACCATCGATCCTCATGGGCATCGACTTCGAGCTTCGACAAACATCATCGATGTTGAGGACCTTCAACGAGAACCCATCTTCGATCGCCTTCATCATCTGAACTCATATCTTCAATTGTCGCTTTAATGATTTTCTTTGACGATGCATCGATGATCGAACACTTCTCTAAACAACCTCGATCTTGGTCTCCTCGAAGGCCCATCGCTGAAAGCCAAAATGACGTTTGCTGTGTAAACACAACGAATAGGCCGTTATTTAAGGATCATGAACCACCAATTCTAACTCTGGGCCCTGTACTCCCGTCGTCTGTTTTTAAGGATCATGATATACCACAGACTTATCTTTTGACTTCGCCATCATGATTTATGCACTCCCGTCATCATGATTTCTACGCTCCCGTCTCCTGGTTCAATGCTAGGGAGCATGTAGGATTTCCCCCAACTGACGCCTCTACTGAGGTATAGTTTAAGTTATGGGAGGAGAAGAAGTTACGACGTTTGGGTTTGAAGGACTTAGTGTCTATTTCGAGGAAAATGAAGATCAGTTACTTTAAGGTCTATTCTAGTATGGTCCCTTTCTGGAATTCGCGATTAGATGTCGTTTTTCTTCCTGATGGACCCATGACTGTCACCATAGAGTACGTCTATTTATTGACGGGTTGTTCTGCCACGGGCGTTGATGTTCGCCTTCACAGAACATAAGGAAATCAGTTTCGATATAAGGGACATAAAATCCGTAATACGATTAATAGCCACACGGAGTTATTCCATACTGAAGGGGAAACAACTGCTCTACCGAAAGAGCACCAATAATTCAATTTTTTCCTCGAGTGGCTCAGTAAGTATATTTTCTACAGTCCTGGATGGCAAGCTGCAATCTACATGTCTTGGATCAGCAACTTCTTAGTCCAAGCTGATGGCACTGTATCTTTTGCACCCTTCCTCCCCCAGTTGTTATACAGAAGCCTTCGGGTCGCTTCCCCTATAGTTGAGGACAAAGGCTTTCCGAATCATCAGTCTGGAAGCCCGACATGGTTGTTGCATTTATGGGCGCATATCTGATTCCCTCGATTGTATTCTTTCAATAAAATAGTGCTCAAGGGTGACAGACGTTTCGGGCTAGACATTGCTTTGCATGCCTGTAGTAATTCCAAGACTTGGTCTACCATATCTTTTACCTCTTTGATGAAAGAGTTGGCTGATCCCCTTAGGGAACAAGAATGGGAGCCATATCCTCCCAACAAATTTTATGCTGCTCGAGACAATCTTACTAAGTGGGCTTATTGGGATAACGTTTTGACGCCTCCAAACTTTATTGGAGTTCATTTAGGAGACAAGTTTATATTTGAGATGTATAATCCGTAGCTGTGTGCTAGACAACTTGGTTTCTTCCATGATGTTAGTGTTCCTTTCCCTAGGTCCTACAACTTTTCATGCACGGAAAAACTGCAATTGTGGGTTTCAAAGATGCTGCTAAGGTGCTAGCTCGAACAACTGTGTCTTCCATCGAATTTCCTTTCTTCAAGAATGTAAGATTGGTGCTTCGGAGCTTTTCCAGGTTTATTGGGCTATGAATTGGTCTGAGCTAAAGGGTGACATGGCTATCCTGGACAGTACTTTGGGTGATCTTTATATGCCCATCCCTGCTTCAGAACGTAAGTTATGAACTTCTATAGTTTTGTTCATTGTTAAGTGTTATGATTTTAACTTTGCTCATCTATTGTTGCAACTCTCCTTCAGATGAGTGGTGAGGTGGCGCCCTTAGTTCTTAAGAAGAAGCGTAAAGTTCGGTCTGTATGATCCCTCAAGGACGGTGGTCTCAGAGAAGAACAATCTAAAGCTCGAGAGGATCGTCCTTCCAGAATGCAAAGTGAAGGGGCACCGGCCACCAAACAGCTTAAACGCGTTTTTCAAAGAAGGGTGAAGCCTGTGCTTAAGAAGCCCGATCTCCAAGTTCTAGATCAGAGCTCAGAGGCTAGGGGATCCACTTTGCCTCTTCTCGAGACGTCAACTATCGGGGTTAGTGAATCAATCCATGACCATGAGGTATCTCTTTACCTCTTTTATTTTCAGAGTTCGTTCTCCTTACGAAGTACTTATTCTCGAAGATGATGCAGGTCGACCCTCCTCACGTACAATCCGTCAAAGAGGATCCCCCCAACTGTTCCATCCTCTCCACGAGATGTTATGGACGCTCAATAGGCCACGTCTTTCAAGAATGTAGAGGGGTCTCGAGAGAGCGCTCCAATTCGCGAGGCTCGAGAGGTGTCAACTCCCGAGGATGGCAACAATACCGATAATCCACCTTTTGGAGTGGAGGAAGAAGTGGAGGAGATGCTCGTGATTGCTCCTCCCATTACTTCGGAGTTGTCAGGCATAGAAAAGCCGCCTCATGAAGATGCGACTCGAGAGGGGTGCTCCGGCTGATGTAAGAGAGCACTTTCTTTCTATTGCCCGAATTTGTACGTTTTTCTATACTACGGGGACGATGCTCGAGACCCATTCTGTATATCTAGACATTCCATTGTAACCAGCTTGAAAAGGTTTTCTTACTTCTTCATACACGAGATAAATACTTCGCCAATCATCCTCCGAGGGGCCTCTTGGACAGGCTTGAAATTCTCTCAATGGGAGTTTGTGTTCTACCAAATTTCTATCAAGTCCTGGCATCTCTGTATAATCCCAGGCGAAGCAATCTCGGAACTCGTGCAACAGTTCTTTTAGAGGTGTTGCTAATTCATTGTCTAGAATTGCACTCATGTAAGTGAGACGAGGATTTTCAATAGAACCTAGATTAATACTAATTAAAGGATCTGAATTTGAAAACAATGTTTCTCAACCGTAGTCGTCGAGTTGAAGAGGAAAACGTCTAAAAAGGACCTAGATTTGAATTGAAAAGATACTGGTGCGATGCAACGCACTTTTTTAGAATTGAAATAATTAAAAGGGTGTGCTTATCTGTGGACGTCGACCGGGTCCTGTACGTCTTCAATCTTCGTACGTCCCTTCACGTAGGAGTCTATCGGGCTCCAACTCCGTGTTACCATCATGCTCTCGAGCAGGTTCCGTGTTGGCATCTTGCTCTTAGGCAGGCTCTGCGTTATTGTCTTGCTCTCGAGTCGCTTGTCTAGTGCGATACCCAACATCAGTGAACTTCATGTCCCCAACAATGATTCCAACTTGAGTTAGGACGATATCTCCCTCTGGCATTCCAACTTGAGTCAGGACGAAGCAAGTGATAAGTATCCCTTCTTCAGGCACCAGCATACCTGGATTTCCTCATCATCCGATTCCTCTATGGCGAAGCTAAACAACGGGGTGAAGCCTATCTCTTGAGGAGCGTTATCATCCTCGTCGCTTCCCCATCCGCTCAGGACTATAGGTGGATAAACCCTTGTTTTAGTCTGATGAGTCATGACTTTCTCGACCTCGAGATTCAACGACCTGTTCTCTTGACTATCTTTCTTCTCCTGTTTCTTCTCCTCGAGTTCTGCAATAAAACATAGAGGCTTTGATTCACAATAACAATAATTTTTATCAGCTCGCATGAGCTCTATATCATCATCAAGCCATATCATCAATTCTTTCTGAAGAATCGATAGTACAACAGCGGCTTTGTGTAGCCAGTCTCGACCCAGGAGAGCATTGAAGGCCGACGTGATGTCTAGCAAGAAGAAAGAAATCTCCATCTCTTGTCTTCCTACTCGGAGGTTTACCGAGAACACTCCCATGCATTCGGATTTCCTTCCATTGAATGCCGTGGTCAACATCCTCATGTCTGTCAATTGGCACCTATCTTTGCTCGGAAAGTCTAGAAGGGGAGGATGGTAACTGTGGCCCCATTATCCACCAGCACCTTGTTCAAACTCACTCCATCGAGCATGGAATTGATGTGCTGCATCATCGTGAGAGTAGGTTTCTCAAACCAATGAAGAGGAGATCCCTTCGGGAACCTCACACTTGATTTAGGGATTTTACGCACTGCACCTTTAGTGCGCGTAGCCTTTTTACCTTCTCGCGAGAAACAGAAAGGCAGCTGAACCATGTTACAGGAGGTCATCATAGGATCTTCGTCCTCTTGATGTTCTTCGGGGGTTCCCTCTTGTAGAGGCGTGTAGTCTACGTGATCATCATAGGCAATGCCTTCTTCAACTTCATCCTCTGCATGGTGTTTTTTCTCGAGGCTTGTCCGTTTCTTTTGGTGAAACGCTTCTGCTTTTCTTATATTCCCTTTGGGTCCATCTCAGGACTCTCTTGTGTGTTGCTTTTGGGATTATTATTTTCTTGCAAACTCGCTGCCACTCTGATTGCGGATCTCCCAAGGTCTCTCCTACAATTCGCCCGAAACTCTTAATAGGGCATTTCATGTAAACAAAACTTCCCTTCACGAGGTCGTAGCCTCGAATTTCTTGCACGTTAGATACAGGCATCACAGCATCAATAAAGTTGGTGGTGGAATTACCTGTGATCTCACTCTTAAGTTTAATCTTAATCTCTTTATTGGTTGACATATGAACAGGAAATACATCACACAACACTTGGAGCACATTTATGTGATGAAAAAGTTATTTGATACGATCAGCTTGCATTTCACACACAACATTTTCTCCTTGAGGAAGCGAGCAATTTGTGGACCCTCTTGTATCAGTTTTGGGGTGATCTGGGCCACTTCTTTTCCTTTCTCCTCAGCAGCAATCCTTTTAGTTTTGACTAATGCAGGATCGAGGTCATCGCACTTCTCGGGTTCAGCCTTGTCTTAAACATTCCGTTTGATTCTGCCACGGCCGTTCAGACGTTCGAGGAACAGAAGGTCTATTGACCTGTTCTCCTTCATCAAGTTGCCTCTATCAAGACTCATGACCAGCTGATCCAGATGAAGGACTTCCCGAGGGGTATCTTTGGGCAAAACGGGAGTGTGAAGGCCCCATTCCCATGGCCACCTCCTCGAGTTGAGTTAGATCATACCACACATTTTCTTTGTTAATTTACAATACCTGTGGAAGTTGCGACATTTATCCGTTGTATGGGAAGCATCCAGATGCCAGTGAAAATGCTCCTCATGAATTTCTCGAGGCGGGCAATTCACCACTTGCCTCTCGAGCAATTGCTTAAAGAGCCTGTTGGCCACAATGGTTTCTCTAGACACCTTGATTCCTTGCGATGCATATGTTTGAGTCTCGAGATAAAAAGTAGATACGTCGTCATCAACACATTTAGAACACTTATTTTCATTCTCGAGGGAATACATATGTATTATGGGCTCTTCGCAAAAGGGGTTTTCACTATCGCACTCGACTCATTCACTTCAGCAAACTTTAATTCTTTCAACTTGATTAAATCCTGGATCAAGTTCCTAAAATGCACGGACTCTTGAGTCGAGTGAGTGAACGTCCCGTGCCATTTGCTATGTTTTCTACGTTTTTCTCGATCTTTTTGTGGTAACTTATGACCAGGTTTGAGCTTTGCACGCTCTTTTTAGTACAACCAGTCAAAATTTTTGTCTATTTGTTCTATATCGAAGGAGAATTTTCTCTCTCCTTCGGACTTGGGAGAAGCTCGAGCTTTAGAATCTTTCTTTACCAGAGGCTCACATATGGTCTGTTCTCCCTTTACAAACTCAGCTAGATCGATTTCGGCCCATTCAGCCTGACAATTCCTAACCGAGTGGAACTCTTCTAATAAGAGATTGTGATAATCAGTGGCGCGCCTTGAGAGTTCATAGAAATCTCGAAAACGTTCTCTCAAAAGTTTCTTCCTTATCTCTAGAGATAAGGCACTCTGTGCTATCTCGAGATGACCTCTTTAAGCCAAAACCGTTGCACGCTTCAACAGGTTCTTTCTAAACTTGACTAGGAATAAAGAAAGACTCTCACCGAGAAGTTGTTTCATTTTCAGGATTTCTCCTAGAGTAACCACTGAATCTAGCCTATCGAACGCTTTAAGAAACTGGGTTTGCATTTCGACCCAGCTCGGGATAGCGTTCGAGAGGAGTTTCGAGTACCAGCTAAAGGCATCTCCCGTCAAAGATTATGGGAACAACTTTAGTTTTAGCATATCATTGCTCGACATTTCTCCCATTTGATAGGTGAACCTAGCTATGTGCTCTATAAGAGTCATTTCATCTTCCCCTGAAAACAAAGTGAAGGTAAGCGCGTGCCAAAGTTGGTTTATGGGATAGCCAACTTTTTAAGTTCAGCACCGCCCGAACCAGTTGCCTGGGCTCCATTCTTTTAGGGATAGTCTGCCAAGGTTTGCACAAGGCGACAACATGTAGCAATCCCAAGGGGGTTATTCTTTCGAAGTCTACAACCCTCAGCTCTGTGCGCGACAGTTAGGATTGTGTAGAGTTCTTCAGTGCCCTTTGCCGACACACCCAACCTTGAACTCCAAACGAGGGCCACCATCTCCTATCCAAAGGAGACCCTTGAGTCCGCTTTGGCTAAGAAAGCGGAACTCCGACGCATGGAATTTCATCTTGAATCCACCTCAGTGTCTGCCACAGAGTTTTTCTCTGTTCAGTGGGCGATCTCTTTCGACATCTTATTGAAGCAGATGTCTTTTCTTCGGACTTCGACGGAACCTGACCACCACCTTACTTCTGATATGATGTTGAAAGTGGGGTACAAGTTTCCTCAAGGTATATTTTTAAGCTTTTTTTTCTTAATTCGGATTTTGAGCTCCTCATTAACAATGAACCACAGTTCTGGATGTAGGTTCTGAAGATTCTTTATCGAAAAGCGACCCTTCTCCTCCGGTCAGGCGTCGAACTCGTCAAAGAAAACCTATTCTTGCTCTAAGGGCAAGCGGGTTAAGGAGGAAGCCACTAGTAAGCGCAAGGCTCCTGTCCCTGAATCATACGATTCTGATGAAGTTCCAATTGCGACCTCCTTCAAACGCCGTCGTCCTGTTGTTCTAGCTCCAATTCCTACTTCTGTTAAGGCCCCAGAGCCGCCTCCTGTGAGGTAGACTATGCTTTTGTTAGGACATGGTGAGGTTCTGCCTACATTAACTGTGTAATGCTGGTTTGCAGTGAATCAGATAGAACCCCGCGTCCGTTCTTCGGGGTTGGCCAAGAAACTGAGTCTCTACGGAGGACGGTATGACCCTGTGTCGACATTTTCTTTCATGTTATATAGGTTAAATGTCCTTTCGACCCCGAAGAAGAGGTTTTTGAGGAAGCTGGGTCGCCTCCTCTTGCTGAGGTAATAGAAATAGACTCTTGTAGACTAGTTTAAAGGTTGTGCTAACTGGTCTATTTTGTTTGTAATCAATTCATGCTTCTGCTCCTGTAATCCTACCTGCCCCAACCACCGAAGGCCAATAGAAATTCCCTGCTGTTACAGCGGTGACCGTGACTCCAGGAGCGGTAAACAAAGCCCAGCCTTCTGCTTCCAAGAGTTTGATGTTGGTTAGCCATCCCCTGGGTCAGCCGTCAAGAGAGCTACCCGGTGAAGGTGTTCCGGACATCTTGAGCGACTACGACCGCCTGATGCAGCTTGTGGATCACGTCGGAGAGATCCTTCACCTTGAAGTTTTGTCTGAGGACCAGTTTAAGGACCTTCAGAGTTGCATTAAAGAGATTGAAGATTCTCCAACTGCCACTATCGAGATGCAGGCGGCGTGTGAAGAATTTAAGTGGCGTTTTTGGCCTGACTGGTCGACATACATGCAACACATTGCGGTGGTTGATAATGCCCAGTCCAGAATCGCTAGCGTCCTGAAGAAACATGCGAAAGAAGAGGCTGACCTACAACATCTTAGGGGGCAGAGAGAAGATTTGGCCTGCGAGCTAGCACAAGTCCAGGCCAAAATTGCGGACCTTACGGCTTTATAGAGGGATCTCAAGGATCGAGCTTCTGCGGTGGACTCCCTGCTTACGGAAAGATCTGCCACCGGCTCTGGGCAGCAGGACCAAGATGAACTGAAGTCTTGGTTTCGCCAAAGGAATGCAGTCACCGTTAAGAAGACCCAGGCTAAGGTCTTGTCCTTTTTGTTTACGGACGCAGCGCGTGGGGTGCCTGGATCGAGTATGTCGAGGATCATGTAGTCTGTTATTTTCTTAGGGGTATCAAAGAGTGATACCCTTGAACTTTTCTTCGGTTGTAGACTTCAAATCTAATTTCTTAGTCTACAGTAATAAAGCTTTACTTGGTTAGCTTTTCACTATCTGTTCCCATATAGATGGGCAGCGTTTGCTCAGAATCTTGCCATGCGATTCCCTGATAGTCTTTCTATAAAGCTTCAAATACTTGCCATTGATCTTTAAAGGTTGTTTAACTCCCTCAAGAGTCGACAACCTATAGTTATTCGCTGAAAAAATCTCGCTGACTTGATATGGCCCTTCCCAGCTCGGGGACCATTTTCCAAGAATTTGGTCTTTAGCCCTTAGTGGTAGGATCATTTTCCAAACCAAGTCGCCGACTTGAAAATGTTTGTGAACAACTCTCTTATTGTAATGACGGGCTATTCTTTGCTTATGCACCTCTATTTTGTCTACAGCCTCTAACCTCTTCTTTTCTAATTCCTCCAAGGTACATGGCCTCGTCTTGTAGGCAAGCCTGGCTGACACGGAGCGATTTATACCTCATCTAAATAGGTAACACTGCGTCATGACCATAGACTAATGCGAATAAGAGCTTCTCCGATGCTTTCACGTTTGGTAACCCTCAAAGCCCAAAGAGTATCATCTAAAATTTCATGCCATTTCCTCGAATTAAGCCCGATCATCTTCTGGATATTGTTTTTAATAAGCTTATTGGAAGCTTCAGCCTGTCCATTTGCCTGAGGGTAATACGGAGTAGAATTCAGGATTGAGAAACCAAATTCTTCGGCGAATTCCTTTACTTTTAAATTATTAAAAGTTGTTCCATTATCCACGACAATATTTTGAGGAATGCCAAAGCGGTAAATAATGTTAGTTCGTAAGAAGCTGATGACCTCGCTATGGTCAACTTTCTTGTAGACTTGCGCTTCTACCCATTTGGTGAAATAGTCTGTCGCTAGCAAGATGTATGCATCCCCTCGGCTAGAGTGGGGGTGTATCTCTCCTATCACATTTAAAGCCCAGGTCCTAAAAAGCCAGGGTTTAATTACAGGGGTTAACTCGGTCACCGGAATGCGAGTTATGGAGCCATGTCGCTGGCATTCCTGACATCCCTTGGCCATTTTGATGCAATTTTTCATCATCGATGGCCAATAGAACCCATGTCTGCGAATGGTCCAACACATTTTTATCCCTGCTTGGTGCGATCCACAGAGTCCTTCATGGGTTTCCAACATTATTGGGGTAGCCTCATCCAAGTCTACACACCTTAGGAGGATTCCGTTTGTATCTTTTCTGTAGACCACGCCGTCTAGAAGAACATATGACAGAGCCTGAACTTTAATTCGCTGTTTGGCTTTTTTACTGGGATCCGCCAGAAAATCAGCTATTGGTCTCCTCCAGTCTTTTTCTTGTTCCATTATGTCTACAGCCACGACTATGGTCTCTGGGTGTAGATACGAACCTATTTCGGGTATGTTTCCCTTTTCCAGCCTGGTTTAATATCCATATGCTAATTGAGCCATGCTATTAGCACCACATTCTCTTCTCGCCCTACGAATTGGAACGAGACGAGTTCGAATCCCGTAATGAATCGTTGGACTATCTTTAGATAAGGTAATAGCCTGCCTTGACAGGTGCATTCCTCATTAACTTGGTTAATAACTAGTTGCGAATCTCCCATGTTTCGCCTTTAGCGCTAAAAGTTCCTTTAGCACCGTTATCAATGCTTCGTATTCTGTCGCATTGTTGATAGGTATTACCTGGAGGCGAAAAGCTAACCTGATGTCTTTATCCATTGGGGAAATTATGTGAATTCCTATCCCAGCCCCATTCTTAGTGGACGAACCGTAAAACCAGGCCTGCCAAACCTCCTTAGTTGCGTCTTCTTGGTCTATAGACAAGGCTGGGTCGTGTTCGACTAGAAAATCAGCCAATCCTTGTCCTTTAGTCGACTGCTGAGATTTATATCTCAAGTCATACGGGGATAAGATTAGGCTCCATTTACTAATTCGTCCGTTTAGCAATGGACTCTCGAAGAAGTACTTAATAATGGGTGATTTAGTCACCACGTAGACTTCACTGCTTCCAATGTAGTGTCTCAGCTTCATGACGGCGTAGAATACTGATAGACACAACTTTTCTTTTAGGGCATATCTGCCCTCGACAGGAGTCGGTTGTCTCGATAAATAGTAAACAGCTCTTTCGCGTCAATTTCGTCTACTTAGGCTAACATAGCCCCTATGGTAGTTTCAGTAGCTGCTACGTATAGAATAAAAGGTTTCCCTGGTTGAGGGGGTATTAATACGGGTAGATGCGTTAGATACTTCTTTAGAGCATTGAACGCCCCTTCGTGCTTTTCCGTCGACTTGAAACTGTTTTGTCCCCTCAACAAATTGCCGAATACTTCGGTCTTTCCTGCGATGTTCCCAATGAACCTTCGCAGATAATTGATTCTACCGAGGAACGCTTGCAACTCTTTTTTGTTTCTAGGTGCGGCCAAATTTTGAATGGCTTTTACCTTGTTCTGATCAACCTCTAAACTACGTTGGTGTACCAAGAAACCCAGAAATTGTCCGGCTTTAACACCAAAGGCGCATTTAAGCGGGTTTAGTTTTAGTTGGTGTTTTCTCATCTTCATGAAAGCATTTCTGAGATGGTATACATGGAGATCTACTCTTGTAGACTTAACTACTATATCATCGATGTATACTTCTACCGTTTTGCCAAGAGAGGCATCAAATATAGTGTTCATTGCTCGCTGATAAGTAGCGCCACCATTCTTCAACCCGAATGGCACTACTACCCACTTGAAAATCCCTAAGGGACATCTGAATGTCGTTTTGTGTATGTCTTCTTCTGCGATGAAGATTTGGTTGTACCCAGAAAACCCATCCATAAATGACATACGTTGGTGCCCTGTTGTCTTATCTATGAGATCATCTGCGATCGGCATAGGGTATTCATCTTTTGGGGTGAAGCGGTTGAGGACTCTAAAGTCTATACAGACTCTGATCTTACCATTCTTTTTAAGGACGGGCACTATACTAGAGATCCATTCTGTATAGTGCGAAGTCCTGATATAACCTGCCCGAAAAAGTTTTTAACTTCTTCAAAGACTAACTGTGTGACTTCGGTAGTCATGCGCCTGGGTGCTTGCTGCACTGGCGTAAAATCCTTTTTAATAGGAAGAGTGTGTTCCACAAGTCTACGGACCAATCCTGGCATTTCAGTGTAATCCCAGGCAAAACAGTCTTTGAATTCCTCAAGTACTCCCCTAATCGCATTAAAAAGTTCTTTATTTATAGAAGTACTGATGAAAAGAAATCTAGGAGATGACTCATTTCTTAGGTTAATGCTGACCAATGGGTCGTATGGTGTCATCAAAGACTCTCGTTCCTCTGAACCGCCTAAGTCAGTGGATACGGGCTTATTACAGGCACTAGGCGCTCTAAGCGCTTCTGAGTTTATTGAAAACCAAGAGACGGGTTGACTACAGTAGCGATTTCCTTGGTAAACTTGAAGTCGTCGAAGGACATCGGCGACTACTTCGGTTACTCTCTCATTCTGGTCCATAAGACCCTTCCTTGAGGAGTCTATCGGGCTCCAACTCCGTAGTACCATTGTGCTGGTCTCTCGCTACTCCCTCTTCTTTTGGCTTGTCAGACGCCACAGGGTTCTCCCCTGAGTTAACTTCTTGGAGAAACTCCTTTATATCTTGAGTAGACAGCTCATCTCCCCACTAGTTGGAACGATCGGCCCTGTATCTGGCTTGGGATGCGATGTCCCGTAGTCTACGATGTAATCAAACTTTCCGGACGGCTCACCCAAGGGGCCCTACTGTACGGTTGCCAAGCTTATAGCGTTGGTCCAGCGTGAGGTCCTTGATAGTCTTGCTTGTTTTTGCATGCAAGATACCCTTGTCACAACAGGAATATTCATCAGCCTTGATAATTTCAATTTCAGAGTCAACCCAAAGCAACAATTCTCTATGCAACGTAGAAGGGATAGCAACAGCTTTATGGAGCAAGTCGAGGCCCAATAGTGCATTAAAAGTGGGAATTATGTCTATCACGAAGAAGGCAATTTCCCTTTTCTGGCGCCCTACTTCAAGGTGCACCAAGAAAACCCCCAGGCATTCAGATTTCCTGCCATTAAACCCACTCATAGCGACATTGGTTTTAGCCAAGTCACAAGGCTCATATCCAAGCAATTTAAACCTGGATAGAGGGAGCACGTTTATAGTCGCTCCGTTGTTTACAAGGACTCGACTTACTACTGTACCGTCAAAGGTAGCAGTTATGTATAATGAATGCATGTGTTGTTTCATGCTGTCAGATGGCTTTTCTAACCAATTTAATGGAAAGCCTGCTGGGTAAGCTGGAGAACAAGGAAAAGGCACTTTACCTATTAGAGTCCTTGTGTCCCACTTACAAGCGAAGTCTGCAGGCAGGGTAAGAGCATTGCAGCTCACGACTGGCCTCATTTCCCCGTCGACATCACTTGGGATCTCGCTCCGGAGTGGGGTATAGTCAAAACTTGAGGAAGTAGTCGATGCAGCAGGAAGTGCAGAGCTGAGTAATCATGATCTTGTTTTGAGCTATGAGCTTGCATTTCTCACAGAGCATCTTTGCTTCCAAAAACTGAGCTATTGGTGGGCCTGTCCGGATTGCCTGGATGTCTACCTTAGGCATTCCCTGTCTTGGCTTGTTCATCCTCTCTTGTGTCCGCTCAGACCTTTGGCCTCTACTAGAATTATCTGCTTCTGTGCTTCCAGGGCGAGACTCATCAGAATGACCAGTCCTTTCTTGCCCTGATTTAGCACCTTGCTGGGACGAGGAGCCATTAAACTCCAGATGTCGCCTGGGGCGCTCGGGCGCACGTGGTGGTGGCTCAGGCGCTCGGCCTCGGCCATGTGAACCACCTCTTCCTCCTCGGTTTGCGGGTCCGCGCTCTGTGCTTAGAGGGCTTTTAAATGCCCTTTGCAAGTTGTTAAAAGCGCTTCGCGAACCTGAGGGCACTACTCCCATAGCTTCTTCTTCAAGCGGGGTCAGATCGTACCAGGTATCGCTCTGATTGTTCTGGAGATACTTCCTGAAAGTATTGCATCGATCGGTGGCGTGCGTGTTATCCATATGCCAGCAGCAAAAGCTAGGCGCAACCTCCTTGACCAGACAGGTGACTACACCTTTATCAGCCAGTCGGCGAAAAAGTTCATTCGCCACTAAAGTCTCCCCGGGGATCATTACGTCCTAAAGGGAATAATGATCTATATTAGTTTTGATGAAATTGATGTCTACATCAGCAACATCGAACATATGAATAGCTATTTCATCATCAAAAGGTCTGTCGACGACCATTGTCACTTCGTCGACCTCAGGGAAACATAATTCCTTGGACTCTATAAGGTCCTGAATTATATTCCTGAATGACAAGCAATCTCTGGTCGTATGTGTAAATGACCCATGCCACTTGCAATAATTTCTAGTCTTTTTCCTGACCCGGTTTGAGCTTAATGTGTTTCCGTTGAATGAGCCAATCAAAAATCGCATTCGCCTTGTCTATGTCGAACGAATATTTTCTTTCTTCGTTGGACTTCTGGGATGCTTTGGCTTTGGAGTTTTTCCTTGGGAGTAGGGGTGTAAACGAGCCGAGCCGAGCCCGAACAGTAGTGGGCTCGGGCTCGGGCTCGTCAGAGAACTCCTAGGCTCGAGCTCGAGCTCGATAAAACTCGTATATACGAGCTCGAACTCGAGCTCGTTTATTTTTTTGGAGCTCGAGCTCGTTTTGAGCTTGATTCTTACTAGGCTCGATTAGAGCTCGAGCTCGATATCAATTCTTAACCAAAATAAAACTCAAAATTACCTCATAAAGTCATATAACAATAGATTAAAGTGGCATGATTAAGCATATAACATCTTTGAATAACTATGAAAGTCCCAAGTAATCTTAATAATCTTCAATATATGAGAACGTAAGCAAAATCAAGTATCAAAGTAGTGTTCCAACATAGTTTCTTCAAATTTCGCAAACAAGTCATGGTTGCCTAGCCTCTTGAATTACCATTACTTGAGGATAATAGCACCACGTGAACACCTACAGTTGGAAATTAAAATAAAAAATATAAGCGGTGCCAATATTATATTATTTTCCAAAATGTGTACTCGATTCTCACCAATCTAAAAGATGTAACTTGCATTTGCCATGTTTGATCATGGAATAGGAAGTGTGATCTGTAATAGCTGGTTCGATTCCTACAAAATTACATAAATATCAATAACTAAAAACTAAAATATAGAGATTTCATAATAGAAATAATAAGAACTTTACTTTATTACTTTTCTTGACTTTGTGTAAATTCCTACACCAGACACTTCCACAAAGTAAGACTTGCACAGTTTCTGTAGACAACGAGGCACGATAAGCATTAATAATTCTTCCACCTGCACTAAATGTTGCCTCCGATGCTACACTTGTAATGGGAATGGCAAGAATGTCACGGGCAATTTTAGACAAGATACGATACTTCGATGCATTAACTTTCCACCATTCTAATGCATCAAAGCTTGAACTTGTATCACCAATATAACAACCTTCCTCAAGATAGTTCTCTAACTCACTCTTTGAAGGTTGAGTGGTCTCTACAGATTTAACAAACTGAGCAAACTCTGACCAACCCGATGATGAAGATAATGACTCAGTGATCATAGGATTTTGCCCACTTTGCGATAATTGTTCTTCACTTTCACTTCTATATTCAGCTACATAATCATCATATAAACCATACAAAGCATCACGGACAAGTTGAATGTTGACATTTGATTCACTGGCTGAATACAGTCTTGGAAAACAAAACTCAATCACCCTAAATTTGCATCTTGAATCTAAAATTGATGCAATAGCCATCAACAAATTGCAATCACTCCAATACTTGTCAAATTTTTCCTTCATCTTATTCACCATCGAAAAGAGAAAACGCTTCTCATCATTGATTTCAGTGAACTTTCTATCCAATATAATCTTCACCCTATAAATTTCATGAAGGAATAAGTTTGAAGTGGGGTATTTACTACCTGAAATAATATTGGTGATGGAATTGAAAACACCCAAAATCTCACAAACTTGTTCAACTTTCGCCCAATCTTCAACCTTTGGGCAACAATAGTAAGATGTTTCCCGCTCCGCATATCGTGGAAAAACCTCTTTGAACTTGATAGCCTTCGACAACATTTCATATGTGGAATTCCATCTCGTCTTACAATCAATGACAAGTCTTCTGTCAGGTAGTTGTAGTTGTTGCACAATCTCAGAGAACATCTTCAATCGTGTTTCATTGTGATTGATAAAAACCACACTATCATGTATATCTTCAATGATCCCTTTAATTTCAGAAAGCCCATCTTGAACCATAAGATTCAATATGTGTGCACAGCAACGAACATGAAAGAGCTTTCCATCACACAATAGCTTATTCTGTCTGGAGAAAGTATCCTTCAAAGTTCTCAGCGCCACATCATTCTTCGAAGCATTATCGACTGTGAATAATAATATCATTTATTTAGAATAAATAAGATAACCAAAATTTAAATCAACTATAAAATAAAATATTACATACCTTATTCTCAAGTCCCCATTCCTTTAAACATTTGTAAATCCCGTCAAAAATATGAATCCCACGAAGAGGAGGTGAAAGATGAACAAAATTTAGAACTCTCTTCTGTAGTTGCCAATTAGAATCCACAAAATGGCCTGCTATCACCATACATTCAATTCTCTGGTGAGATGACTTCCACATATCAGTAGTAAGACTAATCCTCTTCACATCTTTCAGTAAACACCGTAATTTTTCTTTTTCAATTTCATAAACTTGCACACAATCCTTCTTGATGGTGTTGCATGAAATCTTCTCCCACTGAGGCATTCCACGCTTTTGCATAAGGTTGAATCCTTCTTCTTCAACAATCGAGAATGGATGTTCATGCATTAAAATCCAATGCGCGACGACTTCTCTCATTTTTATCATATCAAGCTTTCCATCCATATAAGCAGGCCCCATCAAAATCGGATTAGAACCAGTAGGCTTGAACGATAACATTTGTTGTTATTGTCCTTTTCGTGCTCTAAGTTGACACGAATTTAAGTGCCTCCTCAAGTGAGTAGTCGCAGAACCATTGTAAGATAAGTGGGTCTTACAATGGATGCACTCCACTTTCTTAACCCCTTTTGCAACAATTACTATTTTCATTTCCAGCCAAACTTAGGAAGTTTTTGCTTTCTTCTTTACTTGAAATTCACAAGTTTCATCTTCCTTGGTTGTTTCTCCACCATCTACACTAACAACTTCATGACTTTCTATTGTGTCATCAACACTTGGATTACTAGCTTGACCAATCGATTCTTGTGTGTGTGATGATTTCATCTAAAAAAAAACAAAGGGGGATGTTAACAATTTTACGAGTCTAAAATGAAAAGCTATGAAAATTAACCGAGAACCAATGTCGGGGATGGTGTCTGTAGTAAGGTGTTCATCTAGTCACTGTAGCAATTGCTTAAGACTAGTACCTAAGCCATGCCTCTTCCTAGGCTCCTCATATTTGGCAGACTTGTATTATCTAAATTCGTCGTTCATTAAAAAAAATTCTTCGTCTTCAGAAGAATGAAGTCGCTCACACATCATGGGTTCCCCCTCCCCAAAATCTAATAGAAACATCACCAATCCCAGGAAAATTCCAACGAACTAAATGATGCTCAAAAGGAAAAAAAAAAACAAACCACCGAAACGGGAAACGACGACACTGATCAAAGTGGCATCCGAAAGAAGGGGAGTATAAAAGAAACAATGGGGGAGAGGCGGGATATGGAGAATACAGATTGGGGGAGGTTGAAATTATGGGTTATGGAGCATACAGACGCTCCAATCGGCCAGACAGAAAACCCTAAAAGATGTGTCACACACACGATCCAACGCAGAAAAAAGAGGCGAATCGTCATAGTGGCGTCAAGTGTTGTACCTTGGAAGAAGAGATGCCGGATTTCGACTTCGCGAGACCGGAGGACGATGGGATCGGGCCGATCGGCGTGCTAGGCGGATGGAGAAAAGAACGCAGGAAAAAGACGGAAAAAAATATAAGGTAATAGGGTTCGAACCCCTTACCTATTAGTTGGGTAACAAAATTTTAACCATCTGGACTATTAAATATTTCTTGTTCATATAGGCTCGCGAATAGTTCTAATAAAAATTTTATGGCTCGAGCTCGAGCTCGTTTACATTCGAATCGAGCTCGAGCTTTTCTCGAGCCGTTTGCGAACCGTTCTCGAACAGTTCTGATCATTTACACCCCTACTTGGGAGTGGTTCACAAACCGTCGCTTCGTCTTTCACGAATTCGGCCGTATCCACCTCAAAGGTTTCAAGATGAAAAGCATGTTTAGCCTGCGCTTCTTCCATCAGTAACTGATGGTACTCCGTTGCCCTTCTGGCCAGGTCATACAGGTCATTAAACCTCTTTCCCTGTAGCTTTTTCTTGAAAGGCTTGGACAGCGCGTTTAACGCGATCATCAGTTGATCCCTTTCAGGAATCGCAGGTCTACAGCGCAGTAGCGCTTTTCGCAGGCGCATAAGGAACTGCCCTGGATGTTTTCCGGCGGCTTGCTTAGGTCGCATTACCTCAAAGATTGACATAGGCGTGTCTAACCGTGCGAATGCCTTCATAAAAGAAGACTGCATCTCTGCCCATGTTGTCACTAATCTAGGAGGTAGACTTGCGTACCATGTAAAGGCATCTCCTGTGAGAGAGTTCGAGAAGAGCTTTAGCTTCCAAAAATCGTTTGCTGCAGCATCCCCTGCCTGATGAGTGAACCAGGCTATATGCTCTTCGGGCGTCATCTCATCTTCTCCCGAAAAACGGGAAAAGTCAGGCACCCTGTACCCCCTGGGAAGAGGATATTCTCTATCGATATAGGCAGGGTAGGGACTCCTGTATAAACCAGGGTCCTCTTGCCTAACCACTCCAAGTACCATCTGCTCCAAAACCTGAGCGATCTTCTCCCTCAGATTCGGTGGTGGTGGAGGAACGGGGTCGAATTGCTCTCGGACGTATCCCACTTTATCTGGAGGATACGGCACCCTCGAGGTTACTCGAGGTGGCTGAGGGTTCACTGAGACATTAGTGTAGAAGCTCTCTGCCCGTGGTAAATTTCCCATTATGGAGCTTCTCCTGGAGGAATCTCCTCAACAGGTTCTTTACCAGGTCGACGTGGGGGTATGGCACTCGCGCACCTGTTCGTCTCGTCCTGAACCTCTACTTCATCGTCTACAGGATTCATTGCGTAAACCGTATTCGCTCTCCAGGTAGGAGATCGGGAGGTCGTAGGCCTTGATGGGGACATTCGGTCCCTGCCACCGACTTCTGTAGCCCGTGGGTTAGTACCACCCCAAGGCTCATCTCCCTGAAACGATACGTTGCGCCTCTCTACGTGCCGAGCGTCTTCCATGAAGGAATTGTGCCTGTCTACGGGGGTACTTAGTTTCATCGCAGCGCTTCGCCTACTCAAAGCACTGAGCTGCTCCAAAATTTGAGCCATGTTGTCTTGCAATCCAGTGATATGTTGGTCCATTAGATTCCTCATATCGTTGAATTTTTTGTGGAATTCAATTCTGGAAATGAACTCAAAAGGAGTATGACCTCCGGAATCGAATTGATTCCCGGTCTCTTGGCTTCTTAGAGCCGTGCTCTCGTCACTCAAGTTGGCTGGTGGATTCTGCTCATCTCCATCTGATGGAGGGGGAGGATCACGAGTAAGTCCGCTCCTGGTGTTCTTTGCCATCTAAAAACTTTATGTTTCACGACTCCCACTGTGGTTGCCAAAAACGTGTTCGCGTAGGAAACGGATCACGTCGGAAATATTTGGCAATAAGACTCACAGGGATTTTATAGATGTGGTCGCCAGTAAGTAATTGAAGAATTTGATTGAATGCAAACAGTTTTTACAAGAAGTGAAGAATGCTTACAACCATAAAAGTAAAACAAGGACGGTGGTAAAGACGTAGACTAGCTACAGTGCTCCACAGGCTTGCGCTCCTCGGGTGGCAGAACTCAACTGCTGGGCTTAGTGGACTGGGTACGGTCGAGTGCTGAGAGGGACGTGGGTGCCAAGGCTGTGGTGATCTACCCTGGCGGAAGTGTCGAAGGTGGAGAGCTGTTACCAGAGCTACGGTTGCTCACTCTGATGGTGGAAGTGAAGGTGGAGGGTTTTTATCAGAGCTACGATTGGTCACTCTGATGGTGGAAGTGAAGACCAATGAAACCTTAAGGGTCTCGCCCAGGTGGGGGAATCCTAACAACTACGCTAAGGGGTGACGAGCAAAATAAGCTTCTGTTGGCTGTTTTGATCGTCATTTTCTCTGGGAAAGATCTCCTCCTTTTATACTCGGTCTGTTACGACCTTCTGAAGATCTTCCAGACTCAACTCACGCCAAGAATCTCGGAATTAACTGATTCTCACTTATTTGATCGTGGATCAGCTCCTCTGACTTCGGGTTTAATTGATTATCTTTAAGACGTGTGCTAGTGTTATGCGTGGGTAACAAGTCCCAATTATCTCGGGGCCATGGAATCGTTTTCCTTTGACACGTGTCCCTTGTAGGCGCAGGCCTATAGTATTAATATCCTTTACAGGCGCAAGCCTGTAGACTTTGTGTCGCGGGCGCAGGCCCTTGATTATAAGGTTACTATCCTGCCTCTGTAGACTTTCTCCTGTAGGCGCAAGCCTGATATGTTTGTCTCGACTGCGGGCTTTTGTGGGTTTTGTCAGAACTAGGCCCAAGATTTTCTATAGTGTCAACAACTCAATGTCCCTTCCTACTTGGATTTTGATGCTTTATAACGCATAAACACAATTATTTGGAATCGAACAAAACGTTCGTAAAATAAAAATATAACAATAAAAATAGACTCAATAAAATGCCTAGTAACTAACACTAATCAAGTTAGAAATAGGTCCCCTAACTTCACTTTCATGAAGTTATAAGCGTCGACAGCCTACTTTATTACAAAACACTAGTTCGCTCCATCACAAACTATTGTTACACAAATAGAAGATTACTAAAACAATCATTCAACTAATTCAAACATCCGAAAACTATTGCCAGTTACATTTCCCGAGGAATAAAGGAATGCGCACAAATCCTCCAAAACACCATCCAACAAGCATAAATACTCCATCTACTTTCTCACTTCCCTTGACCACACAGAAGCGGCTAACGATACGTGCACGTAACGGTTATGTAGTTTACTAAAATCGCTTTTATTTTTAGTAAAGATTACTAAAAATCAATATTTTTTAGTAAAATAACACTTCAAAATTAGTAAAAGATTTAGTAAAGTTTACTAATTCTTCAATTTTCACAGTTAGTAAACTTTCCTAATTTGCGTTTAGTAATTTCACCCGGTTATTTCCAGATTATTTTAGTAATCATTTTTTTAGTAACTTTTACGAAAAATTTACTGTTCAAGTTTAGTAAGTGGTTACTAAACTTTTTAGTAATATTGTCATCTGATTTACTGCTTTTTGTTTAGTAATTTTTACTAAAAATGTACTGTTCATCTTTTGTAAAAAGTACTAATTTTACTTAGTAAAGGTTCAATGTTTAGTAATTTTTCCGGTTGGCTTTTGACTGAAATTAGTAATAATTTACTAATTTATTTGGGAAGATTAGTAAAATACTGTTTAACATAGTAAAATTGTTTCGAAATTACTAAAAATGAATTTTGGTTTCATAATTTTTTACTAATTTTTGCGCGAAATTTTAATAAAATTTGGTAAACTATTACAAAATATTTTAGTAATTTACTAAGCTAAACAGTAAATTCCGAACCTAATTACTAACCTATGGTCATTGTGAAATGACCAATTTGCCCCCGATTACAAGTTACAAAATGCTTTACCAACCCAATTAGTAATGTTGTCTTCGTCATCTTCGTTGGTTCCATCGTAGATCCACCTTCCTTCTCCCATCGTCCCGACCATTCGTCCCCTCAGAGCCGCATTCCTCCGTTCGTCCCCTCCAATCCTCCCCTCCGACTGGCTTCCCGGTTAACATTTTGACGTCAGGTACGATCCCCTTGTCGTTCGTTGTCTTCCTTTTCCTTTCGCCGTCCGACAACCCAAACCGTAATCCGTGTTCGTTATACCGCACGAGAACTCAGAACCTTCCATCTCCATCAGCTACCCCCTCTTGGTTTTGGTGTATGGTTCTAGGTAAATCCCTAATGCCAAGTCTTACCCAACCTTTTCCCCACCCCACGAACCCTAGTTTCTGTCGTCCGATCCACTATATGTTGTTAGGATTTGTTTTGGGTGTGTGTATTGGAATGGGTTGGTGGTCAGATGGTTTGGCTTTGGGTAAACGTTTTGAAGATTGGGGTTTAAGGTTTGGCTTTGGGTAGACGTTGGTCAGATGGTTTGGCTTTGGGTAGACGTTTTGCATATTGTAGTTTAAGGTTTGGCTTTGGGTAGACGGTGGTCAGATGGTTTGGCTTTGGGTATACAGTCATTAGTTTGGTGATTTATGCAAAGATTGAACAAGATTCCAATAGTGGTGGTGGCAATACAAATACCCCTGATACTACGAAAAAGAAAAAGGCGAAGGGTGTTCATGTTGCCCAGGTAAATCGCACAATCAACTTTGTTGATTGCTTTTAGTAATTGTCGTGTATGGATTTAGCTTCCCGTGATTGTATTGTTATAGGATTACTTTTATACACGGTGTAGTTCGAAGAAGTTATTTTCAGTCCTCAACACCTTCAACGAGGCCAAGAGGTCAGCCCTGGCAGAACTAGGATTTGATGGGCTGCATCATTTGTCAAGTAAGCATGTCAATCATAACGCCTTGAAGTTCTGTTTAAGGTTGTTCGATTCAGCAAAGAGGGTCATGATAATCGATAGTGTCGAATAACCCTTGCTGTCTCCTGATGTCGAGGCCATAATCGGTGTACCGACTAACAAAGTGGGTGTCCCATTTAGTGGACACATGGAGACAGTCCGGCCAGAGCTAAAGGATCACCTCAAGAGAGGAAAAATTTCTCTAAAATCTGTTGAGAATCAGCTGCGATCCAGAGAAGTTCCCGACGAGTTGTGGAGAGTGGAGGTTGTAATTTTCATAATAGGCTGCTACTTGTGCCCAACAACAGCGTTTGATATCGACAAGGAGTATCTCCTTGCCACCCGGGATGTAGAGGCTATACGTAAATTTGACTAGGCAACTCATGTGGGTGTTAGTTTGTGTACCCAAGTGAAGACATTTCAAGGACATGAAGCAAAGTACATCGGCGGTTGCGTGCATCTACTTCTGGTGAGAATTTTTTGTATACTCTTGGTTAATAATATTTAATGAGTGATCTTATTACTGTCATCATTCCTTGTTCTTGTAACAAGTGTAGTTGGTTGTGTATGCTGCAGTTATTCTATGCTTGTAAAAGTTCAAAGGCAGGCGCTACATTATCAAGGAGCAATAAGTCGACACCACTTTGTCGAGATTGGGATGACGATCGTCTGAAATCCCTTTTCAAAGCCACAAGTGTGGAGGTTGCGGATATTGTAAGTATGGTCCATGATCTGATGCACATGGAACGAAATCGGAATGCTGCTGCATTGTTTATTGTTCTTATTTCCATTAACAGGAAGCCGGCGAATTTGAGAGTGTTCCAGATGAAGAAGTAGAGTGTGTGAACGAGTCCGGCCAGATGCAAATGGTGATGCGTCGGTTGAAGGTAACTTGAAATAATCGCAATGCACTATAATTGTTTATAATTTGCATATCACAGAGGTTACAAATTTACCATTTTAAAACATTCATGCATGACCGGACTGTTGAATTTTCGGTTAGAAAACTCCAAGCCAGCAATGAACACATACTACGTATATGGTCCATGATTCTCACCGAAGTTCGAAGACTGAGAGCTGATGAAGGTCTTCTGATGAACCAACCCGACTGCAGAAATACCCATGCAAATGATATGACAGAGGATAATGTAGATCATGGCGAAGGAGAAGTGAAAGAGTCTAGTCATGTCCCACAGCTTGTCTCTCCAACTACTGAACCAGGTCACCCGAACATTGGCTCGAATATACCTGTCTGTGAGGTGGGTTCCACCATGGTTTCTAAAAGAAGCTTAGTGCCGTACGATCCTACTCAATCAGCGCAGCCACTTCCAGAGGGTACCGATGATTATTCGGATCCTCGTGAGGTACGACTGGCTCGAGCTCTCAACAAGATTGGCGCATTCGTTGGCACGACTGATGGTCATAGAGCAAATGCCGAGAGTGAATCTGAGATTGAAATGACTAAGTCTAAGGAAGGTGTGAAGTCTTTATTGATGCGGGATAAAGGAAAGGAGAAGATTGGAGAAGGAGCTGCACTTAAAGATGAAGAGGAAGTTCTTCCCACTGTTAAAGGAAAAGACAAGATTGATGAAGAAGATGCAATTGAAGATGCAGAGGAAGTTGTTCCCAAAGGTAAAGGGAAGGAGAAGGTAGGAGATCCAGTTGCAGTTGAAGAGGAAGCTGTTGCCACAGACCTAGGGAAGAAGAAGGTGGGAGAAGAAGCCGAAGTTCAAATAAAGGTGAATCGTGTCGGATATTATATTTAACTATACAAAATCCTTTGTACCAATAATATTTATATGCTCATATGCAACAGGAAAGCGGATCGTCTACCACAAATGTGTTCAATAGAAGGCATACGCGTCGTACGGCCGAGAGGAAGCCATCCTCATCCAAGAGCTCCCTATTTGTACCACCACAGCTAGTAACGCGAACAAGGAAGCATGATATAACAACGTGACACTATTGAATGGAAACATGAAGCGTCGATCAAGATCATTCGGTTTGCTATGTTGATCTATGGTTTGTAATTTTTTCGTTTATAGGCACTTCAAAAAATCATTCCAGAGGATATCCCCGTAAGTGAGCAGAAAACGTTTACACCGGCTCAATGGAATATCTTAAAGTATGTCTGGAATGAGGATCGGGATCATAGGATAGTGTCATTGTCCTGGGCTTTTATGTATTGGAATGTTATTTTAAGGTTAACCATTCGGGTATATAACTTTATATCTTCCTTTATTATGCAGTGAATGTCTTTGTGTCACGGAATCTGTCCACGTTAATAGGCATGCCATGCTGTCTCTCAGACCTAATAGATGGATAAACAATTATGTAAGAAATTCTTTCAACTCAATCAACACATGCAGCTTAACGCATCTGAGTATATATGGTCAATGATAATACAGATCATAGACTTTCATACCGTGATGCTACAGAGCTGTGTGGATTCAGATAAGAAAAGGATATGGTACGTCACAAGTTGGTTAAGGGTTGGTCCGTCATGTATTAACTATTGATTTATAAATGTCTTCTTATATTTTACTAACCACAAAAACAACTACCAGAATCTTACTGCAAACCAGTATAGTGAAGCGAAAATGCCCGTTATCACAAAAGCGGATGCGGCTTCCCTATATTCTCACTATAAGTCACACAACGGGAAGAACCATGAAGTGCAACGGGTAAGCAATCCCTCATGCATCTTTCCAACTAATTTTACTAATGTGTCAATGAAAATTACTTATCCGATACATATAGGTGGTTTGTGTCAGGTTTAAGTTTTAGTAAAAGCTTGGTACGTTGAATGCAGATTTATATTCCGGTTTGCATTGCGAAGTCACATTGGGCATTTCAAATCATATCATCCAGGACATCAGAAGTGATCATAATGGACGCAGCTTACAACAAACTGAGCAACTTGCAAAGGAGGGCAGAACTTCATCGCCGTGTTTTCAAGCTGGTGAGCGTGATCATCAAAGAGAATAAAGTGAAGTCCAAGGCAAAAGGGTTTGAAATTCCCGACATCTGCTCATGGAGCATAACATACCCGGCAAATGTCCCAAACCAATTGGCCGTCGAAAATGCGTACGATCAACCACCAATAACTCTTCCTCTTACTAAGGAAAAATACTTAGATGGATCCTCGTATGATTTGGTGTTATGCAGGAACGAATATGGAATTTATGTCATGAAGTTCATGTCTTTGCCTGAACCCCCGGAAGGGGCTGAGAAAGTGGTATGGTCACATTTCAAAATAGTTTAGCTGGTTTATGACTTGATCATCCGTCGATATGAATGCAGGACTAACACGACAACTATTTGACTGTTAGATTGTAGGTGATATTGATAGGTTGAAGTTAGTGAAAAGTCTTATTAAGTGGTCTGGGAACGACATTAGGAAAGTTATACATCAGAGGGTGAAGAATGATGACGTAACCAAGAGGAAGCGACTGGACGACAGTGATGACACTACGTCTGTCCCTGCAATTCGCTAGCATTCACTATCCAGGCTAATTTTCATGATGCCAAGCTCGTTAATCAATTTCTGCAATAGATTTCCGACTTGTATGACCACTCCCTTTTTGCAAACCTGGGGGTTGTGATTTTGAAATGTAGGGCATGACTGTGGTACTTCCGTACGATTAAGCCAGAGGCTTCTTTTTGCATTACTGTCTGAAAAATTTTGTTTTTATAATGTACTGCATTACCAGGCGGATGTAAAAGGAAGCAATCCTGAATTGCTGACCTTCTTAAGTCTTAAGAGTACATATTTAGTTGTCCATAGACAGAGTTATCATCATAGCATACATTATCATCTATGTCCGAAGTACTTTCACCGCATACGTTACCTTCTTTTCTGATATTGATGGTAGACATTTCAGGCCGTTGAGACGTGCCGACATGACCGTCTATATTACAAGAATGAATGACGTACTATCGACGAACCTTGTCGCCGATATTAACATTAACACGATCATCATCCTTTGTCTTAACCTCCTGGTCCCCGCAACTAAGCTCCAGCTCCGATGTCAAAGTTTCAATACTTTTCTGCAGTTGACGAAATGATTCATCCGACTTCCGGTCCAAAAAGCACATACGTCTGCATGCTGTCATGAGAATACCCTGGCGTAGATCTGCAACATCAACACCGTATTCCTGGCTTGAAAATCCTTCAGAGTAAATACTTTTAACTGTCTTGGTCCACCTTTTCTTGACAAGATGAAATGGTATGGTCACGAATCCTTCTACTTTCGCTACGTGGAATAGGTGGGACCACAGATAACCAAAGGTCTCAAAATGTAACCAGCTGCAACTTAGTTGGACAATAGACTTCGATGATGGTACTTGCACGCACGTGCTCACCGTCATAACATGAAAGTATGTACACCCTCGCGATGTTCCCATCGAGGAAATTTTCCGCGTAAAATCTCGATTCCTTTTGTATCTTAGACTGAACCTTACAAAAAGAGGTCATGGTGTACACTCGACGTGCATCCTCCTCAAGTCGACGCAATATCGTAATTGGCCTGAATGCCTTCTACAATGAGTGGAAAGCCTGTTGATATTCCTTGTGACGAAGATCAGCTACTGCACGCTCAAAGTTGTATACGAAATCATGCAGTTTATGTTTCGCATTGACATATCCCTTCATAAAGCAATGCATTTGTTCGCAACGTTGAGTGCTTCTAAGCTCCGCCCAAAAATGTCCGTGTCAATACGTTTGTCACCACATATGTCTGCATACATAAATCTGTTATAGCCATGTAATGCTTACCGATCCTGTATGTGTCATCAAAGTCGACCACTCCTCTTCAACTTCTTCAGATGGTCTACTGTTGTACATGAAGGACGAAATACGGGCTCGCAATCCTGTACACGACACCCAATGTTCCGGCTAAAATGCCATAGACATAACCTGTGTCTTGCAAATGGCCAAACTTCTCTCACAAATGCAATCATCGCTCGGTCGGCATCCGTGACAACGCTAATCGGGTGTTTCTCTCCCATTACCTTTGTATGAGTACGCAGGAGCCAACTGTAGTTAGCAATGGTTTCAGAAGTCATCATGGCAGCACCAAAGACAGTAGTTTGATGATGATGATTAACACCCACGATGATGACCATTTGCATTCAATATTTATTCGTCTTGAACGTAGAGTCTTGAGCTACTACATCGCCGAATGCTTGGTAATCAGCTATGGATGTACTATCAGCCCAATATATGCGACTAACTCCGTCTTTTCCACAAATGTTTCAAAGGTCATACCAGTCTCACTATTCTTCCAAGAAAGGAGGTATGCAAGGATGGAATCACAAATAGTATTATCCCCAGCTGACTCTTCCTTCAGCTTTCGGTTATTGAGGTCCTTCATTAGGAAATCAACATGTGAGTGTCCACCAGATACGTGTACAAGTAGTCGCATAATATCGCACTGCCTAAATCCAACTTCAAGCATTCGGCGTACAAATGTCATATATTGGTCGAAAATGTTGCGCCTTTCTCGCATGAAATATGATAAACTATTACTCACCATTTCATGATTGTGTTCCAACTGAACAGCAATCAAAGTCCATTGTCCATTAACCTCGACTATAGCTTCGAAGAAACAACTGTAACCTATCTTGACAGACGACCTAACCCGACTATTGGCCGTCAACACAAGGGAATCGGAACATCCCCCTTCCCTTGAGCAAACCCACTTTCTCATTACGCATTCACCGTTTCGAAGTTTTTGACGATCTCTTTTCCTAACTGAAAAGCCATGAACCATCGCATACATTTTAATGAACTCTTCAACTTCTTCAGCAGTACCAAATGACATACTCAACAACTGCTTTTCATTCATATCCGTGAGTATATTGAAGAAGTCATTCGTATCCTGCTCACCTACAATCACATATATCACGTCATGGGGGACAGATTTGGGTGCACAAGAGTAAGCAAAGAGATGGATAAAGGGAGGAAACAGATGTTCACCGAATCGTGGGTGCTCCTGGTTGAAGACAATTTCCATTTCTTCGAGGGACAGAGGAGGGAGATGGTATCTCAATACAAAAACTCTCTGGACCACTTCTGCACCTGCTGATCTATGACTTTCCAGTTGGGTTGTGCTCCATTGTAATGCAGAATCTGCTTATACTTGCTCTTGCAGCTGAATCAATACCTACAAGATTATTTCTCAGTCCTTATGAGTTGACACCGACTCATCAAAATGTGAACAAGTTCGGTGTAAAGTACTACTTAAACCTCGTTCTAGTGGTTGAAGAGAACCGTCGATACGTTAAGCAGCACAAAGTCGTGATTTACAGGCTACAGGCTGTAGGAAACTTCATCGTAATGCCGACTGCTAACCAATTGTAATGGGCAAAGGCTTTTGGTTCCATAGAATCTACCTGTTTATGAACTTACTTTTTGGGAGGCTTTCTTTCACCAGAGAAGAGGTATTTTCTGGTTTCGTATCTGTCCAGCATTCACTGTGGTTACGGGAGAAAGGGTTATCGGACAAAAAAGGAAGACAATGAACGAAAAGGGCATCGCACCTGATGTCAGGATTTTCCGTGGATCCGGGAGGAAGGGTTCTCGGACAGCAAAACGAAGCGAATGAACAACAAGGGGATCGCAGCTAACGTCATTATGTCAACCGGAAAGGGGTTGGAGGGGACGATCGGAGGGACGAACGGAGGAATGCGGCTCCGAGGGGACAATCGGTCGGGACGCGAGAAGAGAAATGTGGCTCTACGATGGAACCAACGAAGACAACAATACTAATTGGGTTGGTAAAGCATTTTGTAAATTGTAATCGGGGGCAAATTGGTCATTTCACAACGACCATAGGTTAGTAATTAGGTTCGGAATTTACTGTTTAGCTTAGTAAATTACTAAAATATTTTGTAATAGTTTACCAAATTTTATTAAAATTTCGCGCAGAAATTAGTAAAAAATTACGAAACCAAAATTCATTTTTAGTAAATACCAAACAATTTTACTTTGTTAAACAGTATTTTACTAATCTTCCTAAATAAATTAGTAAATTATTACTAATTTCAGTCAAAAGCCAACCGGAAAAATTACTAAACATTGAACTTTTACTAAGTAAAATTAGTACTTTTTACTAAAGATTAACAGTACATTTTTAGTAAAAATTACTAAACAAAATGTAGTAAATCGGATGACAATATTACTAAAAAGTTTAGTAACTATTTACTAAACTTGAACAGTAAATTTTTCGTAAAAGTTATTAAAAAATGAAGAAATCACCGATCTTTTTTGTAAACGATTACTAAAATAATCTGGAATAACCGGGTGAAATTGCTAAACGCAAATTAGTATAGTTTACTAACTGTGAACAGTAAAAATTAGTAAACTTTACTAAATCTTTTACTAATTTTGAAGTGTTATTTTACTAAAAAAGATCGATTTTTAGTAAATTTTAATAAAAATAAAAACGATTTTAGTAAACTACGTAACCGTTATGTGAACGTATCGTTAGCCGCTTCCTCGACACACTGGTTGGTTGAAACGAATTATACAAGTGGCAAATTCTAAAATCACGAGGCTAGGAAAAGCTTTGTTTTAGTTTGTTCTAAATCTCCATCACGATAAAAAAAAAAAACTTAAAAACCCAAGTAACATTCAAGTTATTGCATCTATAGTACCTTTGATTGTATATTGTAATTTTTAAAGTTGTATTAGATTATTTCAAAAAACACATATATATCTGGACCATAAGTGGTGAATCGTGAAAGATGAGTGAAAAATTACGCTTTGAATAAAAGCCAACAGAAACATTCCCCAAAATAATATGGAGGCATGATGATACGGAGGTTACGTATTTATTTCTAGTTCAGGTAAAGATTGTCCGACTTCTCCACGTGCAAGTATCCATCCGTCCTTACATCGAAAACATTTCCAATCTTCCCAATGAGAGAAACTGCGCAGAGGCTCCATTCTAATATTTTTTTATTCATTGACTTTTAATAAATAAATAAAATAAAATCAATCTCTCTCAAGGTGTATTTTTGGGGAAGAGAAACTTGGAGCCCAGGAAGTTTTTTCTTTTAGAGCTCTAATAAAAAAAAAACTATTCCTAAAAATATACAATTTTTGTTCGAGAGGAACTTCAAATAATAGATTTTATCCTAACAAACCAAGATGGTTGAGGAATCACTAAAAAATAAATAAATAAATATCAGTGTTCAGTGATGTGGCGTATATTAAAAGTAAAAATAAATAGATACAAAATAAAATTAAATCTAGAAAATTTTCAAAGTTATTCAATACCTGATGTTGAGTAATTCAATTGCTTTTTCATTTTGAGTTAATTGACTTTATGCATCTTTCAAGTCGAGAAGGGAAGCCAGAAAATCAACATTGCAAAATTACCTAACAAATAAAGGAGCAATTACTTTATATCTGGTCTTCTGAGATGTCTAGAGTTCGAGTATTAATGAAGAAAACTGACAGAGTTTTGTGGTTCGAATTGAAGTACAAACACCAACTAACTTGAGCAATGAGTTTGATATTTATAAAAAGAAAATACCCGACAAAATGGATATAAAATACCAACGAGAAGAAATCATCCTCCATCCTTCTTTCAGCCGACGCCCCCCCCGACCATCACACGCCAACGGGGACACAAATCTTTGTATTCCCTTCCCACCGCATCCACCCACGCACCCGGAAACCCAAGAAAACCATGTGCTCCGCCCTAACGCCGCCGCCCTCTGCCGTCACCCACCGCCTCCGCCTCTTCGCTCCCACCTCCCACCCCAGAATCGATTTCAGGCCCAGGGCCTCCAGCCTCAACGACACCGTCCCTTCGCCTTCTTCCTCCTTCTACGATCTCCTTGGCATCTCCGAATCTGGTACCCTCCTTGAGATCAAGCAGGCCTACAAGCAGATGGCCAGGAAATACCACCCCGACGTCTCTCCCCCCGATCGTGTCGACGAGTACACCCAGCGCTTCATCAGGGTTCAGGAGGCCTACGAGACCCTCTCCGATCCATGTCGCAGGGAGCTTTATGACCGCCACATCTCCAGCGGCCTGCCCCTCGCCTTCTCCTCCCGCAGGTCCAATCAATTCGACGAGGTATCCTGAAACGAAGCTGATTAAAGACTTACCCTTTTATCCTAATTTTACCGATTTGTCGTTGATTTGGATTTGGGGCGATTCAGATGGCGATTTGCTATTCCTTTATGTTCCTGTTGTACCCAGTGTGGTTAGGAATGATTTGCCTGACTTAATTTGTTGGAATCGGAGAAACACCCGTATCAATAGAATCTAATATCAAGCCCACTCTCATCAGGAATTGGAGGCAAGGAGCGAGTGGAAGAGCAACTGGCAGTCTCAGCTGAACGACCTGAGGCGGAGAAGCTCTCAAAAGGACTCGAGAGGGAATGTGTCTTGGGGCGCTCGGATGCGCAGGCAGAGGGATGAGCAAGCTGCAGCTGATTAGTGGAGGATGGGCAAAGTGAAACAACAGGTCTGGTCCAGGTCTGGCGCTGTCCACAGCCACGTTACATACAGCCTAGCTTAGAACGGAAGTTGTATAGCTCTCTCTCTCTATTTATGCTTCTGCTTACCATATCTGATGTTTTTATAACCTACAGCCCTAGCAATAATGTTATCATAGCTTGATAAACATGCGTATATAGACTTCCCCACAATTCTCTCCTCTTCCTTTCCTGGCACCGCCATACCTTTCCTAACCCCTTGTGAAAAATCCAGGTGCTTATTCTTGTCCAGGAGTTTCTTCCTTCGTTTAATGACTTATGTCATCATATGTACGAGTGCCGTCGGGCGTAAGGTATCTATGACAATAATGAAGTCCGGACACCACTTTGACCCCAACACAGTGTTTCTTGATACTTAGCTTACCGTATTCAGCTGGTTCCGACTGTTATTTGACTGGGAACTACAAACTTGTTGTGATTACCTGATAAATGTCAAGTCATCTTTATTGTCTCTGTGGAAGTAAGTTGGGGTGATGATTTGATGCTAACCGATCAACTCATCTCACCTCACCCCTTTTGGCTGACTGGATTGGGCAGCAACCAGCGAGAAGTCCCGAATCAGGTCTAGATTGGTGTTGTAGTGACTAGTTAAGTGTCTGCCAGTATAGGATTAGTTGTTTCGCATCGATCATGAGGAGTATGGGATAATTCAAGGTATGGATGTCGATTTGAAGTCTGGGAATATCTGAGGCAATTCCTTGCAGCTTTTCGCTTTGTTATTATAAATCCAATCAAGTTGAACATGGAGTTTCCCGTGGGGTCAGTCACGAGAAAGAACAGACATTTCCTGACAAGACTAATATCGGGCCCTTTGATTGTGAAATTGTTTTGACGCGGAGGAAAGCGAGGACTTTAGGGTGTAACCAACCCGCTTTCATTTGGAAGACAATTTGCAGGGAAAGAACTGGGGGCGACATGCACGTGGACGGCGGTTATCTGTGTCTTTTTTGGGGAAGCCGACGGCAAACTCTTTGCTTTTTTATAATTAAAGGGTTTCGGGGTCAGTTAAAAAGTTTTATCCAATTAAGTTCAATATATTCTCTTGCGGTCGTAGCAAGACACTACAACTCAGGATGATTGCGGAGCACGACTACCGGGTATCCCTGGAGCGCGGCTGCTGTTTATTTTTTATTACGTCTGTTTGCGGGCGAAACACGTCGCGATATATCAGGGACTAAGTGTTGAATGAAAATGTAGTCGCCAATAACGTAAATGAACAAAAGAACAATCAGAATTTCACTAAGTGTAAATTAAAGAACTTACGGTCATTTTACAACACTTAAAACGATTATGAATAGTCAAGTTGATAATCAAGTAGCCTTTCGGAGTCATAGAATGATTGTCTGATATTTACAATTGAACAGGGCTGACTTATTTATAGACCTAATCTAAATAACTGTAGATCGACGCATATTAAACACGTGCTAATTGTCCTAAAACTAACTATTGATCAACTGCCGAGACCATGCCATCGACCAACTCCACTGTCGAACGTCACACCATCGACCAGCTCCTGAATCAGCATCGATATTTGCCCTGATAACCACCTCGACACTGCAACGGCTATCGAATGTATTCTAAGAAGCATCGACCTTGGTCTCCTTCGAAGCCCATCGTGTAAGGCCGAAAATGGCGTTTGCCACGTAAACAATGCGTCCAATGGGGATATGGGTGTGGTCCAACTGATTATTTTCCACCCCTTTCAGAAGTTGATTACTTTCTGCATTTGCAGGCGAACTTTCAAAGCTTATTTTGAGCACTTCATCCCTATCTTCGGAGTTGGTGTGGCGGGGCCGCTCTTTCTTTACATTTATTGGTAAAATATTTGTGTATTTATGCCGTATAAGGTTTCCTGTTATTATCGTATGTATACTTGGATTCTACAGCTAATATTTATATACAGCAATAGTGACTTGTGGATAGTCTACGTATCCAAGTGTTTGCCCATTTCTTTTGTCTTTGCAATCGGGAGAACTTCCCATGTCAAAAACCCGGTGAAGCGGACAGGTTGGGTCGGGTTGGGGGGCATTTTCGCAGCAGAATTTTGATCGAAATATTTGAATTGGCACACGTCCAAATGTTTCATATGTGGACGTCGACATTTATGTTTAAGGGATAAGAACTAAACAAGCTTGATTCGAAGCACTCTTTAAAAACACAACCCCGTAGTGAAAAACGCATTGCCATCCTTCGATTTTACTTACAGCGTTACCTTCTTTTTCAGGTCGGCTTTGAGAAGCACCAACTCTTTCTCAGGCAAGACTACTGTAACCACCCTGCCACCATCATTCCCTTCATCTCCTGCACCCGGGAGCACAAGTACGACCCCTTGGTCTCCCAAGCTTTGGATCACATAGTTCACAAACACCGGTTTATGCCCATGGAGCTTCAGCTCATAGAAGTCACCATCCTCGAGGTTCACAAATGTCAGGTTGGCCCCATACAATACGAAATCCCCCACTCCGTTGTCCTTCTCCACAGCCTCTTCGATTAGCTTGTTCTCCTCCCCCTTACGCCCAACCAGGACATCCAGCAGCTCCTTAGGATCCATCACTGCGACCGGGGACCCTGCCCTCGCGATGCTAATCCTCTGGCTGTTACTAAGTTTCCCAAGCACCCTTCTCCCTGATTCGTCATCACTGACCACAGTGACCACCCTAGGCTCATCTTGGCCATCTTCCCTGACCCTGGCAACCATCTGCCACAGCGCAACACATATAGACTCAAACAAGGGGGCATTGGCCCCATTGCCGAGGCCTACAGCGGACAGCAGTTGAGATATCTGGGCCGGACGCAGGTGGAGGGTGAGGGTCTCCAGGGTGTTCTCACCTGGGCAAACCCAGTGGTCGCAGCCTGCACCCACCTGCTTGATGGAAAGTGGGCCGAGAAATCTCACTGGGATTTCATTGTGTGCCTTACCGTTGGTTGATATGGGCTTCTTTGGGAGGTTGGGGATGACATGGCCGGAGAGGAGACGGCCCCAACTGTTGAAGCACTGGGAGGCGGAGAAGGCGTCCCCAAGGACATGGGCCCAGCTGAAGCCCATTGCCATGCCCCCACATTTGAAGTGGGTCACCTGTCCCCCCCCGCCCCCCCATTCCAGAAGAATTGGAGATGATCACCACATGACACATGTTTGTTTGTCATTCATTTCAGTTCCAAGTGAAATATTCCTCCAAAGGAAATTAAAATCAAATAACGATATTACTCATAAGATTGTAAAGATAACTGATTTTTCGATGATTGTTGTCTCCCAACTTTTTCGAATTCGACGTTTGTAACAAAATCGTTTATTACATCATTATCAAGTGTTGCTATGACATGTAATAGCAATTGATTTTCAATTTAAATGTATAATAATATCAAAATTTATTATGCCATCGTCATACGTTAGTATTAGTCATGCTATTAATAAAATGATGCTATACATACTAAACTAAGTATAAATTGTTTTCCTCGTAGTTCCCCCACGATCTTTCTAGACTTAAGTTTAGAGTATTCGTAGTTATTACCACGTGGTTTTTCTATAGTAGAAACCTAATGATTTTTTCGAAAGATGAAGAGATCCATGTTTTAACAACCCATCAAAGTTTGCAATTGAAAAAGTATTTCCGTTATCCTTTTCGGATACGTCATATCAGGCTTCCATCTTAAGCACTCTTCACTCTGAAAGACCAAAACAATAACTTAAACAGATCTAGTTTAAGATGCCAAACAATTCTGACAAGCAGAAGAACCTGAATCAGAAAGGGAGGGGAGAACCCCATTTCTGGGCCGATGACTTGCTGAGATGCCAACATCTTGACGAGCGATCCGTCGTCGGCCTCCAGCCACTCGTCAACCGTCATGTCAGACTTCCCCTCGATGAACCTCGTCCCGCAGTCGTTGCACTTGATATAAGGGCGGCCGGACTCCGACCTCCTGAAACGGCCGCATGTCTGGTAGTAGTCGTTGAACCAGGAGAACATGGACTCCTTGATCCTAGGGATGGTGAGGCCCTCCACGGACTTGGCCGAGAAGTAGTAAACCCCCCTAAGGTAGTGGAGCTTCATGGCCAGGTCCATCGGTTCAGGGTGATAGATGGCGTCGGATCCGGTGACCTTCGCTGGCCCCACAGACGACAGCTTTAGGCCATAAACCGGTTGATCATTCTTGGTGGTCACCATGATGACGCTCTACTTTCCTTCCCTTATTTTTTCTTGGCTAGTTTTGTCTTTGGTGTGGTTGGGGGTTCTGATCAAGACCGAGTTTGGAATTTATATACGGGGGAGGATTGATTTGAATTAAGCCCCTTGTGACAAGTGTGTTAGGGGGGAGTTTTTCAACTTTGATGGTTTCTTTGTACATATATACCCACACATTAACTATATTGTTGTAATATAACATAAAGCTTAGTTTGATAAACGAAATTGAATCGTTACAACTTCCATGGAATTCTTTTACATTTTGCGAAAAAAAATTAGTTTTAAGAAAACTTTTTTCAAGTTGGACACAATTTATGGAAACCTATTTCACCACTGGAGTAACGGAAGACGCCAATTGACATTAACTTTAACGGAAACTTTCACCTCTGGTTTTTTTGACCATTTATTTTTTCGATAACCTGATCAAAGACGTGGTTTTTGGACACTTTTTACTTTTTTTTTAATTATTCTTTTTCATTTTAAGAACTCGCCCGACCGTACTAAAAGCTAAAATTTATAGGCATATACTCGACATACTTTATATTTAATAACATGTGTTATAATACATGTAAACATAGACATTTAGCAGTCCCCAAATCCTAACTCTTATCCAATAATTTGATAAGTTAATGTAAATTACAAGGGCTACCCGGATTTGCGTAGACAGATAGGTGTCGGTGAGGGTGGGGGCGTTGGAGAGTAGTTACTGAAATTGGGAGGAAATTTGAATGTGATTACGGGGCTGAAGGTGAAAGGTCAATAAAAGTTGGAGGCAATGAATTGATGACGATTTGGCAAATGCATTGATGGCTCACCTGTTTCGATTTGAAAGTGCATTTATTCTTCTTTCAAAATTATTTTATTTATTATTGGGGTTGGTTCATCTCCTCTTGTTCTGCAGCATCCCATTACTTAACCTAACTAGTGATGCTTCCAAGCAAGACATGTCCCGCTCAAGCATATGTTCCTTTAGTTCCTCGATCTCAATCATCCTCGTTGCACTCATTCTCGAGCACTCCCTCAGAGGATTGATTAATTCTCGACAATTTGCGGCCCATCTCGCTGGGTCTAGCAAATAGAGGAGAGGGAGACTCTCCATTACAAAAGACATAATCGCGAAGCTTTCATGTTGCCGCATTAATGGATCGGGGGGATTTGTTGGTTGGAAGGAAATGTTGGTGGGATAAAAAGGAAATATTAATTAGGGTGCTTCCCGAACAAACTCTATTCAATGTGGTCATGACGTGACCACAGCTAACCATAAACTGCCCCGAACCTAGAATAAAGGGTTGCATCTTAATAGAAACCATAATTAGGAAATAATTTTAATTAATATTTAACATCTTAATAAGTTTTCAAAGAAAGGCTTCTATAATGTAATTAATGTCTAAGGCTTCTTAAAAAATGTGTTTGACAATCTACATCTGACAAATATCATATATCTTTAAAAAATGTGAGGGGGAGTTGCTTTGCCATCGGCCATCATTTAATGATGAATTAAAGTGACGCCCGTCTCCTTTCTCTCTACTCAATAATAAATCGGTTCGTAGATGGAGGTGACATTTATGGTATGTGGAAGTATGAAAGGAATGAAATGGAATAGAATTTTCATTGCATTCCGCAAGAATTTAGACTAATTTGTAATTGAACGAGATTCATTATATCGCATTTATTTCGGATGAAGTGACCATTTCTTAAGAGATTTGATTCTCCTTCTCCTTCTCCTTCTCCTATCATTTCATTCCCTTTTCGATTTCGCAAACCAAGCACCCGGTTGAGGTCGTTCTCAAGAATTTAAATAATACTCGTAAATAAATAAATCGAAGGAATCAAATTCTACCAAACTTTGGTCCCTTGGTTGCATTTATATATTGTTCTTTTTTTGTGAAATAATAGAACGAAGGAAACAATGCGGCTGCAAAGACAGGTTAAGAAATATAAACAATTGCGACACTTGAATTATCGGCGTACCGTAGAAGCCTTTTGTATTATTGTCCGACGGGTCCTAGTAATTCTTAATTCCTACGATTCACCATTCTCAGCAGTGGAGAGGAATATGTCCCCCTAACCTCCAAAGTAATTTGGGATTTTGGCGGAGTCGCAAGACTTCACATTTGGGCATGTTACAAAAAGAAAGGAATGCATGAAGTTTATGTCTGAAGGCCCTTCCGAAGAGAGGAGGATAACTTGATCCGTGTGCATGCTGTTTAGGAGGCGATAGGCGAACAATGGAATATGATCCCTAAAAGAAAGCTCAAGGAGGATCCGGAGCGACTTGTGTTGCCTTCATTGGCTCTGTTAGAATATATTTTATGCTTAACCTAGATAAGTTATTACGGAGTCGTCATCGATTTATTTATGTAAATCATTTTAGGTCGGAAAACGGATGGTTTGCGAATTCCTTTTTACAAGTTTCAACACTCTTCATGCGGTAGCGTTTGCTCCAAAAAGGTTGTCTCTGGTTACGGGCATTGGACCCGAACCTGGTGTCACACTGGTCCCATGTCATTGTTTTACGGGCGTTGAATCCGAACTGGGTTTTAGGCCCAGACTCATGTCACAGGGTTACGAGCATTAGGCCTGATCCAAGCGTTGGACATGGATTCATGTAAGATGATTACAAGCGCAATCACAAACAAGTATTTAAATGAAAGCAGGCAGGGAGGGATGGTGACAGTCAGCTTATGTACTTTGGCCCAGACACTGTTACAGCTAGATAAAAAAAGATCGGAAGGCCCGCACCTTCTGTTATATACTTGAGGCCTGTTAGGATTGCATTTCATTGGGTTGGGGGCGTTTTAGAAGAGTGCTTCCACCGCGGTATGTACCCCACGTGCCATTTGTTTTTTAACGGTCTTCGAGATCCGCCTTGTCGAATCCGTTGGAATTATTTTTGATTTTCATATAAAATAGAACGAAAAATTTTGTCGGTTGTGCTACCGAAATATTGAAAATTCAATAATTCATTAATTGGACATATTAGTGGAAAACATGTTTGTCAAATTTCACAAATACCTAACGGAGGGATCTCTACTTATGGAAGCCGAAAGTCGATATGCAAACTTCTCTATTTCATACAAATTAAGACCTCAAAGAAAAATAAAAAACAGTAACGTGTGTATAAGATATGCCCGTCAAGTTTGATGGTGATCTAACGATTAGATCAATTGGCATCTCATCGAGAACGGGGCTGCGACATAAAGAAATTCCAGCTCCGAATGTATTCTATTCATCAGTTAATATTCAAATCTGCCTAAAATTTTATCGGTTAAAATACATATGTATACAACTGTCTTTTAGTCTAATTTATTTTTGAAAAGTTTGGAGATGATCCAACGATCGGATTTGTCGAAATCCTCTTGGAAGCGGGACTGTTATATCTAGGCTAGTCGCCATGTGGATGCATGCCCTTAAGTTCCATGTTCCTATCCCATTTCTCAATGTCACAAAAATACAACAAATAATTTCTTTGAATACTGTTTCCTATTATGGATCATTCGGTATGAAGGGGGTCAGGCAATGTGCATAACCCCTTTGAAAAACCTCCTTTTGAGTAGTGAAGTTAGGACATGACAGAATTGGGTGCCATGCCCAAGCATGATTATCAGCCTACAAGAGAGAAAATAACATCAAAAAAGTTCGAAAAGATGCAGAGTCAAGCGAGGAGGGGATACCACTTGATTTCGTGTTGATCCAACATTAGACGGGAAAGTTATGGCTCGTCGACTACCTCCCCTCCATCGGTGCTCAGTTTACGTTCTCACGCCACATGTGACAGGTTAAACAAATAATGAAGATGGTCAACCATGCTATAACGTGAAAGATAGGCTCCATGAGTATGAGGAAAAGGACTGAAAACTCACTGAGGTGTTGCTTCGTCTTAGGATGGCCCAGGGAGGAAGAAGGATGTCGAGGAGTCCATTAGGGGCTGCCTTGGAGCCGATCCTTGTCAATGCTTAAATTGGGGCAGTGGCAGGAGGGGGGCTGGAGAGGAGGGTGTCGACTAGTTGGAAGGCTTTGGCTCATCGGTATTGGGTAGGCATTGGCTCTGGTTTCATGTGCATGAGTTGGTCTCCGATTCTGTGTGTGGGCAGGAGTTGTCCTCCGGTTCCCCTGCAGGGGAAGGAGAAACGCATGTTTTCTTTTCTCTAAAGGGTTTGCCTTAGAAGGGAGGCCTTTGCTCTCAGACAGGAGAATGATCTTTTTTGGAATTATGTTGATTACCTCTAGGATGATTTGACACTCTATATGTTCAGAAGGTAAGGATTTTTTTAGGAGATGGGATCCTTAAAGATATTATCAACGAGGAGCGAAGGTCGTCGTCTGAATCTTGTCATATTTCTTCATATGGAGATGACAAATGTGATGGAAAAGCAAAGGAAAATAAAGAAAAGTTTTGATTGGGAAATAAATTTGTGAGGAAATAATGGATACCTGATATGTGGTTTGATGGGTAGGATATTTGGCGGGATAAATTAAAAAAACGTCATTTTATTGGATTCACAATAAAATTGACTTTTAAAATGGGTTTTGACCAAATCACAGATGGAATTGAAGGCCCAAGTCCATGTACATGGGATCCGACTTCGATTTGAATGGATTTAGTGAATATTTTTGGGTCATTGGCTTTGTCTAAACCCGTCTTGCACAAATCTTGGATTCGGAATCTCGATTTTGGGTATCTACAGTTTGCCCCTCTTTGCGGGAGAATCTGAAAAGATTTTCTCGCAAAGACGATTTAGAGACCCCAAATTGGAATTGAGGTTTATTTCAAAGAAGTCGTACACCTTGGGATCTGAAAACGGAAAATTACGTCTATTTATTTAATTTAGCCAATACGTCTTCGTTACATGGAATCCAACGATTGATGAAACTACAACAAGTCTTTGGCTTGAAGCTTTGCTACTACCGCCATTGTCATAGGAGTTCTACACTATTCATGTGAGGTGCAACTGTACCTACCCACGAAATAAAAAATTTAAACGAGATCCATGTAATTTTGTTTCAGTAGATGAAAAGAGTTTGGTTGTGTGAGTCAATGTGTTTTTTTTTTGGGACAATATGGGGATATGAAAAATGTTATTGATGAAATTTGTTTTGAAGCTTTGGCTCGATTTTTTATTTTTAGGCTTCATTAGCTGCTCATGTACATATGAGACAAGCATGAAGAATAAAATAAGCAAGCTCACGTAACATGTTTTGTAGCGAAAGTATCGATTTGGAAATGAATACCCCTTTTATATAATTCATTGTTTTGTTGATATCAAAGACGACTTAGAAACATTGGCTCAGATACTGCTTCAAATGACGAACATGCTTGATGACGAACAAGCAGTCGTAATTCGGAGCGGATTGTCTTATGAGATGTCTGGCATTCGACGAGATCCATCTGGGAAATGTTCTTCCCCAATTACATGTCCTAGATGTGCGTTATTGATAGCGTTATGTGGGAATTGGCTGCTGATGTGGTGGGCCCGAGCAGTGGTTTCTCGTCAATGAGGTGGTGATTGACCTTCTCCTCTTCTCTTTGGGACAAGCTCCTGAGAATCAATGGTTGAGCTCTCCTGGAATGACTACTCGTGAGTTGTAGATGGATTCGGAGGAAGTTGCCCTAGATGAGGTGTGCATCGTCCTTCGGTGGAATGCATGTTCCTTGGTGTTGAGTAACTATTATGTAGCGTTGCCTCAGGCAAGTAATCTCACACTGTGAGACAAAATTGATGCCCCATGTTGAATTTCCCCTTGTTGTGGATCGGGTCTTGATTTGTAAATTAGGGAATCGACCCTCGTTTGGATTTCCGTTATTGAGAATTTGGTCTCGGGATGAGTGGAGGGATTCTTCCTGTCCATTATAGGAAAAGCTGGGAAAGTTGCTCTAGTTGGTGCTGAAGTTTTAGCGACTGGTAATGAAGCGGGAACGCTTTTGTTTCCTTAGAGCAGATGTTTGATCTGTGGGCATTGATATTCCACTATCGTCGATTCTACAAGTCTTTGAATGACGTCATCTGTTCAGATGTTGATAGAGATTTGTGAACTTTGAAATCTAATCTCCTTGGGGTTGTCGTGTCATTGTAGGTCCGACTTTAAAATTTGGCAGTCGCAGGTGATCTTTGGTCTCCATGTTCGAATCTAAACATGGTAGTTGTCGAAGAAACTTTAACATTCATGCTGTTGGATGTTCGTCTTTGGCTTTGGGAGCTGTCAAGACATCCTTAGTTTTCGTGTCATTGAGGATATGGTTATGGACCTTGGGAGCTCTCACAGGGGTAAAACGCTCTATCAAGTAAATCCCTCTGTGGGCGTCGGAACTTACCCTCGAGCACAAGCAACCAATGCACAATGGAAGCTCACAAGTGTTTTAGGTGAAGGACATCCTTTTTGTTTCACTAGAATTCCCAAATTAAAAGTTATCTGCCTAAGCCCCTTTACAAGCTCTTTTATAGGGGTCGTGGTTGTACACAAACCATCACAACAATTCATTAAGAGGCATGTTGGCTAAGGGGGCAACCAACGTAGCCGCCCATAGCCGCCCCTTGGGGTCCCCCCTTTTGATGAGGCCGACATGACCCTCCAAGGACACTGGCCCAAGGGATGCATCCTATAATAGCGTAGCACCGCTTCTATGACCCTTAATTAGTCTGTGCCTCATCACAAACACAATCTTATGCGACCCATCATGTCTTTTCGTGCCTCGCTCACGAACTTTGCTGATGGAGGCTTCCACGAGCTTGCCTTCACCGTCCCATGCCCTCATGCACGTGACAAACCTCGCCCACCAGAGGAAGTCGTCGCCCTCATGGACACCGTCTCGAGGCACTCCTGTACGTCTCGTTCAAATTGCCACATGGTGTTTTCCTTTTCCCACATCGCATCTGCAATATCTCTATCCTTCCAATGAATCAATACATAAGCCTAGCCTTGAATGCCTAGGCAACTGAAAGAGAATGAATAGGAAGAGAAGACTAGAGAGGCTAGTAAGAAGAAGAAGAAGTAGAAAAAGGACTTGGTCTACCGATTTTTCTTACTTTGTCCCAAGACTCGGTGATTAAGGATCCACTCAGTCTGAACATCATATTGTTCCCTCATTGTTGGGAGAACTCTCTTGGATTGGACCGCCCCTCTTGGTTAGGATCCTAATGGAATGACTTAAGGAAACTCACGTGAAACGCAGGACGAACCATCATCCTCTCGGGCAATTTCAACCGATAGGCCACCTAACCGACAGACTGCAACACTTCAAACAGATCATCATACCTCAGGATAAGGCAACAATGAACCGTCTTACTACTGATCTTCTTCCAAATCTGCGACGTTAGTTTTAACATCGCCCTGCCACCAACACTGAACTCTACTGACCTTGGTCAGCATACTTTTTCATTCAACGAGCGGCCTTGGCCATGCTTATCTCATGCCTCCGCAATCATCTCATGCTTATCTCGGGTGAAACGGTAAGCAGCAGGGCAACGTCCCCATGATCGTTGTAGAGCAACGTCTCATAGCAAGTTCAAAGGGACCGACTCCGGTCGACAATGACCTATGCAGTATCAAGTAAATCAACCCAATTTCACTGACTTGCCGTCACATAGTGTCGTAGGTATTCCTGATGTAATGCACTCACCCGCTCCATCTGTCCATCGGTTTGCGGATAGTTTGTCATAAAAAACATCAACTTTGTACCCATCAAGTTTTAAAGAGGGGTTTGCATCAGATATCATAAGCACATAGTGAAGTACTTTGCATCTCTATCGCTTATGATATCTGATGACGACTCAAAGTACTTCACTATGTGCTTATCGAACAGTTCTACGGTCACCTCCACGGTACAATGCGGGGTGCTACAACGGACACAACACAACATATTTCGAGAACTTATCAACGACCACCAATATCGAAGATAAGTCTCTAACCTTAAGAAATCTGGAAACGAAATCCTTTGAAACTGACACCCAAGGCTTCTCCGCAATTGGTAACGGTTAGAGTAAACCCTCCTCCTTTTGTTTGTCTGGTTTGTCCTTTCTAACATGTCAAGCACGTCCACACATAAGCTTCACAATCATCATCCATGCGCGGCCAGACATAAGTTCTTTTTATCAACGTTATCGTCCACTCCCTTCTCGGGTGACTTGCCCAAGGGTAGTCATGCGATTCCCTCATGATTCACTGCCTTAGTTCTCCACCAATAGGGATAGATAATCGACTACCCTCACAATAAAGTAAGCTATCATCAAACCAATACCTCCGCACGCTACCTTCCCTGACCTGTTCCACCAATTTCATGTAAGCGGGATCAACCATTGCTAAGTTACATACCTTATCCAAGATGTCTGACTGGAAGGTGGAGATAGCGACCACTGTCATTACGATGTTCCGACTCAAAGTATCTGCCACAATATTGTGCCGTCTAGGCCTATGCTCCCACGCAAAGTCGTACTCAGCTAGAAACACTTGCCACTGTGCCTGTCTCACAAAAAGCTTTTTCTGTGTCTTAAAGAATGTGTTAGCCATGTTATCAACCTTAATCACAAATGAATTCCCCAAAAGATACACTTATCACACTCTTAGGCAATGTACTACTGTCAAGAGCTGAATACCTATGCTCGGCTTCCTTAAGTTTCCAACTTTCGAAAGCAACCCGGTGGGCATCATGCACTAATACACCACCCACCGCATGGTCCGAGGCCTTGGTACTCAAACAATTTATCAAATTTTGGAAACTTTAGGATAGGTTCGGAGGACATTTCCTCCTTCAACTCATCAAACGCTCGCTGACAATTCTCATTCCAACACCGTCCCCTATCTTTTCGTAATAAATCTATTAAAGGGGCTACTTCCTCGAGTAGCCCTTCACAAACCGACGATAATAATTAGCAAGCTCAAGAAAACTTCGTACCTCAGAGACTTTCTTTGGTGCAGGCCAGTCCCGGATGGCTCCCACGTCCGACCACATGTCCTTCGCACAAAACTCACACTTCTCCTTCTTCATGTACCGAGATGGTCCCCTTATTTTCTGAAACACAAGCCAAAGATGTTTTAGATGGTCCTCCAGAGTCTCCGAATAAACTACGATGTCATCCAAGTAAACCCCAAACAAACTCGTCCATGTATTAATTGAAAACATCATTCATCAGATTACAAAAAGTAGCCGGGGCATTTGTCAAGGCAAATGGCATCACTTGGAACTCATACGACCCGTATCTTGTAATCATAGTCGTTTTGTACGCATTATCCTCTGCAATTGAACCTGCTAGTATCCGGAATGCAAATCCAACTTCGAAAAGTATGAGGCCTTAGACAATTTATCGAACAAATCAGCGACAAGGGGTACTAAGTACTTGCTTTTCATTATGACCTTGTTCAACCCACGATAGTAGACGCACAGCTACAAGCTGTCGTCTTGCTCGGTCTGAAACAACATCGGTGCTCCATAGGGTGCATTCGAGGGATGGATCTTCCTTGCATCAGTAAACTCACCCAACTATTTTCTCAACTCACCGAGTTCCTTAGGAGCCAAGAGATAGGTGGCAGGAGGTACTGTGCCCGGAAGGAGGTCTACCGCCCTCTGAGGCGGCAAGTCTTTCAGGAAGTTTGGCCCGCATCATATCCTCAAATTCAGCCAACATTGGTAACATTTCTCTAAACCCTTCGTTGGACTCGCTCTCGTCCACATAAAATATGGCCGTAAGGAATGTCGCCTCCCCCTTCTTCCAACATTTCGCAATTCTCATCGTCGAGACAAGTTCTGAACTACTGCCATCACATTCCCTTTCGATGTACAACTCTTTCACAAAATACGGCTGAGAAATGGCCCCAATGAACAACCCTCCCAAATGGGGAATCACTGCTACACAAGCCTCCATAAAAAAGTTGTTTCCCAAAATTATATCGAAATCATCAAGCGAAATAACCATAAAGTCAAGGGTATCATTCCATAAGCCAAGGGTGACATTCACCTTTTTAGTTATCCCATAGATAGGTCGACTCTCCGAATTCACAACCATAATTTGACACAACTATTCATCGACCGTCAGTCCCAATCGGAACACCACACGATTGAGCACAAAGCTATGAGTCGCCCCTGTATCTACCATTGCCAACACACTATGCACATTCATGGTTAGAAGAACATACATCAATCCCTTACTTACGCCTTCCTTTCTCGTTCTTAAGGTGTTTAGAAGTTGGAGAGGGGGCTACACGAGTCGGGGTTACATCTTCCTCAGACACTATTGCGTTCAATTTTCTCTCTACGAACAATCCCTTCCACTATGAGGGCCTTCACAAATTAAACAACCAGAATATATTTTCGGATCCTTCTAAGTATCGATACTTACATTGCTCGACTGCCCTAGCGACAAGCCACGGGATCCTTCCCATTTCGACTTCGTCTGCCTTTTCTTTTCACCTTTCAAAGTTCTTTGGGCACCAACCCTTCCCTTATGGCCACGATCATCCTTGAAAGAGTCATTTGCACTTTCCCAACGAAAATCAACAAGAGCATCAACATCCGTTATGGCGGTAAAGAGATCCTTCACCCCTGCCTCCGCAACTCAAAATGAGTCCATGGTTGCAACCCCCACATGAAATTGAAGAGCTTATTTGTATCTGACATGTCTGTAATATCCAACATCAAAGAGCTAAACAGCTTCACATAATCCCTCACCGTACTGACATGATTGAGGCACTTCAAGGCCTCCCTCACAACCCAACTCGTGTTGCAAGACAAGAACTGATCCGTCAATTCCTTCTTAAGAGACTCCCATATATCTATCTGAGAATGCCCCACATTGAGGTCCTCCTTTACTCAGGTTCGCCACTAGAGTTTGGCATCACCCATAATGTACATCGCGATAATGGACACCTTCTCGTTCTCGGGGACTCTTGCCGTGAGGAAGTATTTCTCATCGTCCCACAAAAAATTCTCCAACACCTTTGCGCCACGACAACCATCAAAGAACTAGGGTTTGGAAACTCTCACCTTAAAACGCGAACACCACGGACCATCAGAGCAATTGAGGGCCACCACCTCGTCGTCAAGTTCACTTGGTTGACTGCACAACCTATTAACCACCACATTCAACGAATTAAGAGAGGTTTCTAGGTGAAGATCGGAACGAGATCTTCGGAAGGAGGTTCACCCACTAACTTCTCTAAACGGCCAATCCTTTTAGTGATCGGCATTGTCGTCGCCCAACGAATCTCGCTCTGATGCCGTAAACCGCTTTATCATGTAAATCCCCCTATGGGCATCACAACTTACCCTCGAGCATGACCACCTAATGCACAACAAAAGCTCACAAGTGTTATAGGAGAAGGACACCCTTTGTGTTTTAGTAGAATTCCTGAATTACAAGTTATCTGCCTAAGCCCACTTTACAAGATCTCTTAGATGGGTCGTGGCTGTACACAAAACATCACAATAATTCACTAAGAGCTATGTTGGCTAAGGGGACACCCAATATAACCTCCCATAGCCACTCCTTGGGGTCGCTCCCTTTTGATGAGAGACACCCTTTCATAATAGGCATGGCCCTTCAAGGACACCAGTCCAAGGGATGCATCCTATCATAGCGTAACACCACTTCTATGACCCTTAATCCGTCCATGCTTCCTCACAGACGCAACCTTACGCGACCCATAATGTCTGTTCATGCCTCCGTCACGAACTTTACTCATGGAGCCTTCCACGAGCTTGCCTTCCCCGTCCCACGCCTTCAGGCATGTGACAGTAGACGTCTAGGAATCCTTCATCTTCGTGTGATTGAATGTTGGGCTTTAGACCTTTGTCATAATTGTAGATTTGTTTTCTCCTTCTTGCCCATATTATGGACCAATGAGCCATCTTGGATTAGTAAATCCTTGGAAGAAGCAAGCAAATAGAATGTTGAATGAACATCATTCAATTGCGTAACAAATGCCTGATAAGTTTATGATGTTCCTTTATCGCATTCGTGTATGCACATGAGCATGCATTATAAAACTGCAATCACAAGTGAAATGTAGTAATGCGATAAGATTGTTAATATAATAGATGCGACTACTATAATTAGACAGACAATGATGTGGTTGTGCAAATGAATGATTGTAGTAAGTGGTAAAATAAGCAAGGATTAAAAAAATGAGGGTTCTTGAAGCTCTCTGTAATAAACCCAACGCAGATGCAAAGCAAGTCGCCTAACACCTATCCCTACACAAGTAACAATCACTCAGTAACAAGCAAATGCATGAGCGACGTCTGGTATCTATAGTAGCAAGCAATTTTAGATGCACGGATGAGGGTTTCTAAGCTTCCCTCGGACATAGGGAAGTGGGCCCAACACAAGACCATACTACAAAGAACGGTATAGTTGGGCAACATGGTGACCACCTAAAAATTCTAGCACGAAGTTCGGGTAGACTTATGCCTAGTAAACAGTACCCAGAGACAAATCATGTGGGAAAAAAGGCCCAAGAGCAAGCAAGATCGTGCACAAACAAGTATCCCTCTCCGCATGTGGATTGAATGGAAGAGTTTTTGGTAGGAATCCACAAGCGAAGTATCCCCAGCGGAGTCGCCATCCGAGATGTGCGTGTCTCATCAGGCCGTCTCTCCCAGGTGTGGTTTGGGCGACACGAGGATCCAGGTCCGCTCTTCAGCACCCTTCGATCGATACCTCAACTGAAATGATAATTAGATCATCCCCCAATTATCATTGCAGTTTTCATACAAAATAAAAAGAAAATTTGGTTGGTTATGCTACCAAAATAATGAAAATTTGACCATTCATTAAGTGGACATATCAACAAAAATGATGCTTGTCAAATTGTCAAATTTTACAAACATTCAACTGTGGGATCTCGACTTTTATATTAGGCTTTAGGGTTTACAAAGTGGGACATTCACAGAAACTTTTATATTTCATGCGAATTAAGACATAAAAGAAAATGAAAAGCTTAACGTGTGTACAAGATAAAAATACAACAATACGTCCAAATGACAACATTCAAGTGAAATAAATGCCCGTCATGTTTGGTGGCAATATAACACTGATATCAATTGGCATCTCATTGGGAACGAGATTGTGACGTAAAGAAAATCCAGCTCCGTATGTATTATGTTCAACGATTAATATTCAATTCAACTAGAATCTTTAATGGTTAAAATAAACATGTATACAACTATCTTTTAGTCTAGTTCATCTCCGAAAAGTTTGGAGATGATCCAACGGTTAGAGATCGTGAGATCCTCTCATAAAAGGAATGCGATGTATTGGCTAGTCGCAAACTACATGCACGACCATCTCCCATCGAGGGTCATTCGGTATGAAAAATCGAGGTCAAGCAACGTGCATAACCCCATCGAAAAAGCCCCCCTTTTGGTTTGCGAAGATGAGAGACAACAAAACTGGGAAACCTGAAGGTTCTCTGTCGTTCCCATGGACAGTTCTAAGTCTACGACACTCCAAATATCCTCAAACAAATTCAAAAAGATACACAGCCAAGCAAGAAGGAGATACCATGGAGTGGCCAAATTGGTGGCCAAATTGGTGGCTAACGCCTCAAATAAATTCAAACCGACACCGGACGAGAAAATTATGGCTCGTTGATTGCTTCCCCTGCATTTTGGCCGAGGTTGTCTTGATCTGTCGGTGCTTGGTTTGCGTTCCCACGCCATTTGTGACAGGTTAAAGCAAGTATCAAAGGTGGCCAGCCTTGTTGTAAGGTGGAAGAGAGGTTGTGTGAGTATGAGGAAAAGGACGGAAAACTCACTGAGTGATTGCCTCGTCCCGAGATGGCCTGAGGAGGAAGAAGGATGTCGGGGAGTCTAATAGGGGGCTGCCTTAGAGCCGGTCCTTGTCCATGCTTGGATGTGGCTGTGGCGGGAGGGGGTTGGAGAGGTGGTTATCGACTGGTCGAAAGGCTTTGGTTCATCATCATTAAAGAGTAAGAGTTCTTGGCTCCAGTTTCGAGTGGATGAGTTGGCCTCCGATTTTATGTGTGAGGAGTTAGCCACCGGTTTGGCTGAAGGGGAAGAAGAAACTTTTTAGGATTTGCCTTAAGAGGTAGATTTTTTTAGAATTTTGTTGTTTGTCTCAAGGATGATCTGTCCGTGTGTTGAGGGTGTAAGGATTTTTATAGGAAAGGGAATCATTAAAAAAATTATCCGAGGGGAACGAATGTGGTCTTCTCGTCATCTTTCTTCTTATGACAAATGTGATGGAGAAGGAAAAGAATATAAATGAAAGTTTTCATTAGGACATAAATTTAGTGAGGAAATAATGGATAAATGTGTTTGATTTGTAGTATGATGGGTAGAATATTTGGTGGGATAAATTAAAAAAATAACTCATTTTATAGATTTGACTATAAATTTGATTTTTTTAAATGGGTTTCAACCAAATCATTATTGGAATTGAAGCCCGATCCATGTATATGGGCTCGGGGTCCAATTTGAATGGGTTATGTAAATATTTTTGGGGTCATTGATTTTGTCTAGACCCGCTTTGCACGATCTCGAATTCAGATGTCCCATTTAGCGTATTTAGATGTCCCATTTAGGGTATTTAGATGTAGTTCATTTAAGTTTATGCTATATGCTACTTTATCTTACTATAACGAAAATTTCATTACAATAAACATCCCTTTAATTGTAGGAAGGATGTGTGTGAATTTTTATTTATTAATTGGTTAATTAATTAATAATATTGAATCTAAAAAGATGTATTATTCAAATTTAATAAAATTTCATTTGATCTTTTCTACTTTTGGTGATATCGATAAGAGAAAAAGAAACCTTTTAAAAAGGAAATTACGAGATAATCACATTTGGATTACATTAAAAAATTTATCTTCAATAATTTCTTTTTACATAATGTTACCTAATAAGAAACTTATGTTCTTCCATTGCTCGGTGAATACGAAACTAGTCAACCTTTTTAATTAATTACTATATAATATGATGAATGTAAGAACGAAAAACATCTTCATTAATCAAATTTTCTTTTTTATTATTTACTTCTAGAACATTCCAAATATTTATTTACTTTTATATTTTTTATTTGCCCGCATGCTCTTCTACAAATTTACTTCCAAGTTTAGGTTATGCAATTTAGTATTTTATATGATCAAATAATGTGAAATTGTGTGAGTTGTTTGTAATGCACAAAGTTGAAGGACCGAGTATGTATGTGTTCTTGCCGCACCATGAGAGGAATAAGAGCTATAGAAGGGCGATATCATTATGAGGATTATGTGCTCGGAATAAATTCGGGTATAAGCTATGGATAACGTTGGAGTGACGTACAACTGTATCTTGAGAGGATTATTGGCTATGGACGTGTGTTCGCTCGATGAGTAAACATGTTGGGAATATCTGACCACGAACTGTAAGGGTTCGATTTTGGGATTCTAAGTGTGATTCTTGATGAAAGATCTACATATCAAAATGAAAATACTAATCTAAAATGATACACAATCGAAAGCTTAAGTACATGGTTAGACGCTTGAACAAAACAGAGAAAAGGGAACAAAACAAAATTTAATTCTCTAAGACATTTGAGTGGTTGTGTGTGTCTTAAAAAAGAATAAGAGCCCTATATACTGAACCGATGACTAAAACCGCCAGGCTTCTTAGGAAGTGCTGAAAGCGATGAATGATTTAAGTGTCGGGTAGTGGGTTCTGCCACAACCGTTAAGGGATATGTGTCTGATCGTGGGTTGTGTCCCGTAATTTACTGGTTGGTGTGGAGACATGGATGTCCGTAGGCTTCACGCCTTCTAGTAGTGGGATATTGTTTCAAAGTTAGTCGATTGTGCTCGATCCCCAATGCTTGCTTGTTGCCTTTGCTCGCTCTTTAACTTGTGCTCAACAACCCAATGCTCACTTGTTCTCCTTGTTGTTTGCCTGATGTCTGGTTGATGTTCGCTCCATGAAGCGCTCGCTCGCCTTTGTATTCTCCACTGACTTTGGCCTTGCCAACATATTTGCTCCACCATTGATTGTGGGGGGAGCTTAAATGTCTCTTCAACTTTATGGCAAGAGTTTCTCAAACGTTGTCATCTCCATTAAAACACATTTTTTTCTACGAAAGGAACTATCACTACCCCATCTACGAAACAATCACATTGCCACTGTTTCAAGCGCCCTCTAATCAATCCTTGAAAATGACTTTCTAGAATACCCTTGGTAACTAGTTCCACAATGTTGGAGATGGTGCTAATTTTGTGCAGATGATAAAGTTCAACTCACCCTCACGGTTCGGGTTAACATGATACCATTTTTGGCTCGTTTACCTTCAAACCTTCTTCTTAAGTGATGTGAGCGCCTTCTAAAATATTTTATTTTCCATCAAGATGTAGCGAGTCTAGGTTTTTTTTTATATCACTGGAAATTAAAACTAGATACTAAGTGATATAAGATGGGGATTTAGCACATAATTAACTTATCTACGAGAATAATGGACATGAACCCTGTGGTTTGTACATCTTTGTTGTGCTTCTAGAACTCTGTGGTGAATTGCTTCTATTTTCCTAAAGGACGAAATACTATCACTCTTGAAGATTTTTATCTCTTGACGTGTGCTTTCCTAATGGGGCATCACTTAGACTGTTTAACATTCAATATGTGATTAGTTTTGTTGTGACTCATTTGTCAAATATTATTACTTTGACATATGTAGTCCTCTAAGGAGTTCGAGTTCTAATAGGAATGGTTGTCTAAGTTTATCTTTTACAAAGAAGCAAATGGCATGCCAAGTTCATGTTAGACTAGGGAAATTTCCTTGGCTAGATGATTGTCCCCACGCTTTCGTGCCGCTTCTATTGAATCTGTTGTATAAGGGCATGTATGAAGCAACAAAGAGGACGAAGCTGAGAAAATTTCATGCTCGCCTAACTAGTGACCCTCTATGGATACTATATATGTGAGCTAACATGCATTTCTAAAGTCGTCCTAAATATGAACTGCCTGTTTCTCTTTCGCTGCCCGAATGCCTTGGGTGGGTTATTTCCGATTTCAACATTGCAGACATATGGTGCAACCTTATTGTTATAGGGTGCCCCAAAAATTTGATGAATAATATTAAAAAATTAGAATGACGTGTCGTTCCTTCTGACATCTCCCTATTGGAGTTCTATCCTTATTGCTCCAGATCGAATAGTCGTCGATCGAAGATGATTCACTTTTTAGGTTTACAACTTCATTTGTATGCCAGACAATTGGGATTTGCATAGTTGATTGCCATCCCTTTTTGTGCTTCACTTCACCGTCCGCTTACAAATAAAGTGGTGATACCTTTCACTCATATTGGCCAGATTTCTAGCCTCTTGATCACCCTAAACAAGTAGCATTCCACAAGTATGACTATAGAGAGTTTAGTGGTTAGGATTTTGAAGGCTGTTGGAATGCCACGCTCGAGAAGTTGTCGCTATGGATGACTTAAAGGATCTTCCCTTTGGTATCAGCGAGGTGTGTTTGGGGAGGATGCCCTTGAAATTTGCAAGACAAAGAGCACCTAAGGTTGAAGAGAGATTTGGTAAAATATCTTGTGTTTCTATGCCTTTTGAATGCTAGCGGCATAATTAGCTTAATAAGTTATGTAGTGTTGGGCAATTTAATAGGAAACTGTTGCGAACTTTCGTCCCTCAAGGAGTTATGTAGTGTTGTCTTTAGCTGAGTAACGATCTCTCTTTCCCCTTACTCCTGTTAGCTTAGTAATGATCTCTCTTTAACTTATTGATACATTGAATGACCACGTATTATTTAAGGAGGAGTTTGCTGCCCTCCGAAAGGATAAACTATTACATTTATGACATAATTATTATTGGTCAAGCTGGCTTGAGATAAGACAGCGCAGAAGGCTCAATTCAAGTTGGCTGAAATCAGGTGCCGATTTGGAGACACTCAGTCCTGCCAATTTGGAGTTAAAAAAGTATTGTGAGAAGATGGAATCGTTGGTCGCGCAAGAGCTGTACTTTGAGGAGTAAATTGCCATTTTGCATGTCAAAGAGGATAAGGTCATGAGCGAGCGAGCCAGGCTAAAGAAAGTGATGGAGCCCATTGAGGAGGTCGTTCACGCGAAGCAAGACAACACCCTCGCCTACGAGAGGTGGATGTTGTATCAACAACTCCTAGCTGCTAACTCACCCTTGAATACTTGGAGTTGTTGCTTGCACAATGCCTTGTTTCTTAATTTGCTTGCTTGTCTAAAATTGAAAATAACTTCTGACATCTCCTTTGTATGTTTCCTAGGTTATTGGCTTGAACCTTTTTAAGTACTTCCCATTTGTCCTTAACTCACCTACTTTCCCGTTTTAATTGGCTAAATGATAAACCTTATTGGGAAATACCTCCAACACTTTAAAGGATCCTTTCTAATTTAGAGTTCATTTTCCCAAAACAAAATTTTTTTCCTAGATGTTAAGATCATTTTTCATATCAAATCCTTACCCATTAAATCTTTTTATTACTACCTTGTACATATAATATCGAGAGCGTTCTTTTCTATGTGCTTCGATATTGTTAATGCTATCAAGCATCATTGCTCCACTCTTTCGATTCTTCTCCTAATGTTTCAAACTTCTCCAAGTTACCTAAAACCCTACTAGACTTAAATACAATTTCTATTGGGATCATGACATCATGACAATACACCAAACTATATTGAGTAATGCCTATACGTTTACACTTGGGGACCCTTAGAGCCATAGAGTTTCTAATAACAAATTATGCCAATTTCTAGGGTTATTTGAAATCATTTATTGCATATTATTTCTTATAATCTTTTTGGTAGCATTTGTTTGCCATTTAATTAGGCATGATAAGGTCAGAAATTAGTTATAAAACATGCAAATTATCTTGCAATTGATGTTTTAAGGTTTTCCATATCTGGAAAGCCATTTCATATTTTTTCTCCGCAAGTAAATGTTGAATTCTTTTTAATTTTCAATAGTTTTTGTAGAATTTCTTAGGAAAGATCAACTATCTTAGATGCTTGTGAATCAAGAATCCAAAAAATTGTCCAGCTTGCCCGACGTATGCATGTTATCATCTTCAGAGTTGACAACTATATTGTCATTATACATTTCTAACTTCTTTTCCATTAACGAGTTTAAAATGAAATTCACTACTCATTGGCATGTGACCCTGACAATCATTAAATCAAATGACATTACTACTCACTTGAATTTTCCTAACGAACAACCAAATGCAGTTTTGTGCCTTACCTCTTCAACTGTTGATGCGCGACCACGACATAAACGGAAAAAGTACTACGACGACGGTGAAGTCGGTACGAACGAACATCGAAACAAAGCAGAGTAAACAAACGAACGGGATAGAACTTTGATCGCCACAGATACTACCTAAGCACCACCGGGACTATTACAAGGGTTGAACGCTGCACAAACGGATACAGAAACACCACCAATTATGGGAACGCTCGGATAGAATCTCGCCATGCTTGGAATCCACCAAACGATAAGAGAAGTTACCCAAAGTTCATGCAAGAACTTGAAAGCTGCCAAATTTAGGTTAAAAGTACAAAACCTAAACACAAGAGTCCTATTTCTAGAAGACCTAAAGTGGGTTAACATAATTCCCAATTAGGCCCAAAATGGAAAAATCAAAAGAAAATTAAAACAAGTCCAACATTATTAATTTAAAGAGTCTGGGCCGGAGTCGGCTAAGGCCCGTCTTGAAATGTTTTCAAGCTTCAGGTCTCGACCTTCCCTTGAGCGACCTGACACCTACTCTCGAGACAAACTCTGCCTTCTCGAGTTGTCGAATCAAGTCGACCACTTCAGCACTGTGAAGGTAGTTCCCGTCTTGAGTGCTCCTCTCGACTGGATCCTAACTTGGCCTTGTTTGGTCTAACTCGCATCATTCTCCCTTTGTTGAAGAAGATTTGTTCTCAAATCAAAAGGCTCTTCGTTATCCTCATATAATGTGAGATATTGGACATTGAATGTCGCCGACACTCCATACTCCCCTGGTAAGTCAATCTTATAAGTATTGTTGTTGATCCTCTCAATGACTCGAAAAGGACCGTCAGCCCTAGGCATGAGCTTGTTCTTCCTACTTGCTGGAAACCTCTCCTTTCGCAACTGAACCCAGAAAAGATCTCCTGGTTGGAATATCCGCTCCTTTCGACCTCGATTTGCCTTAAATTGATATTACTCATTCTATTGCTCAATAAGGGTTCGAATCTTCGCGTGGAGCTTTACCATCTCTTCAGCTCGTCAAACCGCATGCTTCTCAAGAATATCCTGACTAGGCATTGATAGCAACTCCACTGGAATTCTCGGGTTAACACCATACACTACTTCGAATGGTGTAGCTCGAGTAGTCGAATGAGGGGCTCGATTATAGGTGAACTCAACTCGAGTTTGATGTCCCAGTCCTTCTGATTCTTGGACACCATAGCTCGAAGTAGACTTCTCATAGCCCTATTTACGACCTCAGTTAGCCCATCTCTCTATGGATGGCAAGTGATGACGAACAATAGCTTTGTCTCGAGTTTGTACCAACGTGTCTTCCAGAAGTAACTTAAAAACTTGGCATCTCAATCCGACACGATCGACATTAGAACCCCATGCAGATGAATGATCTCTCGAAAATAAAGATCTGTAACATGAGAAGCATCATCCATCTTCCTACAAGCAACGAAGTGAGCCATCTTTGAGAATCGATCCACAACAACCATGATCGAGTCCTTTGATCGTTGTGTTTGGGGCAATATAAGGACGAAATCCATCCTCCCATGGACGTTTAGCTACCGGTAGTGGTGTGCAGAGACCTTGATGCGGGACGTGACACTTTGCGCATTGACAGGTTGCATAACGTCGGACTAACTTGTGTATGTCCTTAGCCATTCGAGGCCTGTAAAAATGTTCCTAAAGAATCTCGAGAATTTTCCCGACTCCCAGGTGACTAGCGAGTCCTCCTTCATGTACCTCTGGAATAAGATGTTCTCGAATGGAACTTCGAGGAAAGTATAACTTAATGCCTCAAAATAGAACAAACACCTTGGCATCAAATAGTTACTCCATGTCTAGAGTGTACGAATGATAGCATAAAACTCCTTATCATAGCTCGAGTAATTCAGTCGAGATCCATTTAACTTCTCGTTGAAGTATGAGACTGGTTAACCCTCTTGCAATAGTACGTTTCCAATCCTTACACTTGAGGCGTCACACTCGACTTCAAACTCCTTCTCGAAGTCAGGGTGTGCCAATTCAAGTGCTTCGTATAGACGACTCTTGAGCAACTCGAAACTAGATTGAGCTACGGGAATCCATTCGAAAGGCGTCTCCTTCAAACACTCTGTCATTGGAGTTGCAATCGAACTGAAATCCTTAATAAATCTCCAATAAAATGAAGCTAGGCCATAAAGCTCCGGACGTCATGAGCTGTCTTGTGAATAGGACATTCTCGAATAGCAGCTACCTTACTCCCATCCACCTGAATACCTTCTCTCGAGATGACATACCCTAGAAAAAGTTTGGAAGTCGAGAACTCGCACTTCGCTGTTTCCGAATAGTCGTTGTTCCCTCAACCTCTCGAACATCTGTCTAAGGTGGTCAATGTGTTCATCCTCGTTGCAGCTATAGAGAAGAATGTCATCAAAATAAACAACCACGAATTTGTCGATGAAAGGAAGAAACACCTGATTCATTAGTCGCATGAAGGTGCTCGGCGCATTCGAGAGACCAAACGGTATAGCCATCTACTCGTACAACCCGAATTTGGTTTTGAAATCCGTCTTCCACTCAACTCCTTCCTTCATCCGAATTTGGTGATACCCACTACGTAAATCCACCTTCGAGAAAACTGTTGATCCATCCAACTCATCAAGCATATTATCAAGTCGAGGAATGAGAAATCGATGCTAGATGATGATCTTATATCGACAGTCAACACACATCCGCCATGAACCATCCTTCTAGGGAACCAAAATGGCCGGAATGACACACGGGCTAAGGCTTTCTCGAACAAAGCCACGTTCGATAAGCTCTTCGACCTGTCGCTGCAGCTCTCTCACCTCGTTGGGATTACATCGATACACAGTTCAATTAGGCAGCCACAATCTAGGAATGAGGTCGATCTGATGTTGTATGTCCCTCAGAGGAGGAAGTCCTCCCGACATCTTTTCCGGAAACACATTTTCGAATTCTCTTAGAAGGGCTCGAATTCGAGGGGCATAGTCGAGGTTTGCTCCTTTCATTCCTTGAATAACATCACCATGTATACTTACTTCTCCTCTCGAATCTTTCGAGTCAACTCTACCAACTTCGAATTGACTTCTCGAGTCTGATCTGCTTGTGTGGGTTTGGTTAGTGCTTGTGTGGTCAGGGGAAGAAGCGTAATCTTCTTCTGATCAAGGGTGATGGAATATGTATTCTTGTAGCCATCGTAAACTGCACGCCGATCATATTGCCACGGCCTTCCCAATAACAAGTGAGATGCATTCATCGGTACTACATCGCAACTCACCATTTCCATGTAGCTTTGACCAATGCTCAACGAAATCATCACTTGCTTAGTCACCTTGAGATCACTCTCTTTGCTCAACCATTGAAGCTTATATGGTTGAAGATGTGGCCAAGTTGATAACTTCAATTTATCGACCATGGTAGTAGAGGCCACATTGGTGCTACTCCCACTATTGACAATCATGTGACACACCTTCCCTGTATGGTTCATCTAGTTTGAAATATTCTCTCCCGCTGGTCGACTTCATCCGAGACCACATTTGCATTAGGGGCTTTTCTAATAGCCAACAACTCGCTCACATCGGGTTCCTCCACTATTACATCCTCGACATCCTAGACGGGTTCTCCTTCTCGATTAAATACCTGATCATCCTCCAAAATCTCCATAAGAGTAATAATTCATCGATTTTGGCAGTCAGAAGCTATATGCCCAACTCCTTGGCACTTAAAACACTTTCTCGAGACACTAGTGTGTGGGGGCGGCCGAACTTCAACCTGGGCCTTGTCCTTACTCGAGATTGGAGTTCTTGAGGACGAACTCCCTTTGCTGAAAGGAGTGTTCCTCATAGCTGGTCTCGCAAGCGTTCTCCTAGCTTGCTGCTTCTTGACTTTGTGGGCTAGGTTGCACACATATGCAAAACTCCAATAAGGTTGCAACTCAACAACATCCGCTACATGGGTTTTCAACCTTTAATATACCTTGCAATGGTTTCTTCAGGGGGCTCAGCAATATCACATTGGAGCATCAATTGCTCAAACTCGCGAGTGTACTTAGAAGCACTCGACGACTGTTGAAGCGAGATCCGAGGAACAAGTCTTGCCGATATCGCTCGGGAGGGAACCTCTTCATCTCCCTTTTCATTTTGTCCCACGAGCGAATCTTCTTTTTCCCTTCTCGACAATGCTGCTGATTCAAGTTCTCCCACCATAAACTAACATACTTTCGAAGTCAAAGGGCTGCCACATTAACTTTCGTTTCCTCGAGAATCTCTTCATAATCGAATACCCTCTCAATGGCATGAAGCCAATCGAGAAACTCCTCGGGTCTATCTTTCTATCAAACTCAAGAATGTCTACTCGCATATTAATAGGAAGTGCGTGTTGATGTTCTCGAGTTTGCCTCCTAGGACTCTCCTTGTCCCGAGTTGATCTCATATGACTCTCATCATCCCCATATCTATCCACAAACTGATTTTCTTCCGCGATCAACATATCAAGGAGACTGTAGTTTAAGTTGCCTCCTTTTTTCCATGAGCTGCTGCACCTGTCGACGTAACTCTCCAGCCTCTTGTTCTAAACGAGCCGAACGGGCCTCCTCCAATGTGATCCCATGTCGAAATCTATTTGCCATTACTTCCACCGTACGCTCAACAATAGCCTTGCGCTCTACGACAACATGTGCTCTCAACAGTTGTATGCTCTCAACAGCCGCGCGCTCTCCAACACCCAGCTCTCCAACGACCAGCGCCCTTCAACAACCGTGCGCTCTGATACCAACTGATGTGCGATCACTACTACGGAAATGGGAAAATACTACGACAACGGTGAAGGCGCAACGAACAGGAACTTCGAAACAAACCAAAGCAAACAAACGAATGGGATAGAACTCGAACCGCCATAGATACAAACTAAATACCACCGGGACTCTCACAGGGGCTGAAAGCCGCACAAACGGAAACAGAAACACCACCGATTATGGGGACGCTCGGATAGAATCTCAACACGCTTGGAATCCACCAAACGATAAGAGAAGTTGCGCAAAGTTCATGCGAGAACTTGACGACTGCGAAATTTAGGGGAAAAGTTCAAAAAGTCCATCCCAAACCTAAACACAAGTCCAATATTATTAATTTAAAGAGTGTAGGCAGCAGTCGGCTTGAAGTGTTCTCGAGATTCCGGTCTCAACCTTCCCTTGAGCGACCTGACACCTGCTCTCAAGATGAACTCTCCCTTTTCAAGTTGATGAATCAACTCGACCACTTCCGCACCGTGGAGGTACTTCCTCTCTCGAGTGCTCCTCTTGACTTGATCCTGACTTGGCCTTGTTCGACCCAACTCGCATCACCTATGATAGTCTAGTTATACCGAGAGTAGCCTTCCATGAATGACATGATTGAACGTCTTGCTATTTTATCAATCAAATCATCAACAATGGGCATAGGAGATTCGTCCTTCGGGGTCGCTTTATTTAATTTCTTAAGGTCATTAGATATCCCGATTTTTTCATTTCTCTTCGTTACATAAACTATACTAGAAACCCATTCACTGTATTTTGATGTACCTGGCTTTTTAAAAATCTTTCTTACCTTTTCGAATACCAAGAGTCACCTGTCTTGACAATCATCATGGAGCTTGATTCGATGGTCTTACTATTGGTCGAGTAGTTACCTATGCTCGACCAAATCTCTATCGAACCATGACATTTCTGTGTAATCACATACGAAGAAGTCTTTATACTCATGGAGATCATCGATAATAGATTGAAAAAAATTTGCATTAGTAGACGAGCTTACGAAATATAGTCCCGGTACATCACTGTTTGTTAGATTGACTTGTATTAGCAGATCACATGATGTCATGATAGGTTTACGATTCTGGCCACAACCTAGGGTGTGCACTTGATTGCACTTCATTCACATAGAGACTGTGTACAAAGGTTTTGTCCTTCATAGGAGTGAAAGATTCACAAATTTGCAGACGGTGAGGCTCATTTGCTCTTATCTCAACCGAAGCTTTGCTTGTCATTTACTCGAAGTTGGTGATGAGTCTCTCGATCTACCACTTCGTTTCCTTCTCTTGGTTTTTTGGAAGCTCCGGCATGTATGCTACTCTTTGAACCTCGCCCTTTAGCAATTGTGGCTGGGTAGGGGCTCTAAGTAATCTTTGAAGGACATTTATCTTTGTCCCAACCAGTGGGCTTAGCTTCTCAGTCTCAGGTTGCTTGTGAACGTCATAACACACTAGGAATTAAAATTTTACTCCTTCTCCAAGTGGTCCGGTAGTTGGGTTTCTGAGGTCGAACCATTTTTTAAGCGAAAGATCCCTTGCTTGCCCCTGATATTCATATGGAATAATTTGCATTTGATCAGTTTTAGTAATTGCACTAGTACCATCCAAAATTATCCAACCAACAACACAAGGTCTCTGTGCAAAGTAGAAGGAATAACACCTACTTTATGCAACCAGCCCCTTCCAAGTAAAGCAATACAAGAGGAATCGATATCAACAACAAAGAAAGGTGTCTCCCTCTCTTGACGCCCTACATGTATGCGAAAAGGAAACATTCCCTGACAATGGGAAGTTCTTCCATTGAAAGCACTCACAATCACATCGGTTTTAGCAAACGTGAATGGGTTATAACCTAATATGCCTCCAATATCTATAATAATTTTCCACACTAGAATGCTATTAAAAAGGGCTTTGATGTGTAGGAACTGCATGTGTTGTTTCATTTTCTCAGTTGGTTTAACTAACCAACATGTAGGAAATCCAATGGGAATATAAATGCCCTCACAAGGATCAAACATATTACTTGTACTTTGAGATTATGATAGTACCATCTCCAAGGAAAACCACTCCGATCCCCTATTAAATAAATTTCAATTCCCATTTTAGTGTTCACGCTTCTTCCAAAGCATACGACTTTCTGGATGTAAATGATGATATCTATACAGATGGATCTTCTATATTGTATAATGAAGTACCCCGCGAGTGGATATATAGGAATCAAAATTCGCCGAATCACTCATACTATGATCTTCTATATCCTAGGTCTTCTCGTTCCATCATATGACTTATGTTCTTCATGTAGCATTTAGACCGAATGACTATGAAATTTGTCGATACTTGCACATATTATGGGTAATGTAGGAGACATGGCATTGAATCCTTCGAATTCCCACTACTTAACTTTCAATTCGCCTCTGACCATCAAATGAAATGTGAATAACCTGTCAATAGTTCAAACCACACTCAAAGGTAGGGCATTTCCCGTTTTTATAGGAAATCTGTACCATAAATAATGGTATCCCCAATTATAGCCCCCCTTGGATGTATCAATACAATATATCTCTTCTTACCATCCATATAGTGTATGAGACAAATGTATGCATTTCGACTATGGTCGTATTCTATGCTTACAATTTTACCAAATATGTCATTTTCATTCGTCGAAAATTGATTTTACGGTACAGACGCTTATGACCTTCCCCTATATGCCCTGCAGTAATGATTCCTCTTGCATTACAATCTTTACTACAACAATGGTATCCATAGACCAAATCATTTCATGTATTGTATTTCACTTGATTGTCTATGACTCCATTGCACGTGCTTGTGGCTGATGTTTTGTATAAATGTATCGCCATGCTATTAAGTTAAGTATTTTGAATTAAGTTCTTTTTTTTCTTTCTAAGAGGTGGAATAGAATAACTCGGTCGAAGCGTAATGATCATACGTCTATAATGCATTGTATGTCCCATAATAGGTATCATTCTTCTACCCTTTCCGAGAGTCTATGACTACTCATAGCTTTTACTTTGACACCAAAGAAGAGTTTGACCCAATCCTTTACTTTGGTCCTAGTTGATCCTGATTCGACATTAAAAGTATATGGATTTTCCCCAATAACCGAATATTTTGTTTGTCAATACCGCATATTTGATTCCATCCATAAATCAATTTTCTTCCTTATGAGTTCTAGTCTCAATAAGAATGCCAGTTCTAACTATTTGTTCATATATTATGATATAAATATACCATATCAATTCGTTATGGATGAATGATGAGATTCCATGGATACAAAGTCAATTCCAATAGACTTATTAGAGGGTCCTATTGGCGTGCATCCAGTAGGAATTGAACCTAAGAATTCGCCAGTTATGAGTTGAGTGCTACCATTCAGCCGATAAAATATATAAATTAATAAAATCAAATAATATTATTAGTTATTTTGTTTTAGTTCAAATTTCTTTGTGGATCTATTTAACCTTGTATATATGACATTATTATATTTTCTCGAGCTGTACCAGGCAAAAACCTCGTATACGTTTCTTGGGGGAGTTAGAATTTGTCTACACCTATCCCAATGAGTTCTTAATCGAATTGTTGCAATCGATGGTCGATCTCGAAGAGAAGGCAAACATTTGGGTAAAATGAGTTTTTATGATCCTATAAACAGTGAAACCTATTTAAATATTCATGCTATTTTATATTTTCTTGAAAAAGGTGCTCAACCTATAGGAACTCTTTTCGATATTTTCAAAAGGGCCGGGGTTTTTATAAATTTTGTAAGAAATTCAATTAAAAAAATTAAAGGGCGGGAGAGGGGGAAATGCGGAATTTGCTCAAATTCATTTTAGAAACAATGTATTGAAATGAGTGTGTTTGATTATTAACAATTATCTATATGAACCAAAGTTATATGAGAAGTTTCAACTAACTAATTTCTTTTAGCTTACTTAATAATATTAACTCCTCTATACTAAGAGTATAGATGGAATGAAGGTAGGGAGACAAAGGGGAGCTTCAATTTATTGCTAATTTGTTTGAAATTGATTTCAATTTCTTGAAATCTATAGTTCCTATGTTATCCAAATGGCAACTTGATTCACATCCATTTATGATAATTTGTAGCTTTTCTACCATGGGAGGGTTATAATTTTGAGGATGCAATCCTTATTAGCAAACGTATGATATATGAAGATATTTATACTTCTTTGCACGTACATAAATATGAAATTCAGACACATATAACATGCCAAGGGCCCGAATGGATTACTAAGGAAATACCACATCTCGAAGCCCATTTACTTAGGAATTGAGACAAAAATAGAATTGTGATGCTGAGGTCTTTGGTCTAAGTGGGCAATATTTTAGTACGGAAATTAAGGCCTCAGATGGCAAAAGATATTTTATGCCCCAGAAGATAGATTATTACGAGCCACACTTGGCATTCAGGTATCCACTTCATGGGAAACTTGTCTCAAACTACCTATAGGTGGTAGGGGCCGTGTTATTGATGTGAGATGGATTCGTAAAAGTGGAGGTTCACGTTCTAATCCAAAAACTTATTAGGTGTTCTTTTAATGGTTTTTGTACCCGCAGGATTATTAACAGTACCTTTTTCGGAGAATGTTAATAAGTTCCAAAATCCATTTCGTCGTCCAGCAACAACTGTCTTTTCTAGTGGTACTGCGGTGGCCCTTTGGTTGGGCATTGGAGCAACATTACCTATTGAAAAATCTCTAACTTTAAGTCTGTTTTAAATTGAGTCAATTGTGAAATAAAATACAATAGTGCGGCTTATGGATCTTGGGAAAATTCACTTGTTTTCTTTGTCCCTCGTAGTATGGCGTGAAAGGAACTCCAAAGGCACTACTACTAATTGATTGACGTGAAGAATCAAGCTATATAGAGTATTTTATAGACACATTTTTTTATTAAAGAAAGCCTTTTTATGTTATATATATTCTAGTTAATGTATCCATAAAATAGAAAAATATAAAGTATATAATATACAAATTACAATAACATACTTTGCTTGATTGTGAAGATAACATACATAGAAATACTCTTTGTCTATCCGGAGTTATCAAAATGAAGCGCCCCATGTTGGTAGCTTCTTTTGTCGTACTTGGCGTACTGCTTTTGAGCAGGTACTCTTTCAGATCTGGATTCTCCTTGATGATGGGAATCCTGTCTCGAACTAGCGATGTGTAATCTTTGGGCAATACATCTTTCCTCCAATGCGGCTTTAGTTCGTTTATCGAGTATTCTTCTCTGTAGTCTCTCTTTTCTCTTTCTTATCCCCACTAAGAGTTATGAAGGACAAACATTGCTACTGGACGTCGACCAAACACCAACAGGGGAATTAGGATCTTGAATCATTCGACGCAAATCATTTATGCCAAACGCTAGCTTTCGTTTCACCTGGATGACGTGCCTTTGTGAGGGTCGTATCCAAATCAGACCCTTTGTAGACTCTTGAATTAACTCAATTATTATTGTTGTCGGTTTTTCTAGTCGAGAAAGAGAGATGTGCAATATCCCGTCGATAGAATAGTTGTCAGTGTTGAGAAGTAGCTGACGATATCGATCTTGAACATTTGTGTAATCAAGATCTTATGGTGGGCTACTAGGTAACACAACATCTTGGCCACTACGAATTGGGGATTGTGGACCATCTGAGATCGCTTGAATATCCTTCTTGAAGTGGATTTTACTCTGAGCGCCTATTTTCCCGCCTACTCTTTGGATCTTCGAGGTCACTAGCCTTTGTTTAGGATCTTCGATTGCCTTGGGTCTTGTGGACTCCATCCTGCAGTGCTGCTGGAGGATCTCTAGGAATGTGACTCATTCACAAGCAATTGGCCGACTTTCACAGGTGTTGTCCATCTTTGCTACGAAGGACGGTTGTCCTTGGGTTTGGACAGCCTTCAAAGATTTGCTTTTGAAGGTCCTAAGCGCTTTCACCATTTCTATTTGGTTGAATGTCTCACGTTCGCCCTGGTTAACTAGGACGTGTCCTACTTGAGCTTGATCCGGGTGTTCCATTTATGGTCGCCATTGCAATTTACTCTAGCTGGGACAAATCATACAATCCTGGATCTTTATGTTATTTAGAAACTTCTTAGAGGCAAAATATTTATCGGCAGTATTTAAGTCGTTTATATGCCAACGATACAAATTAGGCTTCATTCGCAAGTGTTTAGCAACAGAAATTTTGGGCCACAAACCTTGGTGCTATGTGTGGATCAACGGTCCGTATTGCGGGCTCAAAGTGCCCGAGGTCCTTTTAGGGATGTAGTTGTGGCAAAACATCAGACGAAAGCTTGCGAATGAAATAGTTACCATGCGACAAGGGCTACCGGGCGACGTTGCTAGGTAAAGACAAGGTGATCAACCGACAATCAATTGGGCGAGCTAGGAAACTTTGCAGCGAAGGCTAGTGGGCGATACGGTCGGTCAGTGATTGTCATGAGAAACTTTGGGAGATCTCGATACATGGAAGAGGATAGTTGTCAAGATCACTCGGATGGAAGGAAGATTTTCACGAAGACCGGCGACATGGATACGAGAAGTATGTACAATATTTTATTTATGTATTCACTTAGAACTACATAGTACAAATAGTTTTCTTAGGCATTGTCTTGCGATCTTGTTCTCTCCGAAGGTACCGTCAATTGCATATGTAAACCTTCGCTTAGGGTGTCGTTCCGAAACCAATACCGAAAACTAGGAGTGGTAACAATTGGAGCAACCTGGAGGATAATAACTCCGACGTGGAATTTAAGGTAAGCATGAAAACCCAAATCTAGATACGGCTGGGGAACTGTCCGCTATCGTTGGTACACTCCAACTCTTAATAGAGAGAGTCAGTGCTATCGATAAGAAGCACATCGTCTTTTAGGAGGAAATCGGCTCTAAGATGGATGTTGTCGTCTAGAATCTAGAGAACATATCAAGGATACCCATAAATAGCTCCGGCAAAGAGAAGGATGAATCGGCAACAAAATACCACGTATACTATGATGCCCATAGCCGAAGGAAATTGGAAGACCGACATTGATGGTATACCCAGTATCTTCACAGGCTTCAATGGGCCTGCCCATAGCAATTCTCCGCTCGTGATCAACGAGAGCGGAACAGCTAAATGACAAGATCACCAGGCTCTATACGAAACTCCGTTTCGAAGGAGGGAGAGCCTTTATAGGCTGGTAGAGAACGAAGGAGAATCGACACCCTGTACACATTCCTCAACCCATACGCTGAAGGGGAATGATAATACAGGAGATGATGGCCCCGCCTAGTCATACGTCCGAAATAAGGGATTACGTCGCTAGACTAGTTGAGCAGGCGATCTGGGGGAAAACGACATGAATGAGGTCAAACCCTATTGTGCTCCTTACCCTGACAATATCGACTGGACTATCCTTTCCAAAGAGTGGACCGAGTGCCCAAAATTTGCCTGTTTCTTGGGCGAGGAAGGGATATCTCCCGCGGATCACATTGCTCGCTTCACTCACCAGACCGAAGAAGTTGTCACTAATCGTTTCTGGAAACTTCGCATGTATCCTAACTTTCATAAAGGGCTGCCTTTACATGGTATGAGAATCGCCGAATTCGGTGCGGAACTAAGAAGACATGCAAGTGCAATTCACGCTGACGTTTGCCCAAACTAACCCAGCTGTGAATCACCCATGTGAAGCATCAACATCGGGAACCTATGACAGTCTTCCTGAACAGATTTCGAAAAGCAAGGCTAAGATGCAAGACTTTTGCGTTTGAAGCCGAGCTCATAGCAATAACTCAGGATTCTTTCCATCTCCGGCTTAGGAAAAAGCTAGAAGGGGAGGTCTTTAGAGATTGGAATGAGTTGTAATTAGAGCCATCCGTTATGAAAACTTGCTCAGGGAGAAAACCCAAGCGAAAGGGAGCCTAGTCAAAGGACCCTAAGTAACCTATCAGGCAGAACCTGTAGTAGACATCAACGTCGCGGAGTACATAAAAGGGCATCCTCTGACCTATGAAGAGTCAGCCTAGAAAAACATCGGGGCCAAAGTTTCTTAAAAAACGCAGGAAAGGAATTACTTTTTCGACGAACAAAAGGCCGATGAAATATTCGAATTCATGCTCTAAAATGGTGGGATTCAATTGAAAACATGCCTTCGACTCCCTCACACTGACAGAGAGAGGTCGAGAATCTTCTGTAAGTGGCATGGGTGATTTACCCATGCAACTAGGGATTGCATCATGTTTAGGAACTTGGTGTAGGAGCTAATAGAGTCTAAGGAGTTGCCCTTCCCCGACTCGAGAAACTAGGCTTTGACCGACTCGCAACCGTTCGGTGACTCCGTCGAAACTAACGCCTTTGATGTTAACTGCCTGACTGTCACTTCTTCATTGATGCAGGGGGATCGAGATCAATCAACTGAGACTGGCGAAACAATCATTGTCGACATGTTGTTCAAGCGGTTGTCAAGCAAAGGGATACTCCAATGCCTTGCTGATCTCAAACCATGCGACATGATCGTTGTTGCTGGCACATGTATGCTTCACACACCACAGAACGGTGCACACTTTTAGGAAGTACCTGCTAAAGTGTAGTGGCATGACCTTAACCGCCTCGAGGAGATGGCCAAGGGGATCAACAACGGTCCCAGAGCGCAGCAACGCCCATTGAATCCCCAAGACCAGAAAAGTACTCCACCGGCTGGATTGAAAGAGCTACACATGCCACTGCTCCTGAGACGAGGAATTCTGGTGAAAGCAAAGATACCCAAAAAGAGCCTCACAACAAAAAGCTTCCTAGGCGACGCGTCAATGACCGCCTCAGACCTCAACAGGCGAAAGGGAATATGGAACAACGGGCTAGCACGTCAGATCGCCCACGAAGTGACACAGATGCTATGAGGTATGATACTTTGCTAGCCCAATTTATGACAACTGATTTGCATAAAGTACTCATCACCCAGATGTGCCAAACATGTTGCAACTAATACTTCCTGCTGCTAACCAAAATGGCTGCCGAAGGGAATATCAAGATAGAGACAATCAACCCTCCAATCTCCCAGATTATCTTCATATGAAGAGGCTCGTAAAGGGTTATGACCCACATAAAAGGGATTTCGTTCTGGTAGATACCTACCTGCAACCTCTTAAGCACTCATGATATGTCTGCCTTCCTGACATACCCACAGAGGATGCAAGACAGAAGGTGGGCATGAAGCCACAACCTCAGCCACCCACCAAGAGAACATAAACGCGGAAAGAGAGAAGGGCATGGCACTCCAGACAGGCAACCTCCGCGCTCAGAAAACTAAGGCATCACGCGAAAGCGACCTCGGGGCCAACACGTTGAGGAACTCCAACCCAGTTCTTCCAAGACTCCAATCGAAACAAATGGAACGAGATGTAACGTCTGCCTACTACCAGCCGAGTTTGCTAAAAGGGAGAAAAGCAATGCGAAAGGCATTATATTGTTCCACCTTAGTCGCAATAACATCATTTAAGTACCACAAAATTTTCCGGGCGAATGGTGACACATTCCCGCCACACATTAGGCGACGTTTAAATATGTAGCAGAACGTCATATTCTTTTTGATAACGGAGCGACTATCAACCTACTTCCTCTCGAAACATATAAACGCTTCGGGAGCAACGTAGCTAAGCTAGAAAAGATTGACGTGAGCGTCAACGGCTTTAACGGGACTATCTCTTCCTGCTTAGGCATAGTGTCCGTCCGACTTTTTGTCAGCACCCATAAAAAGAAAACGGCCTTCTTTGTCATCGACACAAAGCCGTCCTTTAGTATCTTGCTTGGGAGGGACTGGCTGCACAAAGCAGGCGCCATACCTTCCACTCTCGAACAAAAACTTATATTGTGGAGAAAACACGGGTTGGAAGTCATCGTAGGTGATATATGCAAAAATGTTAACATATCCTACGAATGTGCAGGGAGCAGTAAAGAAAGTCAAAGACATCACACTAAAGCAGAGGTATGCACTGGGAGACCTAAATGTTGGACCCTTAGGTGAAGTGGGCTACGAATCCCTATTATCATAGGACGGATCACCCCTGGCAGCACCACAAGAGGTAATCATTCCAACTGGATGGGACGACGAACTGCTGCCTGAGGCTGACAAAGTCCTGAACCCGAAAGAGATGTGCGCTAGGCAGGATTAGAAGGCGACAGTGCTAGGCAGCAGATAGAGACGGACTTGGAGCCCGACAGTCTCCTCAATCTACCCTCGTCCAATGAAAAGTGATACACTCACCTAATATCGGACGTCTTATAACAATTAGATAAATATAGGGCATCCAAACTAAATGGAGAATAGTGCAATGTACCCCCCAGACATGGCAAGACATGTCGAATAACCATTCAATCAATAAAGGAGTCCCTAATACTTGTGTCGTCTGTTGTGATCATTTTAGCGAAATCAACTTGTGAACCACCGTAGCACCACATGTTACTTACCTTAGCAGCCTGCAAAGCGAAACAGAGACGAGAAACATTAAAAAGACCCCCTGTGCTTATGAGGAATGATTCGCCTGGTCTTACACGGAGATGCCTAGCCTCGACTGAAACCTGGTCGAGCATCGTCTCCCAACAAACGGTAACTTTAAGCATGTGAAAAAAACTCCGAGAAGGATGTCACGGGAAGTAGCCCAGATGGTCTACGATGAAATCAAGAAGCTGTTCAAGGCTGATTATATAAAGATGGCGAAATACGTGGCCTAGATATCTAGCATAACACCTATCGTTAAGAAAAAAGACAAGATCAGGGTATTTATGCAACTTGAACAAAGCAACGCCAAAGGACAAGTACCCGATGCCGGTCCCCGATGATATGATAGATAGAGCAGTAGGACACAACTAATGTCCTTCATGAACGGGTACTCTGGTTATAATCAAATCTTCATCGCCGAGGAAGATGTACACAAAACTGTATTCAGCTGTCCTAACGAGATATTTGAGTGAGTCTTTATGCCTTTCGGGCTAAAGAATAGCGGGGCCACTTATTATAGGGCAACGAATCTCATCTTTGGCACCCTAATAGAGAATTAGTAGAGGTATACAATGACGACGTGGTGGCAAAATCCAAGCGAAGTAAAGATCATCACGTCCATCCGTACGAAGCATTCGAAAAGATGCGAGCGCACAACTTAAAACTCAACTCGCTAAAATGAGTTTTCGAAGTTCAAAAGGGACAATTTCCTGGGTTCCTAGTGCTCCAGTGAGGGATCCAGGTCGATCCCCTCAGGACTCGCGCTAACCGAAAAGGTCAACTACATACGCTGTTCCATAGAAAATCTGGCATCCAAGACCAACGTCTTCTTGATGATCTTGAAAGACAAAGGAAAGCGACAGGTAATCTGGACGCCGCAACTTGAACGGGCTATCCGGGAAATAAAGAACTACCTGACGAGCCCTCCCGTGCTAACTACACAAGATACATGGGCTCCATACACCCTTTACATGGGCGAGTTCCCCATCGCCCACCGAGCAATCCCGACGCCCATAAGGGCTACGACCGGATATTTGGCCGCATACCCCTCATTGAATAAGTCAACCTGAGTCTAAATGGCCCATAACTATATTTAGTAATGTTTTGGGATAATAATGATTTCCCCAACAAGCCATGGGGGATATTAATTAGTGAAATGACAAGTGATAAAGGTGAAAGGACATAATAATAATAATAATAATAATAATAATAATAATAATAATAATAATAATAATAATAATAATAATAATAATAATAATAATGAGAAGAATAAGAGGAGGTGGGGAAAGAACGCCCACCATTCTTACAGAAATAGGATCTTGGTGGGACGAACATGAGGCAAAGGAAAACTGTGGAAGTGGCGGAGATGATGGAGAATCGACTAGAAAGGGCATAGAACGCCAATAAGGAGAAACTTGGGGAGCCGACCACGAATGGGGGAAAGCAAAGAGGTGACGGGCAAGGGACGCAAAGTATGTATCCGTTGACTGGAATATGTGTGATATGTTGACTGGAATTCCATGTATTTGTTATGCGTGGGGTTAATGCGAGGCTGGAAATGTGTTGGGTTATTGACGAGTGTATGAGTTTGGCTGGGTTAGTGGGAAATCAACTCTTTCATTTCACTCTTTAATACATCAAACCTTATATCTTAATGGATTTAAGAGGTTTGCTTAAATTTCCGGATAATAACGTTATGGAATATAGTGTTAGAGTGTAAACGATTTACGGTCGTGATAAGTACTAAAGAGAGCATCGGACATGATGAGAAAGAAAACACTCCACTAAGGAGTGAGTTCGTAGATGGACGCACTAAGGGTACTAAATGGGGAAATAGATAGAAACATAAAGTTGAAAGGGGTTGCAACCCTAGAAGATCTTCAAAATCTGGAAGGTATAGAAAATCTTGGAAATAAAATATTTTCCCCCATCCGTTCGTGTAGCTGCACGAAAATCTGGTGCAGTTGTACCATCTATCCCACATCTAACAGCATTGTATAGTTGCAATACATTCCAGTGCAGCTGCATCAACTATTTGCCTATCATCTGACACTCCTGTGTTGCGGCACCAACTCTTTGTGAAACTCCATCCGCCCTCCTTCCTTCCGAATTTACCTACAAAATTAATAAAACTACCAGTAGTACCCAAATCTATGTAATATACTAAATATTACAATAAACCTCAAGGACTTAGCCAAATATCACGCAATTAGAGGGATGAGAATATATTTTTATAACAAGTTATCAGCATCACACATGAATCATTTAAATGGGAGCAGTTTCCAGAGTTGCTCGACCACAGATATCAGGTCGCGCTCGGCTTCCAACCCGCAACTTTGTAGGAGCTAGTGCTCTCTTCCATTCTCTGGAACCAAAGGGCTTCAACCAGACAGCCAAATACTTCAATGTGGACTGAGCCATCACAAACTTCCCAGATGGAGATTACATCCCAATCAAGGGGTTCACCCGGACATCCAACTAGAGTCTAGCGCAGGTCGTGCACAACTTCGAGGGAACTCCGTGAATAAGAAGTGCACTCACTAAACCATTTCATCTGATCGACCTGCACAACCCACCACCAAGAGGAGTAGTTTATCAATCGATAGAACACATCGCGCATGTGTAGACGACTCTCCGAGAGGAAGAGTTCGAACCTCCCCTAAAATGTCAGGAAGACATCGATACCTGGTCGACTCGTTTCTAGAGGAAGTGAGTCACTCATTGGAATCGCATTTGAAGACCGACATCACTCTATCATCTGAGAATACTCTGATTTCACTTGTCGATTTTGAAATGAGTAGGTGGGGGTGAATATTCGTCAATGGTGATCCTATAACCATTGAGTTTTTCGCTTATTTTCTATTGATTAAATTCGATGGTGTTTACTATATACAAACTTTACATTGGAGTATTCCATTCTTTGTTGCAAGGTTCTTATAGTGCTTGTGGTGAAGTTGCGACATTTTTTATATTATTAGAGCTTGTATCATCATGGTATCAGAGCTGAGATAATTGGTTGTCGTCGGAACAGTCATACTTACGAGCCATCATGAAGAAGATCTTTGAGATATTTAAATTGATGAGCTACGGCAACAAGACCAACAAAATTTATCAACATTGCAACTTAATATCACTCTATATATTTCTGACGAGGAGTCCTCCGATGGAGATGTAAATCCCTTGTATGAAGAAGATAGCGATCGATCATTTTTCTAAGGTTTGTAAATATGCTAGCTTATGGTGGAAGAGTGTTAACCAATAGAGGTGTCGAGATGAGAATGATATAATTTGAACGTAGGTGCAAATGTGCCGAGAGTTTTGAAGTTTGTTCTTGCCAAATAATTATTGGCAAGACTTGTTTCTTGAACGAAGTAAAGTGTTGAGAAGTATATGCATGAGAACAAACATTTGAGGCTGAGGTGTGGTGTTAAGAAGTCATAAGAACAAACAATAACTCATTACATAAGTGACTTGAATAAGAATATTACCGATGTGCTCGAACTCTTACAATAGTAGAAATTTTCCTCTTCAAGCACCACCAACCCATAGTGTGAGGCCAAATCTTGTTCTCGTAGGAAACCATGAAGAGTTCAGGCACAAGATACCCCACACATGCGTGCCTCCACACAGACGTAAAGAGAAGGGGAAGGGGAAGGAGCGTTGAGACCATCACAATTTGCTACTCCTACCCTATTACCATATTTAAGAAACCAAATTGTACAACTAATAGAGCAAATGCTTCCAGGAGCTTCAGGTGAGGGGAGGAGGTTCCTCTGTAAAAGAAACCCAATTCAAAAATACATCAAACGTGAAATAGAAATTCCAATAAGATATCAAGTTCCTACCTTTGCTCTTTTCTCTGGAGAAGATGAGATTAATCTAGTCGAACATAGAGCTCAATTTACTCATCATATGGGAGGGCACTCTACTAATGAATTCATAAAATTTTTAAAACTTTTCTCAAATTCTTTCAATAGATATGCTTTTACCTAGTACTCGAGACACCCTCCTAATTTTGTCTCGAGTTTGATATAGATGTAGATTCAATTTATAAAATCGTTTGATTGGTTTGATACAGAGGCCTATTTAGCGGAAGTTATTCGAATGAAGCAACCACCAGGAGAGGGCCCGGGAGTTCTTCTTATGAAATTCAAGAAAAACCTGCTTAGTTATAAGACTACAATAGCGGATAAAGATCAAACTAAGCTGGCTCAGAATTCTTTCCCTCGAGCTGTGGAGGAAATTTTAGGGAAAAAGATTTCGAGACTTCCATTAATTGTCAAGAAGAGCAAATGAATATCATTATCTTCTTCTTGAAGAGCTCATTCTATTAGGAGTTGCTTAGTATAGCCATCTGGGAAGGAAGTCGATGTGGTTGAATTTGTAAAAAGAGAATCAATAACTTGTGTGTCGTTAATAAAGAAAAATTCTAGAGTTCGAACATCTAAAAAATCTAACAATGAGAGGAAATTCTCGTTTGATCTAGATCAAGTAGAGAAGGTTTTCGATTGGCTCTGTAAGAGGGATCGCATTAAGTTAAAACATGATTACAAGATTCCTTAGAACGAGAAAGAGAAGAGAAAGAGACATTGTAAAAGGCACATAAATTTTACGTATACAACTCAGGAATGCGTGATTTTTTAAATTTGATACATGATTTGTTTGAATCAAAAGACCTACATTTTGTCGAGATTAATGAATCGGACATTGTAGATGATAAATCGTTCGAGTAAGAGCCTGTAATCTGCATGTTCGATTTGGAACATGAAAACAAATGTACTAAGTGTGATGTGAAGATCTTATGGCTTTGTATCTCGAGTCCAACGATGATTTAAAAACACATGGAGCGAAAATTTTTGGAGAAATTGTCATTGCCAACAACCATTTCAAGCGCTTGGTCGAGAAGTCATGATTGTCTCGTTCGAGAAATCAAGGATGTTTTATGTTGTTGGCATATGAATCCTACCCATACTACGGACAAATGCAGAAAACTCGTCATAAGACCTATCCCGGCTCAAGGAAGCGGTTGTGGGTATAGCGCCACCACATTCTCGAATTCGCACCTGCAAATTATTGTTCCCTAGGGGAGCTCCTCAGGGGTGTTGGCCCTTTGATTGCGACTAAAAGGGTGGTGAATTAGTCTTTTCGCTCGCATAGAACTTTCTCGACAAACTCACAGAACCCTCACCGCGGAAGACTTAGCTTATGTGATTTACAAAATCTTAAAGACAAATCGAAACACAATGTTTTATAGTGGTTCGGTGAATACACCTACATCCACTTTTGGCCGCTTTCACTAATACTCGTAAGTAGTGAAAGAAAAATAATTTCTTTAACCCTAGGAGGTGAGATTAACTTAACCAATACAAGAAACTCTCTTGCTGAGTTTGAGACGTGTCTAGGTCGAATCATAAGGAAATCAACCAGACTTGGCGAGCATAGAACCCTGGCTGCAAGCTTCAGCCTTCTGTGACGCAGTCGCGGCTGTGGATCTGCGATCAGATATGATAACGCTTCCTCCACGTGTTCGAACGTCGTTTGATGGGCTCCTCTTTTTGTGTTTTTGATATAACCTGCAAAATAATAAAGATAAACGTCTATAGGATGTTATCAGTCACTCACCACTTGCGCTCCTGTTACAGATTCCTTCTGTTGGACTTGTTGTACGCCAACTAGACGTTACAGACAGCCTCCCCGGCCAAGTACTTCAGATCCACAGCCACCAATGCTTACGGAGTGGCCTCACTAATGCATACCTGCTGCAAACAAACAGACAACCAAATAACTAACTACAGAAGGTTGTAGGTCACTCACCACTTACGCTTGCTACGGACTCCTCCTCTCCGACCAACTCTATACGCCAACTTGCCAACTAGTGACCCTTCTCCTCAGGCCCTGTTGCACGCAGTCCGACGTCGTCTCCGGAGTGGCTTCATTAATGCTCAACCTACTGTAGTCACCTCCTGCGAGAACGCTCGCCTGTAGAATCCGTCATGCACATTCACACACAAGTTAAAACACCACAATAACGTTGCAAGTTGCAAAGACTTACCACCACACTTTTTTTAATCCGACCTTTCAAATTATTTTTGGATTGTTCTCTTATAAAGTAGTTCCGACATTCTATTATTTAGGTCATTTATTTAACGAAATTTAAATTGTGACCAGATCCATTCCCACAATACATAAATTATTTGGGAACAATCTCTGATTGATTTCATATCAATTGGATTCTCCAATCTCAATATATCGCATTACAAAAAGTTGGAGCCTGATTCGATCAACAACCTTCTGTAATTGGAAAGAAAAAAAATATTTTATTCCAACCTGAGAATGAAATCTCATCATGGGCGCGTGCATATATCCATTAAGTACTATCCAAAATTAATTTTGTATTAATTGAATATTTTAATCCCACAATAGAGCACTGCAGAAGGTTCGACCATAACAGTCCAGCAACCATCGATACAAGGAAATAATCAATCATTTATTTCCAAAATGAAATAATCTTTTTCATGAAGGTTAATAGAAAAATTCCAATTTTAGTAATATAATTTCCGTACATAGGGAAAATATATTATCTTTTACTTTTACAGTTTGTCTTACGAGATAAATAGTTTAATATTAACACAAATAATATTCTTACGAATATTATTTTTTCGAATTAATAAATTCATTAAGATAATTAATAATTAATTAATTATTAAATAATTATGGTAATATTTTCTAATCACGTCACTTGATCTTAAATGATCATTGGAGGATAAGAAAATATTTTCGTGATATTTTTCCTTTACTAAGAAGCATATCATCGTTACAGGAGGTTACAACATCTTTAAAGTCATAGCAGGCTAAACCTATTGTGTGACTCATCGTCAAACCCATATCAACAAGAGGGTTCGTCGGGATACGGATGCCAATATGTGCAAAACATGCACAGAGGTAAAGGGGCTTCCCCATTCATGGAAGGGGAAGGGGCTTTGTTGGATCAATTATGTACACTAAGAGGGGGTGAATTAGTGTTTATCACTTTTTCGCCATTTCTCAGCGTATGCGGAAGCGTACTGTGTCACAACAAGGCATTACTCAGAAGTAAGGTCGGCTAGCCGTAAGCGTTACGATTTTGATCGTTAGATACTCGTATGGATGTAAGCACGATCGTAAGGGACACAGTTGTTTTATATTGTTCGGCCTTAATCGACCTACGTCCACTTTCCACCGTAGAGGTGATTCCACTATATAAATATAATGGGTGCACATGAACCTTTTGCACTAGGCTTTGGGTATCTCAACAAGTGAGATTTAAAATCCTTTACAAGAGGAGATAACTCATGGGTAACGATCAGCTCCTCACACAGTGGACGTCTTCTCGTTTCCAGCAGAATGATGCTCACACTCAGATGATTGCTCAATGGATTTCCACACAGCGCATTGTCACTTATGCATAAGCCTATCTATCAAAGCACAAGACAACGTCGTGTTACATTATAAATCCTCACAAATAATTCCTTACAGTGATGGAATGACTTCTCAAATAGCAACCCGTTTCTAGTTCACAGTAGCGGAATGCTTCAACACTTAATAGCTCAGCAGAGGATTTGCACACAGCCTTTGTCTCTTCTCAAGATGAGCCTGTAAGCACTCAAGAGACAACCACAAAGAGGGGGAGAATAAAAGAGATAAAACGGGGATTGCATAGCAAAACCTGACTTCTCACACAGCGAAGTCGTGGTATCCGTCCTACACTCAGTTCGAACGTGCACAATTACCACAGCGGTGACTCACTGCACTGCACACCCAGTGCCTATGGTAGAATTTTCAGCCCTGGCGGCTCCCACGCAACCTGCTCTACTGTCCCTCTGTATCAGGAGGTCGAGACATCTGCACATCACGCCTGTGCTTGGGAGGACCTCTTTCCACTCCGGCGGTGTTCCCAACTCCTGCTCTACCCTACAGGCACGAGACTTATGGCGCGCACTCGCAAGTGCGTGTCTAACTGCTCAAACTCCGTAGGTTCGAGACTTCCCTACGAAGAGACACGACAAAAACGGCTTATTGCCGATGAGTCAGCAACTGGTTACAGCCATCAACACAGGTATTCACTTAGCTTCTCTTAGACAATTCGCCAGCCGTTCATTGAACCCGATGACACACAGTCCTTTACATGACGACCAGGGTGGCAAACAGCCCTTGGCACTCCCACACGATAATTGCGAGAGGTAAGAACCAGGCGATCACTTAGCACATTCCATTCTCCGCCGATCATAGCTCACACAGCTCATCAAAGCTTCACACAGACTTTGGACAACCACACAGACCACACATATTCGTTGTTTATTGTATGGATGTCGTCTGGAATGAATAAGATAATTTGTTTCCCCAAAAGCAGCTTTCAGCATGCTGTAATCAAGATCACCGGACAGCTGCTTAATGGTCACAACGACAAAAAAGGAAAGGAATCTTTATCAACTTTCCTAATTCGTGTGATTTGATCGAATCACCATCAGAATAATATCTTATCATTATTTCAATCGTTAGCAAGGATGAATCAGGAATAAAACTTAATGGCCGTAGAGATGAGATAGGATGGAATATGTTGCTATAATTAGATATTCTATTTCTAATTATCTCCAAACTTAGCCATCTGATCCGCACACGTAATTATCTTATTAAGATAATATAATTTATTATAAATATGATAAAATCACAGCAATTAAGCTGAAATAAAAATTATTCTATTGTTTTGGTAATTGTAGCGCAGTAATGCAGTACAGTTTGGCTGTAGTGTAGCAACACACTTCTCAAGTGGTACAACAACGCATTACGCACACGTCATCATTGTATGATTTCTTCTCAGAATAATATCTAAGAATATTGTCTGATTTTTATGGGAAAAACTTCGTGGGAGGTGTCAAGGTTCATTAAGATGATTCCCATTGATTGGTTTCCATAATATCAGCGGATCGGACAAATTTGAGTGGATACTGGCTCAACGGTTGTAGAAACGGAGATGGAATGTCCTCAACGGTAACTTCCCTTATATTGTTTTCAAATCTTTAATTGGAAAGACAATATTCTGATTTTGAGTTGCCTAATAAAAGAAATTTGCTTATCCGATGTATTTAGACATCTCAATATTTGTTTTAAATATTTTCCGAGATAATTCGAAATATATTGCAAAGAGAAATATTATTTCCAAATTTCCTGTGAGCAAACGTAGCGAAACTGTAACGACTTACTGTAGTGTAGCAACGTATAGCTCAGGCTAGTTGTGGCTCAGCAACATTTTGTTCAAGCTCATCACTAAAGATAAACGAAGTGTTACAGCAACACAATGTTATGAATTTATAACATAGCTTCTCAAACTCATCATCAAAACCAAGGTTAACATTCTCCCCCTCTTTTATGATGACAAAACATGAAGCTTTAATTTGGAAATAAGGAATAGAACATAGAGCTTAAAATACAAACTCAACTCCCCCTGAGATTAATCACCAAATTGCTTACTTTGTTCAGAGAGCTAGAGCACCCCCTCAACTTATCCTTCTCCCTCTTTTTGTTATATCAAAAAGAAGTGAAAGATAGTTCTTAGTAGGTGAAACCACTGAAAGGAGAGTATATCTCAATCCTAACACGGTAGAATGCACGATTAATTTTCATGCTAGGCGTTTGGATTGCAAATTCTTAACTCACTTCGTAAATTAGTAAATATCGCTTTATCGAGTGGTTTAGGGAATATATCAGCAAGCTGTTGCTCAATATTTATATACTGAATATCAACATTGTCGCTTTGCACATTGTCACGTAGAAACTGGTCTCAACTCAATGTGCTTAGATCTTGAATGATAAACGGGATTTTGTGACAAATTAATTGCAAATGTGTTGTCACACATTATTGGAATACAATCAAAATGAAGATCATAATCTTTAAGTTGTTGTCGCATCCAAAGTAATTGAGCACAACAACTAGCTGCTGTGACATATTCAGCCTCTGTTGTAGACAAAGCAACTGGTGTCTGCTTTTTAGAGATCCAGGAAATTAACATATTTCTAAGTAATTGATAAGTACTAGATGTGCATTTTCTATCAATGCGACATCCAGCATAATCAGCATCTGAATATCCCGCAGGATCCAGCAACGATCCTTTAGGATACCATAGACCTAAGCTGACAGTTCCTGCGAGGTATCGAAAGATCCTCTTGACTACAACTAGGTGCTATTCTTTTGGAGCAGACTGATATCTTGCACATAAGCACACGCTAAACATGATATCAGATCTTGAAGCAGTAAGATAGAGTAATGTTCCTATCATGCTTCTGTATAGTTTGGAATCAACTTCCTTTCCACCTTCATCTTTATCAATTTTGGTATTACTACCAATAGGAGTTGACAAAGATTTGCATTCTTAAGATCAAATTTCTTGAGCAACTGTTTACTATACTTTTCATGATGGATAAAAATTCCATCTACAATTTGTTTGATTTGGAGTCCAAGGAAGAATGTTAGTTCTCCCATGAGACTCATTTCAAATTCTCCTTTCATTAGATTAGAGAATTCGGTACATAACTATTCATTAGTTGAACCAAATATAATGCCGTCAACATATATTTGACCGACTAAAAGATCAGCGTCCTATTTCTTAAGAAACATGGTTGTATCTATTTTTCAACGCTTATAGTCTTTTTCAATGAGAAAAGAGCTAAGCTTTTTCACAATATTGTGGATCGGTGAATCCAGGAGGTTGGTCAACATACACTTCTTCTTTTAGATCACCGTTGAGGAATGCGCTTTTCACATCCATTTGAAATAACTTGAAGATATTATGACAAGCATACGCTAAGAGTAGATGTATTGCTTTAAAACGTTCCACGGGAGCAAACGTCTCATCATAATCGATACCCTCTTCTTGAGAGTAACCTTTTGCTACAAGTCTAGCTTTGTTTCTCACAACATTTCCAGACTCATCGAGTTTATTACGATAAACCCATTTTGTTCCAATAATGGAACGATCATTTGGTCCAGGTACTAGACACCAGACATTCTTCCTCTCAAACTGGTTTAGTTCCTCTTGCATTATGAGGATCCAGTTTGGATCATCAAGCGCATCATCAATGCTTTGAGGTTCTTTTTTAGAGATAAAAGCAGAGCATATTTGTCGTGTTTCGAGTTCGCACACCAGTGTGCAATGGTCCTATTACTTGGTCAATAGGATGCCTTTTCTTATATAAAGAGGGAACACGGTCCCTTATTTGTTCATCCTGTAAGACATCAAGATTGTTTCCTGTAGTTGCAGTAGGAATATTTTGTCCTTCTCCCACAGAATTTTCATTTGAATTTCTTTCAGCAAGTGCCTGCTGTAATTCTCCAGTTGGTTCTATGTTTGAGGATCCCGTTCCTTTTGCAACAGCATCTTCTTCCTCAGTTAGTGAATCATCAATTTTGACATTGATTGATTCTTCAACAACAAGAGTTCTCTTATGGAAAACTCTATATACTTTGCTGGTGAGAGAATATCCTAAGAAGATCCTCTCATTAAAACGAGCATCTAATTTTCCGACACCATCTCTTGTGGGTCTTAGAATGTAGCATTTACTTCCAAACGGATGGAAGTATGAAATGTTTGGCTTTCTCCCTTTATATAGTTCATAAGGAGTTTTGCCTAAAGAATGCCTTAAGTGCACTCGATTTGAGATATAACAGGCTGTACTTATAGCTTCAGCCCAGAGGTTCTTAGCTACCACATTTTCCAACATCATGGTTCTCGCCATGTCCTGTAAGGTTCTGTTCTTTCGCTCTACGACTCCATTTTATTGTGGAGTATATGGAGCTGAGAATTATTATTAATACCATATTCCTCACATAAAGAAGTAAAGTCATGGTTCTCAAATTCAGTTCCATGATCCCTTCTAATACTTCGTAGAGAAACATCTTTCTTATTTTGAAGTTGTTTAACTAAAGTTTCGAAGGTTGTAAACGTATCACTTTTTGGGCTAAAAACACGACCCAAGTGAATATGGAGAAGTCGTCAACAACAACTAATCCATATCGTTTACCTCCTAGACTCTGAGTCCTTGTTGCACCAAACAAGTCCATATGAAGTAATTCAAGTGGCTCCTTACTTGAAACCATGTTTTTGTTTGTTTTCCAATTGCATAAGCTTTACATATCTTGTCATTGTCAAACTTGCTTTTAGGTAAGCCCTTAATAGCATCTTTTCTGGCTAGTTTGGACTGCAAGTCATGGTTTGCGTGTCCCAACCTTCTATACCAAAGAGTAGCTTCGTCCATAATGGACATAAGACAATTTTTCTCCAGCGGAGATATTCTTAAAAGACAGGATATAGATGTTTTTCTTGCGTTTACCAAAGAAACACGTAACATCATCCCGTCAAACAGTACATATTTTCTCATTGAAGGCAACATGATAGCCCTTGTCGCACAACTGACTAATACTAATCAAATTGTGTTTGAGGCATTTGACATATAGGACTCCTTCAATCCATAGGGAATCAGAACAACAAACGGATCCTATTCCTTTTATAATTCATTTTCCGTTGTCACCAAACGTGACAGAACCACCATCCTGAAAAGTCAGAGTGGTGAATAAGGAGATGTCTCCTGTCATGTGCCTCGAGCAACCACTATCCAAATACCATTCATGATCCTTGGAAATGGACTTCAAGCATCCCTGAGAGCATGGTCAAGTTAGTCGTTGATTCCATTTAAGAATAGAATCATCAACTTTAGAAGAGATGTCATGCATATCATTTCGTCTAACATGACACGTTTTGATAAAATAACCTGGCTTTCTACAATAGTAGCAAAGCCTAGGTAATTTTTTAACAATATAATAAGAATCGTCATTCCTAACATGAGGAAGAATATATTTCCTATGATGTGAATGTTTCTCATTTCCAAATTTGTGCATCTCATGCACACATAAATCAGTTTTATTGGTCATAACACTGTGTTGTTGTTGCAGTTCCTCAATCTTTGACTTAGATTGAGAAAGTTACTTTACCACTTTCTTAGCTTTTGCTGATAACTATTCCTCAAGAGAAGCATTCTCAACATCCAAGAGTTTATTCTCTTTCTTGAGAACTTTATTGCTCGAAGTCAGTGACTCGAGTTTATCATATAACTCCGTAAAGAGATTTTCAATTTCATCAGATGATAGAGCAGAGGGAGAGAAAGCATCTACCTTCTCAGTGTCAGATTCAGTTTGCACCATATAGCAGAGATTTGATGTTTCGTCATCCTAATCTGATTTCTCATCACTATCACTCCAAGACGCCAACATGACGTTTTTCTTATATTTTAAAGTTTTGCCTTTCTCATTAACGAGTGGGCAATCTCGCCTCATATGACCAGGTTTATTGCATTCAAAACACACACCACCTTTACCTTAGTGTGGTTTTTTATTTTTCTTTTTAGCATCTCACTTTCCCTTGAACCGGTTTTTGCAAAGATACTTTTTGAATTTCCCTGCCATCAAGGAGATTTCATTATCTAAATCAGATGAATACTCATCCTCATATTCATCAGAAGTATCAACACTTCCTTTAAATGCAATAGCATTGGATTTCTTTTCATCAGCAAACTTGTTCTCATTCTCATAAGCGACAAGAGAACCAAGTAGCTGTTCAAGACTTAAGCTCGTCAAGTCTTTAGCTTATTCAATCAACGTCTTCTTAGCTTCCCAAGATTTAGGCAATGAACAAAGTATTTTTCTGACCAGCTCAGAATTAGAAATGGTTTTGCCAAGAAATTCCATGGCATTAGTCATTTCGGTGAGTCTATCAAACATTTGATTTATTGACTCATCCTCTTTCATCTTGAATGTTTCGTATTGAGTTACCAATGCATTCACTTTTAATTCCTTGACTTGTTCTATTCCATCATAGATCAAAGCAAGTCTATCACACATTTCCTTCACAGTCTTACAAGAAGAGACGCGATTAAATTCATTTCGAGTAAGAGCACACTAAGTAGTGCGCTGCATTAGTGTTGAGAGTGATGGTTCTCTTTCTTTCAATTTCATGCCAAGTATCGCTGGGATTAGGTGGAGGAACCGTAAGGTCTCCTTTCATTGTAATCTACCAGCAATCGGCTTCTTTCGCTCCAATGAACAACTTTATTCTCATTTTCCAATATGAGAAGTGTTGTCCTGCAAAGAGTGGGGGATGTTCGGTCGAATGACCATCCAATAAGAGCATTGACATTTTTTGCTCAGTTATGAGTTCTTACAACTCAGAAGCACCTTACTGTGCTTAACCTAAAACTTTCAACAACAAGCGGTTATAATCCTTAAGTACAGTAACAGAGTTCTGTACTAGCAATCTCACAGAAAGCTTTCCAGCAAACCCGCTCTGATACCAATTGTGGGATCGGTTATGTACACTAAAAGGGGGGAATTAGTTTTTATCACTTTTTTTCCCTTTCTCGGTGTATGAGGAAGCATACTGTGTCACAACGTTACTCAGAATTGAGGTCGACTCGCTATAAGCGTTACGATTTTGATCGTTTGATACCTGTATGGATGTAAGAACGATCGTAAGGGACACAGTTATTTTATAGTGGTTCAACCTTAATCGACCTACGCCCACTTTCCACCGTAGAGGTGATTCCACTATATAAATATAATGGATGCAAATGAACCTTTTGCACTAGGCTTTGGGGATCTCAACAAGTGAGATTTAAAATCCTTTGCAAGAGGAGATCACTCCTGGGCAACGATCAGCTCCTCACACAGTGGACGTCTTCTCGTTTCCCGCAGAATGATGCCCACACTCAACATATGACTGTTTAAAGGATTTCCTCACTGCACGTTGTCGCTTAGGCATAAACTTGTCTATCAAAGCATAAAGACAACGTCATGTTACAGTATAAATCCTCACAAATAATTACATAGAGTGACGGAACGACTTCTGAAAGAGTAGCCCGTTTCTGGTTCACAGTAGAGGAATGCTTCAGCACTTAATAGCTCAACTGAGGATTTCCATAGAGCTTTTGTCTCTTCTTAAGATGAGCTCGTAAACACTCAAGAGACAACCATAAATCGTCAAAGAACAAAAGAGATAAAACAGGGATTGGTTCCTGACACAGCGGAACCAAACTTCTTACACAGCGGAACCTAACTTCTTACACAGCGAAGTCACGATATTCGTCCTACACTCAGTTCGGACGAGCACGGTTACCACAGCCGTGACTCACTGCACTGCACACCCAGCGCCTAGGGTGGGTGGAACTTTTAGCTCCGGCGGTTCCCACGCAACCTGCTATACTTTCCCTCTATATCAGGAGGTCGAGACTTCTGCACAGCACCCCTGTACTCAGGAGGACCACTTTCCACTCAGGCGGCGTTCCCAACTCCTGCTTTAGCCTGCAGGCACGAGAGTTCTGGCGCACACTCACAAGTGCATGTCTAACTGCTCAAACACCGTTGGTTCGAGACTTCCCTACAAAAAGACACGACAAAAATGGCTTCTTGCCGATGGGTGAGCAACTGATTACTGCGATCAGCTCAGGTATTCACTTAGCTTCGTTTAGACGATTCGTCAGCCGCTCGTTGAAAGCACCGAGGACACACAGTCTCTCTCACGATGACCAAGGTGGCACACAGCCCTTGGCACTCCCACACGTAGATTGCGAGATGTAAAAACCAGGCTGATACAAGGACCATCGACGCACCATCGACTAAAGTTGTCAACTTGCTTATCATCGACTAACTTACACAACGTCGAAGTAAGGGTCCAATGAAATAAGTCACCATCAAAGTACGGACCCGTTGAAGCAACCCGTCGAGGGAAGCCGTTGAAACAGAAGCAACTCCACATCGAATGCATCTCAAGTTCTCAGATAATTCTTGCATTTTCCATATGCATTAGCATTTATGTTTGTTGCATTTCCAATAAGCCATTTATGGTTCATACATGAATCTGGTCATGCATGCATGTTATCTAAGTTCATTTATGTACTTGTTCTGGTGATCCCTATATAATGGGCGCCCTTGTAAGCATTTGAAGAACTTTTTGATCAGATTATAAACCATTTGTAAGACTTTGTCTTTCTATCCGCAGTGAGTGGATTCTCCTTCAACCTCTTTCTTCATTTAGTGGATTCCAAGTGCGAATTGAGTTGAGCGTATCAACCGGTGGTGGTGTATCTATATCCTCCGTGTTGTGCCTCGCCTTGTCTTGTTCGTGGTGGTGTATTTGTATCCACGACCAAACGAGTTATCCGAGTTCTTCTTTCACGGTGGTGATTCTGTATCCGTGGAGGTTGAATCTCAACCTATCCTATTCCCCTTATTCGGTCATCATCATTCTAGCCGCACCCCCTTACACAACCTTTCGTCCATCCCCACGTCACTCCATTCCGCACTCTTAGTGACGTTCCCCTTTGTTTTTGGTATTGTAATCATCTATTCCTTGCAGTCCTTATATCATCTTGGTATCAGAGCGCACGGTTGTCAATGGCCAGAAGATTCCAACGCGGTTTGTCTCTAGACGAAGCACACGTTGCTCGGCTTCAACAGTAGATCGTCGATCTTCAGCTACCACTACAGTCGTTGCGAACACATCATGCATCGACTTCCCGCAGTCGATTGGACAGCGACGATGAGGAGAACCCATGGCGTGAGGAGTCTCAACGGGAATAGTCACCGGAGTTTCATAGGCAGGAGAGAAGAGCCCCGACGAAGAGTGTTCGGATTCCGGAGTTCGAAGGAAACTTGGACCCTGAGGAGTCATCGATTGGATGCACACGATCGAGCGTATCTTTGACTACGAAGAGGTGCCCGGGGAACGAAAGGTTAAGTTGGCAGCTTTAAAGTTGAAGAAGTGCGCCAATTTGTGCTGGGAGAACACCAACTAGCAGCGTCGAAGAGAAGGGCGTGACAAAATTTGTACGTGGTCGAAAATGAAGAGGGCTATGACGAAGAGGTTTCTGCCGGAGCATTATCGACGAGACCTCTACCTCAAGTTGCAGTCGCTTCAACAAGTTTCTAGTGTATCGGAGTACACGAGGGAGTTCGAGAAACTATTGCTGTAGTGTGATGTCCAAGAAGCACAAGAGCAAACCATTGCTAGGTATCTTCGAGGACCTAAGCCTCAGATCGCGGATGCAGTCGAACTTCAACGGTATTTCAACATCGACGATGTTAGAGCTCTTGCCCACAAGGTTGTACTACAGCAAGCTAGGAGATCGAGTACCCGCCCATTTATGAAGCCTTCGCCTTTCAACAAGGGGAGTATCTCCCAGGCAAAGCCACCGTCGACGTCGTCGAGGAGAACTCCATCATCGACTACTAGACCTGAAGTCAAGTTGAACAAGCGAGATAATGTTCGATGATGTTTTAATTGCTAAGGAGTAGGACATACGGCTTCTGAGTGTCCATCGAAGAGAAACGTTGTCATTAGAGAGTTGTCCGATGGGAAAGAAGAGTTCGATGAGAACGTCGATCCTATTTGGGATGCAGAAGAGATTGAGGAGTACCCGGATGAAGGAGAGTTGTTGGTCGTCCGAAAAGCTTTAAGCGTAACACCTGCTCCAGAGGATTATCGAAGGGAAAATATTTTGCACACCAGGTGCACAGTCGAAGGAAAAGTTTGTTTGGTGATTGTGGATAGCGAAAATTGCACCAATACTGTGTCGAGGACGATAGTCGAAAAGCTTAAGTTACCTATTGAAGCTCATCCTCATCCTTATCGACTACAATGGCTCAGCAACGAGAGTGATGTTCGAGTGACCCAGAGAGCGAGAGTTCCATTCTCGATTGCGAAAAGCTACAAGGATGAAGTCGTTTGCGACGTTATTCCAGTGGATGCGTGTCACTTACTCCTAGGAAGACCGTGGCAGTTTTATCGACGCGCACCACGTGACGGATATCGCAATACATACTCAATCAGCGTCGACGAGAAGAAGGTCACTTCTATGCCTATGATCACACAGCCCATAATAGCACCACAGAATTGATCAGCCGATCAACGTCTCAAAGGAGTTCAATTAGTTCGAGCGATCCATGAAGGTGAGAATGCTTATTTTCTGGTTCTTGTCGAAACAGCCCGGGATCAATCGATGAGCCATCCCCGAGTTTTATCCATACTTGAAGAGTACAAGGATGTATTTTCGGAGGAGTTGCCAGTCGAACTACCACCAATGCGTAGCATTCAACGTCAGATCGACTTGGTTCCGGGAGCGTCCCTACCTAATTGACCAGCTTATCGATGCAACTCTGAGAAAGCAAAGGAACTTCAGAGGCAGGTCGACAAGTTGCTTGGAAAGGGATTGGTTTGAGAGAGTTTGCGCCATTACTCAGTTCCAGCTATATTAGTAACGAAGAAGGATGGTACATGGAAAAAATTGCATGGATAGTCGAGTGATCAACAAAATCACGGCGAAGTATCGATTTTCAATTCCTCGATTAGATGACATATTGGATGAGTTGCACGGAGTGCAGGTGTTTTTGAAGGTAGATTTGCGAAGTGGTTATCACCATATTCGAATGAAAGAAAGCGACGAGTGGAAGACAGCCTTCAAGACTAAGTATGGGTTGTACAAATGGTTGGTGATGCCCTTTGGTTTGTCAAACACACCCAGCACATTCATGTGACTGATGACTCATGTCTTGCAACCATTCATGGGGAAGTTCGTGGTTGTCTACTTTAATGACATTCTTATCTACAACAACAGTCTCGATGAACATGATGAGCACCTTCGCACAGTGTATCGCACACTTCGGGAGGAGAAGCTATATGGGAATGTTAAGAAGTGTGAGTTCTTTCAGCCCGGGTATGATATTTCTTGGTTTTGTAGTATCTGCAGAAGGAATCAAGGTCGAGAAAGCAAGATCGAAGCAATCAAGGAGTAGCCGACGCCAAAGAGTTTCCACGACGTTTGAAGCTTTCATGGATTAGCATCGTTCTACAGGAGGTTCATTCGAAGTTTCAGCTCGATCGCAGCCCCACTCACCGAATGCTTGAAGGGAGACAAGTTCGAGTGGACTTCAGCCGCACAAGCTAGTTTCGAGCGACTGAAGGAGTGTCTAAGAGAAGCACCCGTTCTTGTATTACCTGACTTTGCGAAGATGTTCGAAGTGGAATGTGATGCATCTGGCGTTAGGATCGGAGTTGTCTTATTGCAGGAGGGGTGATCCATTGCATACTTTAGCGAAAAGCTCAATGGTGCCAAATTCAACTACTCGACGTACGACAAGGAGTTCCTAGCCATCGTTCGAGTACTCGAGACGTAGAGCCATTACTTGATGCCTCGAGAGTTCGTGTTACACACAGACCATAAAGCTCTTAAATACATCAACGGTCAACCCAAGCTCAGTCGACGACATACAAAGTGGGTCGAGTTTCTACAAGCTTTCACCTTTATCCTGAAGCAAAAACCAGGAGCGAAGAATGTAGTCTCTGATGCTCTCTCGAGGAAGATGACTCTACTATCCGTGATGGAAACAAAGCTTATTTGATTTGAGTACCTAAAGGATCTATATAAGGACGATGAAGGCTTTGGAGGGATTTTCATCCAATGCACCAATCAGGCCGTCAATCGATTCCATCAGGTGAAAGGATTCTTATTTCGAGATTCTAAGTTATGTATTCCAAGGAGTTCGACTCGAGAGCTGCTTATTCGAGAAATTCTTGGAGGATGAATAGCCGGACATTTTGGAGTCGACAAGACGCTCTCGACACTGTAAGAAAATTTCTATTGACCTCGAATGGAAAAACAGGTGCGAGGTTTTATTTCGAGATGTGTTATGCCAACAGGCGAAGAGCCGAGTCCAACCACAAGGCATTTACACTCCACTGCCCGTCCCAGAGCGTCCTTGGGAGCATGTATGGATTACCAGGAGAAGACAATGGACAACAATAATGGAGTACATGCTCCAAACGGATCAACAATAATGCTTACGAGGTCGAATTACCAGGAGAATATGGAGTATCCGCCTCTTTCAACGTCAAGGACCTCATACCGTCTGTTGAAGATGAGGATTCAGCGAGTTTGAGGGCAAACTCTCTTCAACGAGGGGAAGATGATACAAGGACCATCGACGCACCATCGACTCGAGCTGTCAACTTGCTTATCATCGACTAACTTACACTACATCGAAGTTATGGTCCGTCGAAACAAGTCACCATCGAAGTACGGACACGTCGAAGCAAGCCGTCGAAACCGAACTAACTCCACATCGAATGCATCACAAGTTCTCAGATTATTCATGCATTAGCATTTATGTTTGTTGCATTTCCAATAAGCCATTTATGGTACATCCATGAATCTGGCCATGCATGCATGTTATCTAATTTCATCTATGTACTTGTTCTGATGATCCCTATATAGTGGGCGCCCTTATAAACACTTGAAGAACTTTTTGATCATATTATAAAGCCTTTGTAAGACTTAGTCTTTCTATCCGAAGTGTGTGGCTTCTCCTTCGACCTCTTTCTTCATATGGTGGATTCCAAGTGCGGATTAAGTTAAGCGTATCAACTGGTGGTGGTGTATCCTCCATGTTGTAACTCGCCATTGTCTTGTTCGTGGTGTTGTATTTGTATCCACGGCCAAACGAGTTATCCGAGTTCTTCCATCACGGTGTTGATTCTGTATCCGTGGAGGTTGAATCTCAGCCTATCTTGTTCCCATTATTCAGTCTTCATCATTCCAGCCGCACCCCCTTTACACAACCTTATGTCCATCCCAACGTCACTCCATTCCGCACCTTAGTGACGTTCCCCTTCATTTCTGGTGTGAACGGCTAAACAAAATGTAATACTCCTGGCCCGCACGAGTATAAACTGTGAACGGCTAAATAAAAAGTAATACTCCTGGCCCGCACCAGTATAAACTGTGAACGGCTTTAAAAAAATATATATTAAATTCGTGTTCCACGAGTATAAGAGATGAACGACTTTGAAAAGAAAGGACTTTTTATTCGAAGAAATGATAGTCCTACAAAGAAGGAAAGTCCTATTCCAGAGCCTAAACAAGCTAGAAGGGTGAAATCAAGCTTCCTAGGTAAATTGGACAATCTCTTCACGAGTCCTCTTCAGCTGCTCTTGAAGTTCATTGAAGGACAAACGATCTTCATCACGGACTATTCAGGCATTCTTCAAAGCAGACATGGCTCCTTCAAATTTTGATATGTCCTCATCTGCCTTCTTAATAATAGCAACAGTCTACTCTAGAGAATCATCTAAGGTCGCTTTAGCCCCAATACAGTTAGACAATTGTTGTCGGAGTTCTTCACTCTGGGCTTTAACGGCGACTAGTTATTCTTCTGTTGTTGTCCCTTCAACGGTGGGCAATAGATCTGAATATTTTGTCGATCCTTGCATATATTCTTCCACCAAGGCATAGATAGGAGCCCATTCCAAATGCTCACTTTCATTGATGAGATCGAGAATATTCTCCAACTCCTCAGTAAGTGTGTGACCCTGATTAAATGGAGTTTTGAAAATCTTCTTCTCGATGTCTTCCCATATATAAGCTCGAGAAGCCACAGCTGGGTCACTCAAGTCAGGGTCGACAGAAGTGTCATCAACTTCTTTATTCCCTTCGAATTGAGCAATCCATTCTGGAATTCAAGCTTCCGTTGATTATTATCAAGCAACTCTCGAAAATATCCTTCCTAACAAGATTCGCCAAATGTAAGTGAAGGGTTTGGTTCGGCATATGACATTGTAGATGGCGACACCCAAAGACCAGGCCTTGGAGAATAAGAATCATATGGAATCTCCTTCGATCAGTGTTGGATATCAAGCTTGATGTACGGAGCACAATGACCCATTTTGGATGGAAGACATGGTAACTTCAGCATATCTTCTTCTTGTGAGTTCTTGTCCTTCGCAAGACACATATACTGTTGTCCAGATGAAGTCATCTCCTTGAAATAAACCACAGATCTAATTTGTGAAATACACACCATGTGTCTTACTGATCCCACTCCAATATTCACATACTTTAATCCTAATCTCTCTGCAATATATATACGCATACGAGATACGAATTAAAGTGGGGGCATTTGTAGACATTGAAATTTTATCGGCCCAAACCATATATTATATAGGCTGAATATGGTTGATTGCCTTTATATTATAGGCAATTATATCTTTGGGTAAATATAATACATGGGCCTGAGATTATAAAAAAGCTCAAGCCCAACCCATTTATTATTGGGTTTTAAAATTATGGCTCAGCCCATATGCTAGCCCAATTAAGCCTAACCCAATTATAAAATGACCTGGGCATAGCCCATATATCGGCCCATTCAAACTTCGGCCCAATCCAAATGTCGGCCCAATATGGCCTTTAAGCCCATGACTCTTTGTCCCACATCGGAAAGAGAGGGCACCCAAGGGTCCTTCAACTCCTATATAAAGGGAGTCTCACCTCCCTCATGAAGACACACAAAAAATTCTCTCTTCTCTCTTATTCTCTTAAGCCCCATTGGGTTATAAAGAGATTCTAGTTATTTTTGAAGACCCATCAGTGGGTGGTGCGGCGAAGGCCCCTCTGCGGGTGGTGCGGCGGCGAAGGCCCTTCTAGGGGTATATCTCCGAAGGCCCCTCTTGCGGGTTTATCTCCTAAGGCCCCTCTAGGGGTATATCTCCGAAGGCCCCTCTAGCGGGTTTATCTCCGAAGGCCCTTCTAGGGGTATATCTCCGAAGGCCCCTCTAGCGGGTTTATCTCCGAAGGCCCCTCTTGCGGGTATATCTCCGAAGGCCCCTCTTGCGGGTTTATCTCCGAAGGCCCCTCTAGCGGGTATATCTCCGAAGGCCCCTCTTGCGGGTTTTGGCCCTTGATTCAGCAAAGCTCCGTTTTGGAGTGCAGTCTGATGGAGAATCCTCAAGAGGATTGACACTTGATGAGTTATTGCAGAAACTACCCAGATGAGTTGGTGATATAGAACTCTTGCTGAGAATGCTTCTTTCAGTAACCTCCTTGTATGATGGAGGTGACTTTGGAGAGATGGATCTTAGAATCTCTTCCGTCTCCTTATATATGTCAGAAATCGGTCTGGTTTTGGTGAAGTTCCTAGAACCAGGCGATGAAAAGCTTTCAGACAACTGAGAGGAAAAAACAACTGGCTGATTATTCACAGCATCGATGGAGTTCTTCAGCATGATCATCTTTGAAGCCATCTGGATACTTAGACGTAAAGAGATGAGAGGTAGAGATGGTCCCACTGGGCGTGCCAGAAATTTGTTGACGTAAAAATATCTCACGGTCCGTATATAAACCGGAAGCCACGTATAAATTGTCGTATTGAGAAATAGCAGGTTCAATCTCTAGTCACGGACAAAGCACGTGAGTGCTCTGATTCTATATTCGTAAGATATCCGAAATATAGATGGGCTGAAGCTCTGGCAAATATCTGCTGGAGCTTCAGAAATGTATGTTGATGAAGATGCTGGAACTGCAGAACTTGATCTGGCGGGCCTTCAGGAGTGGCGAAGATCACCAGGGCTTTATAGGCTTGATCTGGAAAGTCTTCAGGAGATGAAGCTTGATCTGGAGTCTTCTGGAGATGGCGAAGAACACCAGGCTGCTGAAGCTTGAACTTGATCTTCAGGCTTGATCTCGATCTTCAGGCTTGATCTCGATCTTCAGGCTTGATCTCGATCTTCAGGCTTGATCTCGATCTTCAGACTTGATCTTGAACCTTGATCTTGGCAGCACTGCGTCGATCGGGTGAGGAAAAGATGCTCGAGAACTTCGCTATCGAAGGAGCTCCTCACTCTTGAAGTTCTCTCCCTTCAGTGAGCGAACAAACTGCTTAACCATCCAATCACCATCCGTGCCTGCATTGTTGCAAGTTTCAACGAAATGGGCCACATGTTGACGTGGATTACCCTTCCCGTCAAATTGTTGGAAGTATGGAGGCTGATATCCCACAGGCATCTTGAGGCCTTCAATTCTTCGACTGTAAGGCTTATAATATGCCGAAGATGGTGATGATTTTCCCTCGAGCTCACTCTTCACCGTTTCTTTTATTAATTCCAGCATTGCTTTTGCTGGAATAGGATCTTCAGCAACGGGCATCTGTTTTGCCGAATCATCAACATTCATGACCGCTTTTCCTTTATCAACTTGGGTGTGCGAACTCTCCTCCATAGATGTTTTCTCATAGTCTTTACTCTCCAGCCTTTTGACAATGTAGTCCATTTGTTGCTCTCTTTCTTTCATGAAGAGCATCATAACATCCACAGTTTTTGTAAGAGCGGCGACCTGATCTTCAAGTGAAGGAGTATCTGCCATCATCACTGGCATGACTTCGAAGCCTTTAGTTGAATCCTCTTCTGGGGAAGAATCCGACGGAGAGTCGCTTGACGAGATATTTTCAAAATTTATCTGCGGCATAGGAGACACTAGAACCTTATTGAAGGGGCTGTTACCGGCAATTGGTTGAAATGACTTAGGGGAAATTGCTCTAAGAACTCCCTCTATTTCCTCAGTCTGTTTGCAAGTTTTGGCCACAGATTGGGCATACGTCCACTTTGGAGAGCTTCCCTGGTTAAGAACATCCTTGTAAGATGGGGAAGCTTTGGGAGAGATGGACCTGAGCATTTCTTCTATCTCCTCAGCCTGTTTGCGTGTTTTGGCCCTTGATTCAGCAAAGCTCCATTTTGGAGTGCAGTCTGATGGAGAATCCTCAAGAGGATTGACACTTGATGAGTTATTGCAGAAACTACCCAGATGAGTTGGTGATATAGAACTCTTGCTGAGAATGCTTCTTTCAGTAACCTCCTTGTATGATGGAGGTGACTTTGGAGAGATGGATCTTAGAATCTCTTCCGTCTCCTTATATATGTCAGAAATCGGTCTGGTTTTGGTGAAGTTCCTAGAACCAGGCGATGAAAAGCTTTCAGACAACTGAGAGGAAAAAACAACTGGCTGATTATTCACAGCATCGATGGAGTTCTTCAGCATGATCATCTTTGAAGCCATCTGGATACTTAGACGTAAAGAGATGAGAGGTAGAGATGGTCCCACTGGGCGTGCCAGAAATTTGTCGACGTAAAAAATCTCACGGTCCGTATATAAACCGGAAGCAACGTACAAATTGTCGTATGAAAAATATAGCGGGTTCAATCTCTAGTCACGGACAAAGCACGTGAGTCCTCTGATTCTATACTCGTAAGATATCCGAAATATGGATGGGCTGAAGCTCTGGCAAATATCTGCTGGAGCTTTAGGGAGATATATTGATGAAGATGCTGGAGCTGTAGGGCTTGATCTTCAGAAATGGCGAAGATCACCAAGGCTGTAGAAGCTTGATCTGGAGAGTCTTCTGAGGATGGGCGAAGAGCACCAGGGCTGTTGTAGAAGCTTGATCTGGAGAGTCTTCTGAGGATGGGCGAAGAATACCAGGGCTATTGTAGAAGCTTGATCTGGAGAGTCTTCTCAGGATGGGCGAAGAACACCAGGGCTGTTGTAGAGGCTTGATCTGGAGAGTCTTCTGAGGATGGGCGAAGAACACCAGGGCTATTGAAGCTTGGTCTTGATCTTGAATGCTTGAACTTGATCTTCAGGCTTGATCTCGATCTTCAGACTTGATCTCGATCTTCAGACTTGATCTCGATCTTCAGCCTTGATCTCGATCTTCAGACTTGATCTTGAACCTTGATCTTGTAGCCTTCGGAGATAAACCCGCAAGAGGGGCCTTCGGAGATATACCCGCTAGAGGGGCCTTCGGAGATAAACCCGCAAGAGGGGCCTTCGGAGATATACCCGCTAGAGGGGCCTTCGGAGATAAACCCGCAAGAGGGGCCTTCGGAGATATACCCGCTAGAGGGGCCTTCGGAGATATCGGAGATAAACCCGCTAGAGGGGCCTTCGGAGATATACCCGCTAGAGGGGCCTTCGGAGATAAACCCGCTAGAGGGGCCTTCGGAGATATACCCCTAGAAGGGCCTTCGGAGATAAACCCGCAAGAGGGGCCTTCGGAGATATACCCCTAGAAGGGCCTTCGCCGCCGCACCACCCGCAGAGGGGCCTTCGCCGCACCACCCACTGATGGGTCTTCAAAAATAACTAGAATCTCTTTATAACCCAATGGGGCTTAAGAGAATAAGAGAGAAGAGAGAATTTTTTGTGTGTCTTCATGAAGGAGGTGAGACTCCCTTTATATAGGAGTTGAAGGACCCTTGGGTGCCCTCTCTTTCCGATGTGGGACAAAGAGTCATGGGCTTAAAGGCCATATTGGGCCGACATTTGGATTGGGCCGAAGTTTGAATGGGCCGATATATGGGCTAAGCCCAGGTCATTTTATAATTGGGTTAGGCTTAATTGGGCTAGCATATGGGCTGAGCCATAATTTTAAAACCCAATAATAAATGGGTTGGGCTTGAGCTTTTTTATAATTTCAGGCCCATGTATTATATTTACCCAAAGATATAATTGCCTATAATATAAAGGCAATCAACCATATTCAGCCTATATAATATATGGTTTGGGCCGATAAAATTTCAATGTCTACATCTGGTATTTGAATCATTTATTCCTCGCCGTCCCCGTATCACAGGCGATCACTTAGCACCTTCCGTTCTCCACCGAACACACAACTCCTCAAAGCTTCACCCAGATCACACAAGCTTTGGACAACCACACAGACCACACAGATTCGTTGTTTATTGTATGGATGTCATCTGGTTTTAATATGAATGAGTACGATAATTTGTTTCCCCAAAATCAGCTTTCAGCACGGTGTAATCAGGATCAGCGGACAGATGCTTAACGGTTACAATGACCAAGAAAGAAAGGAATCTTTATCAACTTTCCTAATTCGTGTGATTTAATCCAATCAGCATCAGAATGATATCTTATCATTATTTCAATCGTTAGCAAGGATGAATTAGGAATAACAATATTCCTAACGGCCGTAGAGATGAGATAGGATGAAATATGTTGCTATAATTAGATATTCTATTTTCAAATATCTCCAAACTTAGCCATACGATCCCCACACGTAATTATCAGATTAAGATAATAAAATTTATCATAAATATGATAAAATTACAGCAATTAAGCTGAAATAATAATTATTCTCTCGTTTTGGTAATTGTAGGGCATTAATGCAGTACAGCTTTGCTGTAGTGTAGCAACACACTTCTCAAGCGGTACAGCAACGCATTACGCACACGTCATTATCGTATGAATTATTGTCAGAATAATATCAGTGAGCATTGTCTGATTTTTATGGGAAAACCTTCGTGGGAGTGTTCAGGTTCATTAGGACGATTCCCATTGATTGGTTTCCATAATATCAGTGGATCAGACCAATCTGAGCGGATAACTGCTCAACGGTCGAAGAAACGGAGAGGGAAAGTCCTCAATGGTAAGTTCCCACATATTGTTTCCAAATCTTTAATCGGAAAGACAATATTCTGATTTTGAGTTGACTATTAAAAGGAATTTGCTTATTCGATGTATTTAGATATCTCAATATTTGTTTTAAATATATTCCGAGATAATTTGAAATATATTGCAAAAGGAAATATTATTTTCAAATTTCGAGTGAGCAAGCGTAGAGAAACAGCAACAACTTACTGTAGTGTAGTAATATATAGCTCAGGCTAGTTGTGACTCAGCAACAGTTTGCTCAAGTTCATCACTAAAGATAAGCGAAGTGTTACAGAAACACAATGCTATGAATAACTTAGCTTCTCAAGCTCATCATCAAAACCAAGGTTAACTGGCTTTTATGATAATCGAGCGCAGGGAGGCACAAATTTCAACATTTTGTTTTGAACAAAGTTCAACCTCGGGTGATACAAGGAAAACAAGCTCGTCGCAGAGGAGTTCCCAAAAGTGGAAGAAAAGCCACCCCGGGATATCTTAGGAAGCTCTATGATAACTTATAATGAAAAAGAGAAAATGAGTCAAGTAGATGTCCAAAACATTCAAGAAGATCCTCAGATCGCAGAGTTTCTCAAGGAAATCATTCTTTGTGAAAAGTGCAAGTTGATCGCTTCAAATAAAATTTTGATTCCCCAAATTACACCAAATGTTGCATGGTCTACTTCCTCAAGAAAATCCATATGTCGACCAATGGAGAGATAGTGATTATCCCGAAAGAGAAGAGCCAAGGTAATACTGAACAAAATTTTTAAAAATTGCCCCTACTCCTATAGATTCATAGGTGATAAAGAGTTATGATCCTCAAGCCGGAGAATTCGTTCAGGTATGACATCCTACCGAAAAGCTTGAGCAAATTCGAGAAAGACAGGTAGCTAAATCTTGTGTCTAGTTATGGGAGCAAGTTTACAAGAAGGAGTCAATTCCTATTGTGATTCGTAAAAGGATTGAAAGGCGGATTCTTAGAGCGTCGAAAAGGGCAAAAATATTTCAAGACGTGAAATTACATACATTGGAAATTGAGCCTCAGAAACAACCTCGAGACGAGGATGTAGAAGGATCTTGGGAGGAAGAGGGGAACGAGATGGCCTCTCCTAATTTAGAATATAATCCACTTAGGAGTGGTACACCTGTTGAGGTCAAAATGGACGGGGAGTTGATGATTGATTGTAAGGTGACTAAATTACCAAGTGTGCTTTTCTGGAATTAGGAAAAAGTATAATGCATGAGGATACGAAAACAGACGACCATGTCGATTCTGGTTAGTTATGGTTCAAGAAACCCTCTGCGGACATGAGATGACACATGCATTCGATGTATGTAATTACAGAATTTGATGGAGTTGGAGTAAACAAACCATTGGTTGTTAATGAAGCTACAGTGAATGTTCTACACTCTGAGACTTTTTATTTGATGGGGCGTGAGAATCAAAGTTAGCTAATACACAAATGTTAGTAAGTGGGTTCAATAGAAGGAAATCTCAGTGCATGGGAGATTTTTCAATGAACCTTTGAATTGGTCGACATGAAATGAAACAGTCTTCTTTGTCATCAACATTGATCCAGCTTTTAATGCTCTCTTTGGTCGATAATGGCAGCAACTATTTCATCTACCCTACAAAGAGAAGTTATGATTTGGCTTGATGATGAAATTGAATTAATTCAAGAAAATAGATATAATTGTGTTTGAGAAACTAAATCCATCAATTCGTTTACAAAGTATAATAGAACGAAAATTGGAAGTTCGAAAGGGAAGGAAATGTGATTATTTAGAATATCAAGTGTTAAAGCCCAAGAAAGATAAGTATGTACTAAACTAATTAATTCAAGCCAATAAATATAATTGTGTTTGTGAAACTAAATCCATCAATTTGTTTAGAAAGGATAATGGTAAAAAATTGGAAGGTCGAAAGGGAAGACAATGTGATGATTTAGAATATCAAGTGTTAAAGCCCGAAAAAGATAAGCACATACTAAACTAAGTCGAGAAAATTGAAACAATGTCGTATGTTCCCATTGGTAAATGGGCAGATGAGGTTGAAGAGGATGATGAGGTGCTATCTGAAGCATCTGGTAGATTCCCTAGGTAAGGCATAACGCCTTTGTATATTTTATCTATCGAAGTTCCTAAAGCGGCAGATGAACATGAGATCACAATGTTTCTCCTACCTGAGGAAGGTATTCCTATGTGATGGATTAGTGAAAGACATGTTAGGCTACCAGAAGGAGAAGTTGTCCCTATGCCTAGAAGCATAAGAGTTGGGGATGTTGAAGTTGTCATGGAACAAAGGAAAGAGCCTCATGTGGAAAGAAGGTTGTCATTTGAGAATGCAGACAACTTGGTCCAAAGAACCACAATAGGAGGAGGTGAAAATGAATAGTCGGTTGATGGAGAGAACGAAACAGAATTGGGGCCTAATAGACTCCTGCACGAAGGAACGTCTGAAGAGTGAAATCAAAGGCGAAGAAAGTGTCGTTGATGTTTGGAAGCAATTTCAATATTGTGAGCCTAATTGTTTAGGTGTTGTGCAATATGTGCGATGTGTCGCGCTGTCTACTTTTCAATTCCAGTTTAGTAAAGTATGTTTATGAGTTTGTTTTGTTTTTTAGGGGCAAGTCAAGGTCCAGAAACATTTATGATGCATGTGATCCTTTATTTAGTGTGAATTTGGGTTCGGAGAAAACTTCAGAGATTACTTTCATAAGTTTATCATTAAATAGTAACTTGCTTTTTCTATTAAAGAGGTTTTAGAACAGTTCAATGAATATTTTGCATGGATTATACCAAAATGCATGTACTTGATCAAACCCTTATGAAACATAAACTTCCAAATCACGGAGGTTATAAATATGTTCTACAAGCACCACGTCGAATGGCGGGGGAAGTTAGCCCACTTGTGTTTGATAAAATAAAGAAATTATTTCAAGCAGATTATATCCAAACATCTCGATATACAAAGTGGATCTCGAGTATTGTCCATGTTGTAACAAAAATGGATAAATTCATGTGTGCATTAATTTTAGAGATCTGAATATGGCTACTCCAAAGGATGAGTATCACATGCTAATAGCGGATGAGTTCATTGATAAAACAGTAGGACATGTATGGATATTCGAAATATAATCAATTTTTTTTTACAGCTAAAAAATTGTGCATTTGGAGTACATGCATTATAGTTTCTCGGGTTTATAGTGCATCAATGATGGATTGTGGTTGATCCAATCAACTAGGGAATTGGTTTCGTGATTGTTAATTCGACTCCCTATTATCCCCGATAAAATGATCAAGCAAAATTTACTAATGAATAATGAATTGTATTCAAAAGATGATCGAAGATAATTCAAAGAGATGGTGTGAGTTACTTTTCAAAACTCTTTGACTTTTGAGGATGACCAAAAAAGACAACACTAGAGAAGCGCCTTATAATTTTGTGTATAGACATGATGCACAGTAATAATACCCACAGCAGTTAAGTATAAATCGCTTCGAGTTAGTCAAGCTGACTAGGAAAAATCGTATTACGAGGATACTCTGCATTTGGGACTTGTTAACCTCAATGAATTACACTTACAAGTAGTAAATTGAATAGAAGTGTAGAAAAAGTGAATCGCTCATTATTACAATAAAAAAATAATTTCAAAAAGTTTTATAAAATGGGAAATAGTTTGGAAATTGATACTTCTTATTAGAATGAAATATTATTTTCTCATGAAATGGTTTTCAAATTGAGAAGTTCCTTTGGAGCAGTAAAGTTTACGGGGAAGGCGTATATTAATGAGAAGTATTTAAAAGCCCGTCGAAAAGCTCAGGACCAATTATTTGTGATAATATTGGTTAATTAAAATAAAAAAAATTAGTCCCTCAAATAAATTAAAAGCTAACATCACAGCTGGCTCTCAAACATGTTGAAGCACGACCCCCCGCCCACCTCCTCCCACTTTCCATGATTCCGAATTTTGGAACAAATGTCACTCCTGGACTGATTTTTTTTTTTTGTGATAGATTCATTTTTAGAAATTAATTGAATTTTGAAATTCAGTTCGATAGTGGCCCCCAAAGGATAAACTTCTTTCAGTATTAGTTTTTCTTCGCGTTTGAACTCGAAATGTCTCTTAGATATCAGATGCTAAAAGATGAAATAACTCATAGTTAGGTACATATTTATTATAATTCGAGATTTCCAAGAGACGGACGGACAGAAAGACACGGGCCTTATGATGTCTGAACACCCAAAAACAAAAAGGAAAATAAAAGGAAACACATCACGTTATGATTATTCGTCCTCCACCCTTCCCACGACACAACACAGCCACAACAATTCACTTTGCTTCTTAACTAATGCAAAAAAATATATGTACGATCTCCATTGGTTGATGTTAGGCCAGGACATGCTATAAAGCCAAGTTACATTATTAAAGCATATCTTTGGCAACTCTTTTTTTTTTCCTTTTGGAAAAGAAAGGAAAAGGCCAGAAAAAAGTACTATTGATATTCGTCTTTAATCTCTGTGTCTCCTTGAGTTGAGTACGACAAATGGGATAGCATTGAGTTTTTCATTTTATTCCTACAAATAATCGAGGATCCAATTTTCCTACTAAATTTACTTATATGATGCTGGCTAATGTTACATACTAAGTATCATACAAGTTTAATCGAATGATCACACAAACTACGTATCGTATCATTCGACGTAAAAACGAAGACCCAGAAGAATCCGGATGTCAACAATTGCCTTCTTTTATTTTTTTTCTCCCCAATCTTGTCTACACAGTGAAAGATGGGGAGGGGACAGACCCACCAATCCCCCCCCCCCCCCTCTCCCCGGGACCCCCTCATTTATTACAAACGTCATATGCTTTTTTCCCCACTCCAGATCGACAACCTCTCTTCCTCGACTTAAATATTATTACATGAAATAATAGTTGCAGTAATAATAACAGTAATGTTCCACATTTTCTATTTTTTTTTTAAATGTCCCCTTTCTCCCTCCTCCTCTACTCTGACATTTACAACCCCCCCCCCCCCCCCAAAAAAAAAAAAAAAACAAAAATTTGAAAATCTTTTTTCTACGAGACAAAGACGGCCTCCCTTTGTTTTTATCTAGCGACGAAAATGTATAAAAATTATCCACCGACGGTCCATTTTGACCTTTTTAGCCTCCCTTCCTTTTCAGTTCGACGAGGATTCACCGGAGTTTTCCTTCTTTGCCCTCGTCTGGATCCCGTAATACCCAACGTACCACTTCACGAACTTCCTCAGCCCCGCGGCCAGGTCCGTCGTCGGCTTGTAACCGAAGTCCCTGTATGCGAGGCTCACATTCGCATGCGTGAACGGCACATCCCCGTTCCTCGGCATCTTTATCGCGTGCTTCTGCGCCTTCATGCTTAGGAGCCCTTCTAGAATCCCTACCAGCTTCCCCACCGGGACTGGCGACGTGTTCCCTAAGTTGTACGTCCTCAGCTGGGCCGGGCCTCGCTTCTTCCCCCCGCTTCCCGTGCTCTTCTGAGCGGTGTCCAGGGCGCCAAGGCATCCCTTCACAACGTCGTCTATGTACGTGAAGTCGCGTGCTACCTCCTTACCGTCATGGGTACGGTACACGTCAATCGCTTTCCCTCGGAGGATGTCCCTTGTGAAGAAGAAGTATGCCATGTCGGGCCTCCCCCAAGGGCCATAGACGGTGAAGAAGCGGAGGGCAGTAAGGGAGAGGCCGTAGATGTGGTTGTAGGTGTGCGCGATCTCCTCTCCTGCCTTCTTCGTCGCCGCATACAGGCTGGCGGGCTGGTCCGTCCGGTGGAGCTCAGAGAAGGGGTTCTCAGTATTCAGGCCGTAGACCGAGCTCGAAGATGCCCACACGAGGGCCGGCTGAGGGTTCTCATTCTTCGCCACCTCGAGAAGGTTCACGAATCCTGGTAAAGAAAAACCAAACAATAGATCATTGCGTCACAATTTAATTAAATAAATATAGAAAGATGATCGAATATTAATCGGAAACATTTGGCAGGAGTGCTGCTGGAAGCATTGGAGTCTAATTGATGACTAGCAATTCAAATTAATAATTAGTAATCATGGTAGCTTGCTTCCCTCCCTAATTTCAGCTTCAGAACATTGCCCCTTATAAATATCAAGCAATTAATCAATCAACACACTATTGATGATACTATCAACAAAAATTAGGGGCTAAACTTTTATTTTAATTTTATTAGTATTATTATTTTTTTGCTGTTGTTGAAAGACTAAACGACAAGATCCCAATCAATCAATTCGAGATCACATGGTTTTCTAGCAAAACAGAAAAATTAATACAAAACTTCGTCGGCAAAGTTACGGGAGAATTCATCCATCCTCTCCACCGACAGATGCAATTCGACAAATAAAATTAATCTGGAGTCTCATTTCATCAATTGATTTCCCATCCCCCATGTGGTGCGGCTGCTGTTTCCCATTCATCTTTTTGCCTTCCAATTAATTGAGTTAAAAGAAAAAAGGCATTTTAATCAGTGTGTCGCACATGGCGAACCTAATAATTGACTTGATTAGCCCCATCCCTTTGATTCTACAATAATTTTAATGAATTAGTTTTAGCCGAAATTTGTAATTAATGATAACGTTTTCTTACCTGCGATGTTTGAGCTGACATAGGACTGAGGATTATGCATAGCGTAGCGGACACCCGCCTGCGCGGCCAGATGGAGGACGTGCGAGAACGGGATGATGTCGAACAGCTTCATCAGTAGGGCACCGTCGTTGAGGTCGCCTTCGACTATGAACACCTGGTGCTTCATCAGGAGCGCCTGTCGTGCCCTCTTTAGGGACGGGTCGTAGTAATCGTTGAAGTTGTCGAGGCCGAGCACACCATCCCCACGTTTCCGGAGGGCAAGGGAGCAGTGCGACCCAACGAACCCTGCAGCCCCGGTGACGAGCACGGTTAGGCCGTTGGGGCGGCGGGGGCCGGAGGAGTGCCGGGCCTGCTTCTCCCAGGTGGGGGAGGTGGAGGAGGAGAGGAGGAATGCGGAGGAGAGGAAGTTCCGATGGTGGAAGAGGTGGGAGCCTGAGGAGGGGTGGTGTTCGGGGGAGAGGGGAGGGTAGGTGAGGGTGAAGAAGAAGACGAGGACGAGGGCGAGGAGGAGGGCGGCCCGGAAGACGAGCTTGGAAGATGCGTTGAGGAGCTTGGTGCTGTTGACACGGCGGATGTAGCTGTTGTACCGCTCGAGCTTGGCGGTCTTGCCGTTGTCAGAGGGTGAGGCCATGTTCACCTTGGCTGAACGAGGAAGCTCTTTGATCCGGTGGAGGTGGAGGGAGGGAGGTAGCTTCTCTTCTTCCTAAGTTTGTGAAGATGTGTGGATGGGGGAGATTATTATAGCTATAATAGCTATAAACAATACAAAAAGTAAATAAATAAATTATTGGGAAATAAATGGGAGAAGGGGTGGGAGAGGCCCTCTTTAGGATGATGTCGTTGTCACATAAATTAAAAGACTTAGTTAAGATTTGTTTAATTCCATTCACTTGTCACTTCACTAAATTTATCCAAATGGGTAATTGAAGAAATTTTTATTTTAACCAAATTATACGCCGACGGTGGGGGACGTCAACTCCACATTTCCATTTTAGATAATTTGCACTTATTTTGTTTTTTTTTTTTTCTCCCTTCTTCCAATAACGCGTCTACCAAAAAAAGTTGGGGGATGGGGGTGGGTGGGGTTGGGGGTTATCATCTCTTTTTTGGAAGGAAGTGAATTCGGCTCTTCGACCATTCATTAATTGCTACGTAAGCATAATATATTTATAATAATATTTTATTATTTTACAATTCAGTTTAGATTAAATTTTCTCATTGCGTGTAGTGTCCCACAGGTTGAGTGAGAAATTAGTTCGAGTGAAACCGAATCGGTACGAAATTATTTAAGTTCTGAAATATAAATTTTTTAGAAGTAGTGGTAATTGCACATTTTCAACTCGACGGAGAATTTGAAATTTGTAATATATAAATTATAATTTATCTTAAATTCGCCCTAATTTTAGGAACGTGGCACTAATTTCTATCCCAAAAACCAAAAACTTTTGTCAATAGTAAGACTTATAATATCCACTATGATGCACTTTCTTTTCTTAGCACAAAATTTTTCCACTCTCACGCCTAAAATACTTCAAGTCGATTGAGTCAACTAATCTTAACTCAGTTAATTTTAACTACTAAGTTTTAGACAGTGATTTGACATGGGTTCAAAAAGAATTATCATATAAAAAATTATGAAAGCTTGTGTTAAACTAAACTACATATTAATTAATAATTGTACTGCATAATTTGACACAGAAATCGAAATCGATTCTAAAACCAAAACCAACAAGACATGTTTTTAAATGGTTATTTAACTCTCAAGATAAATTCTATATTATAAAAATAAAAAAGCGTAAATTATAAGAGGTTTCAGTTGTACGTCTCCAATCTACACACTAGAAACCCGATCTCACGTACTTACGAGTGATCCCCCATTAATGGGTGCAGCAGCAGGTAGCACCAAAAAGGGGTTGAGAGTGCATCGGGGATGTTACCACCATGTGATGTGCCCTCCTCTTCACACATGAAATTTGGTTTTCCCATCCATCGTCCCTTTCCCCTTTTCCTCTTATCTTTCTTATAATTTTAGATTGACATCACCCATTTTCCCTCCCCGGACGCGGCTAACTTACCACACGCTCTCGACGTTCCGCATAATGTACTAAATTTTTGCTCATTTTTAGTACATTGTACTAACTAAATTGGTAAGGTTTATAATTATTATAATTGCACTAAATTTTCGTTAGTACAATGTACTAACTGGTACTGTACATGTACTAGTACTTGTACATTGTCCTAATATTAACAATAAAATTTTGTACTGATTAGTATATTTGTAATTACTAACATTGTACTAATATACAATGTACTAAAATGTACTGTATACATAATGTACTAACAGGTACTGTACATGTTAATACAATATACAAACGTGTACTAATACATACACAATACATTTTAGTACATTGTACTAATGAAAATTTAGTAGAATTATAGTAATTACAAATTGTACTAATTTGGTTTGTACATTGTACTAATTAGAATAGTACCGATTAGTACGGTTTGTAATTACTACAATTGTACTAAATTTTCGTTACTATAATGTGCTAATCGGTACTGTACATGTACTAGTACACGCTTGTACAATATACTAATATTAACAGTAAAAATTTTGTACCGATTAATCCAGTTATAATTACTACAATTATACTAAAAAATTTAGTACAATGTACAAACGATGTACTAGTACATGTACAGTACCTGTTAGTACATTGTACATTAGTACAATGCTAGTAATTACAAATGTATTAATCGGTACAAAACTTTTACCGTTAATATTAGTACAATGTATAAACGTGTACTATGACATGCACAGTACATTTTAGTACATTGTACTAACGAACAATTGTAGTAATTACAAACTATACTAATTTGGTTTGTACATTGTACTAATTAGAACAGTACCGATTAGTACGGTTTGTAATTACTATAATTGTACTAAATTTTCGTTAGTATAATATATTAACTAGTATTGTACATGTACGAGTACAAGTTTGTACGATGTACTAATATTAATAGTAAAAATTTTGTACCAATTAACCCAGTTGTAATTACTACAATTGTACTAAATATTTTAGTACAATATACGAACGATGTACTATTACATGTACAGTACCTGTTAGTATATTGTACATTAGTACAATGTTAGTAATTACAAATGTACTAATCGATACAAAACTTTTAATGTTAATATTAGTACATTGTACAAATGTGTACTAACACATACAATACCAGTTAATACATTATACTAACGAAAATCGTACTAATTTAATTAGTATAATATAATAAAAATAGGCAAAATTTAGTACACTGTGCGGACGTCCCCGCTCCCTTTCCTTCCCATCCTCGCTCGCATTGTTTGGTGAGAGGGGTGGGGGATGATTCCTGATCTCTCCCGTTTGTTCGTTCCATTTAATTCCATTTTTTTTTATTAGTCCCGCCAGCAAAAGTTTGACCGACTGACCGGTTTCAGGGGGAGACCCCTTCCACCTTGTTGTACTCCGTCCTGAATCATGCATGATTGCAGAGTGCGCGCGTGTGAGAATCGGTTGACAAGGGAGAATGTGCTCTCCCAGCAGAAACAAAGATGGTTCGGATTCATTAACAATAGTAACATTATGTTCTGATTTTTTTCTTTTTCTTTTGGGTACCGGGACACATTAGTCCCAGCCACCGACAGTCTTATTTTGGGCTCACTCCTATTACTTTTCGTGGGTTCCTCCTCATTTATTTTTCTTTTGCTTCTATTTTAAAAGAAAAGGTGACTAATATTAAATTGGGGGACCCCTAATATTTATTCAATTTAAAGATTAAATTCATCACGCGGAATCCCCCTCCCCCCCCCCCCCCCCAAAAAAAAAAAAATTGGAACAAAAGCTTCTTTCGATCGCAGATGGAAGGAATTCATTTTTTTTTATCAATTATCAGGTCTATTATAAACATAAATATACATCAAATATTTCCTACTAAAACCTTCATCTTATGATCACCTTTTTTTCGCTTCCCATACCTCTACTGCTTCCCCTTCAAACACTCCCCCGCATCGTCAAGCTACTCAGATCCCATTCAATGAACAACGATTGAATTCGCCATCTTACATTCCGACATGAACATACTAATGTGTGGAGATGAGAGCGAGGCATGCTCTGGGGAGGAGGAGGCAGTCAAAATGAACGACTGGGTATTAACTAGGGCCATCTGGCCTGTGTGAGATTTAAAAGAAGGCGACGAGGGAGGGAGGAGGGGTCCTCTTGGCAACTGCTGTGGGGGGTTGCGTGCACTTGTTAATTGGCTTTCATGCTTTCGTGTGTACCCTGACCGGATGGGCCGAAACATGTGCTCGATGTTATTGCGATTGTGCGTGTAAGGAATGGATGTTACCCCTCATTTTCTCGATCCTGGCCCCGCGACGTTTCTTCTTCCATCCCCTTCGTACAGAATCGTCGAGATGGGAAGGAGAGGATGGTTCATCCGGACAAGGCATGCCATATCGGGGAGAAACACGATCCCCTTTTACGTGATTTCTCATCAATCATTTGGTTCGCGGTCGGTTGCCCAAGTTCTGTGTGCGAGGTGCAATTTTCAGCTTCGTCATGTGGTACGAAGCATGTGAGTGGAGCCATATGTCTCGACTAACAAGTGTTGCGGACTCTCCGGTACGGATGCCTTCCATTGTTGACGAAAATTCATCTGAAGATGTGATCGCGGTTATGGAAGCGTTTAAGTGCATCGCTGAAGAGTAGGAATTGTCGTCGGATGGGTCTTCTCGGACGAGTGCATTCGCAATTCAACTTATCACGTTTGTTCATAATGGACACAGCCCCTGAGCACACATTTCGGAGACATTATCCTCTTATGTTACACATGATTATGGTACATGTATCTGGTGCAGAAAATTTCCTTACTAACCTTCGTTATAATAAGGGGGGTCCTTGTGGCGCGGCTACCGACAGTTTGAGAACGAAAAGACACCGTACTATACAAGTTTCGAGTAAATACGCCTCTAGATTCACTGCATAAAATCAAAGATGACAAGTACAAGAAAATCATCTATCTTTGGTATTAATTTCCTCGTACCCAAACCATAATAATAATACTACCTCGCGTGAATGAATCGTGTCATCACAGAAGACTCGAGTCATCATATGAATATCTCCGGAATATTTTAGCAATATTCCACAAGTATTTCGAAATATATCAGTAATATTAACCGAATGTATCCAACGATATTCTTCCTATGCTTGAAATATTGCCTTACATATTTTTTAATTTTTGGACTAAAATGTCAAACCAATTTTCAATCATTTACCGTGATTGAGCCGACAAGTTTGTGCTACCTTTCTCAAAAAGCCAAATATTAACAAAATTAAGGGAGAAGGACTGGAATGCTGTCGGTGGGGAGGCATGGTCTTATTATTATCGTTATTATTTTACAACCTATATTTTGTGTAGAAGCAAAGCAACAGGTAATATAAACTGTAAGTGAGGATGATAATAAGAGTTGATAAAACTTACGGGGGGAGTTGAAAGTAAGTGATAATACGTGTCCCACGGGAATTAAACCACTTCGTCCGTGAAAGAAATAAATTTGCTTCCCCCATTCCTTACCACTGGAATATCATCATGAAACAGTAGACACAAACCCTTTTTTAAATATATTGTATATAAGGAAATCACATTCATATACAATAATAAATAGCAATCGTCGTACTCGGGCAAAAAATAAGAGTAACATAGGACGAAATGTTCTTATGGGATACATGTAAAGAATAGCTTCCGTTTATGATGACTAATTAGATTGAGATATTTTTAACATTTGAAATGAAGGGAATGGGAATGAAAAGGGAAGGTCCGTCCTATGTGCTGTCGTCAAACGCTGAGGTTTTAATAAAAAATTTTTGAATAATTCCGTAAAATAATAGTTTATGCAGTTTATCCTTCTAGGAATCATAAGATGCGACAAAAGGAATGTGTTTTTATTCTCCTTATTAGACTTTATTAATAAAAATAATAATAACAGTTGATGTAGATCTCTTGGTACAAGTAACAGCGACCCATTTGGCATACGAGGGGAGATGCCTTTTTCATTTTTCATTTTTTTTTTTTTGTTTCTTCATGTGTGTGTCGGCAGCGTCACGCAGTTCTTTTCATTAATAAACTAAAACAAACATTTGAATCATTAAACAAATAAAATTTTGTTCTTTCATTCGAATCGAGATCTTATTTAAGAAATACTCTTGATTACCTGAACTAATAGTTGGTGCTCGAATCGCACTACATCAAAATGTAAATATCCGAATTATGATAGTCGCTAATTTAAAAAGAAATAATTTGGATTCACAAAATATTTTTACAATTAAATAAACAAAACCAAAGTTGAAATGGTATGAACGAGTTGAAACTCCTTGTTGTACTTCAACTTGCAGGGCTAAGTGACGAGATTAAGGTGTTAGGTGACGAGATTAAGGTGTTAGGTGACGATATGATGGAATGTTTTAGCAAAAGAAATCGGATGAAAAGTAAGTGATTTTGAGATTGGAAGCGAAATGATTAGGGGTTAGGAATTCAACCTGATAGTGTGGAGACACTGGAAACGAAGTAATGCGGATTTGGAGTTAATGTCTGTAACTTGTTTTGACAGTATCTTCCTATTTTTTATACTAATAAATGTCTAGAGACATGGTTAAATTACCTAGATTTTTCTCTAACTGATGAAAATCATGGAATTTCTGCAAAATCTCAATATCATTTTCTTTCCTGACGGAAGGTCAATTTGTCTTAACCTCGTGGACCTGATCTAGCCTAAGTACCCTTATAGATTTGATGTGATTCATAAATTAACTTGTGTTTTCACTTGGTAGACTCGTACTTGTTTCCGTTAGTAGACTTGATTCTTAATAGAATTACCAGCCGTAGATTTGATGCAGATCCGTTCTTTAATAAACTTGACGTGGGTTCCTGGATTATTCCCTTTGGTCTTATTGTGGATTAGTCTTTAGTATACTTGTCTGGATTGTATCTTGTGGATTCGACTACATCGGGGCCTAAGATTTCGTTCGTGACACCACTACCCTAATTATTATAATAATCATATTCTAATCTTACTATGATTGTTCATCGGAATAATAATAATAACTAAATAAAATGTAAAGTGCTTTAATCCTAACCCTTCAATTGATGACACTCATATCGGCTGTTGCACTTTAAAAATAATGATAACCTTTATAAAAACTTGTTATAGATAAGAAAATATTTTCATGATTTTATTTACTAAAAGTAAATCCCCATATTTGAAGTGGTCGATTTTCTTTTCTTTCCCTTCTTTCTTTTCTTCCCTTTTCCTTTTTACAACCAATGTGACGCGGTTGTGTGGGGGATGCACAATCCTTATCCATTCCCCCCCTTAAATGACTTTACCAACAAGCCAATGAGCTCAGAATTTTTTTGTCATTTCATAAATTCAAATGCGTGAAGTATGTGTAATTCAATCAATAGGAACGTGACATTGTAATGTAACACTCTCACTCACTCCATAGATTCCCTGCTTTATGTCGCTTTCACATGCATATGCTTCCTTCCACCTCCTCTAACATATCATCCGGGGTTATGTCATTCATCCACTTGTAGATCGTCTTACTCCCTTGGCGGTATCAGTCATATGTCTGAAAAGGATGAGGCGATGCAGTTGGGTTAGGTTCTCTTAAAGCCAAGGGGTACCACGATAAATAGGATAGGCTTGGACAGTTATAATGCAACCCAACTGCAGGATTATGATGGCCTTTCATTAAATAAATCTATTCTAGTTACAGAGGTTTCTGACTAGCCTAGCAACCTAATGGTAGAGGTTTGGTTTGATAGCATTGATATTAAAACCACATGCGATTCCGACAATTACGTGCTATCGGAATCTTCATAATCTTACTGCTTTTCATAAGATAATTAGCCCCTGTAATACATTTTGAGTCGGATTAGCCCACGAAGAGTAAAAATTTGGTACATGTTTTCATCATTCGTAAGACTGGAATCAGTTTTCAAATTATTTAGATTAACACAAATCTAAAAAGAACGAAAGCCATGTAATGATTATATTTTGTCTACATGGGTGATAAATACACTCCTGTTTGAGGTGCACCTAATTTTTCGTGTTGTTGCAGTGATACGAGTAATGTGCAAAAAGCGCGAAATGGGTAAGGTAGAAAGGCTGCTACGGATAGCAAGACATTTAACGGAAAAGCGAAAAACACAAATTAGATTAGGGTGAAGGGGTAAAGTCGAGATCAACCATTATGGATATAGGTTCACTTGAACACATATACAAATGCACCATCGTGGATAAAAACGAAGGAGAGAGAGAACACGAAGGCATCACCATCGATTTATATATTCAACTCAAACTGCATTTTAAATCCACTAAATGAATTATGCGAGATGTATCGACCTAAGCCACAAATGTAGGCTTGGGTTCAACTCGAGAATGTCGATCGAGTGACAAACCACCTTCTCCCCGTTGGAGTGGTTCACTCGAGCGACTGATGAGTCACAACGAAGCAATCGAACAAATGGCCATCTTCGACGAAGGATTAGATCGAAATGAAGCAACCTTTCGAGCGAAAGGCAATCGACGACGGGTGCTGTCTGACAACCCTGTTATGCTAGCACTTAGTCTGGTGACAAGATATGCTCCACCAACTTTTTAAAGTTGTCCCCTTTGCACGACAAATTCATATTGTCAGGTGAAAAATATTTTATTTTCTTATCTTGTCTTCATTATATTTCTTTTAATATTATTTTTTTGTTGTCTTTTCTTATTTTTAGGCACTTATATGTGCCCATGCCTTGAGAATATGAAGAGATAAACTTTTGAATATACCAAATAGAAAGGCTCTTTGACTCTTTTTCATTCTCTTATCATTTGGCGGATACCTACTGTGGCGAGATAATTTGATCGTTCAATACATCGGTGGTGCGTAACTATATACGGTTGTGAACATGTCGTTCAACCTCATGTTCATCTACGGTGGTGTTGTTGCTCTATCCGTCGGTGATTCTGGTAGGACAAATTCGATATTCGGTGGTGGCCTAACTTGTATACGAGGTTGTATGTCATCGCAAGGTACCTGCGGAGATTGAAACGACACATTGCAATTGGAGATTCTCGGACGTGGGTAACCTTGCCCAAAAAGTTGAGACGTAGCAAGCAAATAGAACATCGCACGAGCGACTATGAGGTCGACGCCTTTCAGCAAATGAAGCTAATCTTCAAGAGAGTCGCCCTATCGATGAGTAAGAACGAGTCGAAGGTGGACTTTTGACCACCGCCTTCAAATCCTGGAACGAAGAAGTGCTTCAAGTGCCAAGCTATCGAGCACATTGTTGCCAAGCATCCCAATCGACGGATGATCACTATCATGGAGCCTTCGGATGAAGAGTAGTTGGATGATCGCCTCGGATAACCTCTATGGGACGTCGAAGAAGAGTATGTGGAGGAGCTTGCTGAAGTAGATTTGCTTGTTGTTTCAAAAACCTCTCAATGTGAATGCAATGCCAAACGAAGTCCACCAGTAAAAGAAAATATTTCGAACACGCTTCACAGTATGCACCAACGTGGCCCCTACCACCATGGCCGAGAATCTAAAGTTGTCAACGAAACGACATCCTCGACATACAAGCTTCAGTCGTTCAGCATGGAGAGTGACCTGAGAGTGATAAAGTAAGTTCTAGTGGCAATTCGTATTGGCCAGAACTACAAGGACACCATCACTTGTGATGTTGTGCCCATGGATACTTGTCATCTATTGTTGGGAAGACCATGGCAGTATGATGGACGAGCTGTGCATGACGACATCGACGAGAAGAAGAAGATCGCCCTTCTTCCTTCACATCAACGTCGACCAATCGAACACCAACATTGAGCTGTGCAGAACTTGGCTCGAAACGCGTTGAGCTGACTCCAGTCATTTGAGGAGAAAGCCATGTCTACCTACTGATGTTGTTCGAGGAAAGAGAAGAGCAAGCTTCAGCCAAGCCTCCTCATGTTCGAGCATTGCATCAGAAATCAAAGATGTGTTTTCCAAGGAGATACCAAAAAAACTTCCTCCTTTTAGGGACATACACACCGGGCTGATCGCATTCCTAGAGTATCATTGTCTAATCGACTTGTCTATCGATGCAACCTGAACAAGGTGAGAGAGCAACATCGCTTGGTCAAAGAGCTCATCATATGTGGATTTGTTCGAGAGAGTCCCAGCCCCTGTTAAGTCCAACCATTCTAGTTCTCATGAAAGATGGCTCATGGCAAATATGTCCTGACAGTCGAGCGATCAATCGAATCACCATCAAGTACATATTTTCGATCCCTCGGCTTGATGACATAATTGATAAGTTGCATGAATCGTGTGTCTTCAAGGTGGATTTGAGAAGCGGCTACCTTCAAATCTGGATTAAATAAGAGGATGATTGGAAGACTGCGTTCAAAGCCAAGTTTTGCCTCTACAAGTGGTCGGATATCCCTTTCGTTATATTGAATGCACCTAGCACCTTCATGCGACTGATGAACCAAGTTTTCAATCCTTTTATCAAAATTTTTATTGTTGTCTATTTTGATGATATTCTTATGTATAGCCGTTGCGAGAACGAACACCTGAAACATCTCAAACAGCCATTTGAAAAGTCGAGAGAACAACGATTATTTGAGAATAACAAGAAGTGTCAGTTAATGGCGCCCTAGCTAGTGTTCTGCGGGTATTATGTCGAAGGATCACATCCAAGTCGACTACAGAAAAGTTAAGACCATTTGAGACTCGTCAACGCCTTGGACAACTAATGACATACGGAGTTTCCATGGACCTACTTCCTTCTATCGAAGGTTCATCAAGGACTTTTGCACTATTGTCGCCCTTAGACCGAGTGTTTGAAGGGATTGACTTTCAAGGGGCCGACTGCAGCATAGTTGAGTTTCAAACTCCTCAAGAGTCGATAGTGTGAAGAATTAATATTAGTTCTTCCTAATTTCAAGAAGGTATTCGAAGTCTAACGTGATGCATTTGGAATTGGTGTTGGAAGACTGCTTCTACAAGAGGATCGACCGATAGCCTGCCTTAGCGAGAAGTTAGGAGGTGCTCGTCTGAAATACCCTACTTACGACAAAAAGTTTGCTCAATCATTCGAGCATTGGAGACACGGATTCACTATCTGATGTCGAGAGAGTTTATAATTCATACAAACCATGAAGCCTTGAAGTACAACAATGATCAAGTGAAGCTCAATTGAAGACATACGGGTGGTTGGAATTCCTTCAATCATTCATGTTCGTGTTAAAACACAAGTCGGGTGTAAAGAGCATTGCGGCTGACTCGTAGTCTCGGAACTAAACTTTGATGGCTAGAATGGACTTGAAGTTAATCGGGTTTGAGTTGATAAACGATGTGTACTCGGCAAATGTCGACTTTGGGGAAGTATATAAGACTTGCTTGGAGGAACCCAACGCGCCGTACAATTTAGTCGATGGATTCTTATATCGCAGAGTAAACCTATGCATTCCTTGGAATTCCATTCGAGAGTTGTTGATCCTGGGAGATCTCAGGAGTATGGAAGGAAATAGTTGCCTAGAGTATTAAAAAGGAAAAGAGATATTCCACGAGAGGGACATACTTTGACAAAAAGGTTCGTGTGGCACGAGGATTTGGTGTGGCCACATGGGGCAAGATGATCTTTTTATATTATTTCTTAAAATCTTGGGTGCTTTGGGAAGATTTACCTTAGCTATAAAAGGGTTTAAATCGTGAGTATTAGGAAAAGAAGAGGCTGCGAGGCGACAACTAAAGAAAAGAGATCGGAGAAGACGATAGAGATTTTCTTTTCTTTTCTTTTCTTTTTTCGCTTGTCGGCTAGTATGCGGAACTAAACTCTTTATCTAGGACGGTGATGAACCACTCGTATAGTGATTGTCTAGACTCTTTTTGGAATCAATTCGTGAAGTTTCATATTTGCTCATGTTCTCTTGTGCTTAATGCTAGCATATTGGGTTAATCGCCGATTTGTTTGATTTCTTATCCTTTAGTGAACTCGAGAGAGGGACTTAGGATTAGAGGAGGGAGAATATAACCTAGGTTAAGCATGAGAGATCAGGTTAACTCAGAGGAGTATAGAGATATACGCTCGTAGGTAACCAAGACAACAATTGGCACTTAAAGGGTTACAGTTGCTCGTACATCATTATAGAGATATAGGTTTACAGGTAATTTATAAGTTATCGTTACAAACTCGAGAGAGACCTAACGAACTATAAGAATTGTGGTTAGTAAACGTGAAACTGAGGGAAGTGAGGAAGAAATAGTGTAGATAGTTCACGAACGATATGAGATACATAGTCATGGGTTTTTCATCCATAGATTTATTTTATACTTACTTTTGCTTAGTTGTTATTTACATTATTGAATTAAATCTTTTGAACAATTCAAGACTCTACTTTGACGAAATTGAGACTTCTTAGGTTAATAACCAACAAAGTATTCTGAACAATCTTCGTGAGACGATACTCTTACTCATCACTTACTACTTGTTTGACCAGTATACTTGCGTGTGCGTTCTAGTGAATAAGTTTTTGGCGCTGTTGCACGGGATCGTGCCAGAATTTATTTTGTTATTTTTTTTTTACATTTATCAAGTGCTTAAATTTAGTAACTAATTTTCATTTACATTTCGCAGGTGTATGCGACACTGTAGAAGTGAAAACGAGCGACTCTTTGACCCTGAGATTGAGCGAACTTTTCGGATATTGAAAAGAGGTCAAAAGAAATCAATGGTGAATGTAAATAATCTTCTAAATGTTGAGGATCCCCAATAAAGAAGGACGATGCAGGATTATGCGCAACCAACCCCGCAAATTCATGCAAGATTCCTACGTCCAGTAAGCAGACACATCTGAGATTAAGCCATCTATTATTCATCTGATTGGAAATTCTAATTTTGGTGGTTTGATAAATGAGGATCCACATTGGCATATGACACGTTTTGAAGATTTATGTGGAACTTTCAGGTACAATGGAGTATCAACAGAAGCAATCAAGTCGAGGCCATTTCCATTCTCACTTCAGGATAAAGCCAAATCGTGGTTATATTTGCTGCCCGGAGAATCAATCGGCTCGTGGGGTGATCTCAGAAAGCATTTCGTGTCCAAGTACTACCCACCGAATAGGACTGTAAAAATAAGGAATGATATCACCCCATTTCGCCAACTATCCAATGAATCTATGTATGAAGCATGGGATATATTCAAGGAGTTGCAAAGGTTATATCCCCACCACGACATACCTAAGTAGATGTTGGTTCAAATCTTATATGATGGGTTAGCGGAGCAACTTCAATCGACAATTGACTCAGCTGCTGAGGGTACAATAATGAATGAAACTCCGGAAGATGCTTTGGAATTGTTCGAATCAATGGCAACTAATGGCCAGAGAAGAACACTAGCAAGAGGAGGAGGTTATCATCGACTTGATGCCATAACCGCTCTCAGTGCTCAATTGGAAACTCTTACAAAAGAAATGGCTGCATTACGCATCTCATCTCAGACATCTAATCATACTCGCGCTAAAGTAGAGGTTATGAAAATGCAAGAATTGGACGAGGTGAATTATGTGGTTGGCAACAATAGAAACAACCCATTCTCCAATACGTACAATCCAGGGTGGCGGAGTCACTCCAATTTTTCTTGGCCAAATAACCAAGACCATCAACATCCAGGCCAAGCCAACCACCAGGCTTTACAACTGCAATGCGACAACCCACAGGTGGGCCAAATCTAATGTTGAGGATTTTTTGAGAAAGGTACTTGCAAGCAATAAAGAAGTCCGGAAACAACATGAGGAGACACAAAAGAAATAAGAATTGATGTTAAAGGACCATGCAACTTCAATCAAGCAATTAGAGATGCGGGTGGGTTAAATTGCAGGATCCTTGGTCATGCGACCGCATAGAGCGTTACCAAGCAACACGAAGTTCAACCCAAAAAATTGGGAGAATTGCAGTGCTATCACTCTTCTAAATGCAAAGGATCTTGAAGAAGAATTTGATAGACAAGAGGCTAAAAAGGAACATGGTCGTGAAAGACGACGAAATAAGGTACCCGAGGAAGAGTTTAGAAAGGAATACAAAAAGCTTGTTGGTGCGACATTGGTACGTACCAATCCTGTTCCTATAGCTCCAAAAATTCCTTTTCCACAAAGACTTAGAAAACAGGCTGACGAGCAATAATTTAAGAAATTTCTTGAGGTCTTTAAAAAGTTGCAGATTAACATCCCATTGAGGCTCTTGAGCAAATGCCGAGCTACGTTATGAAGGACATTCTCTCGAAGAAAAGGAGGCTCGGTGGTCATGAAACAATCTCCTTAACAGAAGAATGCAGCGCAATCTTACAAAGGAAACTCCCTCCCAAACTGAAGGATCTAGGTAAGTTTACCATCCCATGTAACATTGGGAAGGATTTTTTCAGACATGCTTCATGTGACCTAGGAGCGAGTATCAACTTAATGATGTTCTTTGTTTTTGAGAAATTGAATACCGGTGAGGTAAGACCTACATCACTCATTCTACAATTAGCCGATCGTTCTTATACTAATCCTAAGGGCATTGTGGAGGATGTTTTGGTGAAGGTTGACAAGTTCATATTTTTCGCTGATTTTGTGATTTTGGACTATGAAGAAGATCGTGAGATCCCCATCATCCTAGGACGACCGTTTCTAGCCACGGGGAGAACATGATGTCCAGAAGGGGGAACTGACGATGAGAGTTCATGGCAAGGAGATAACTTTCAACATTTATAATGCTATGAAGATGCCTAATGAATCTGATGAGTGTCAATATGTGGACATAATTGAAGAAGTCGCCTACGAGACGTTCCCAGAATCTTGTGAGTTGGAGTCAGAGGAAGAAAAACCGCATGAAAATGCACCACATGACGAGGAAATTGAGAAAGGAGATGTGGCATATATATGTCAATTCCAAAGGGTGGAACATCTTGATCGTCCTTCATCGACAGCAAAGCCATCCATTGAAGAACCTCCAAAGTTAGAACTAAAACCGTTGCCTGAGCATTTGAGGTATTCTTACTCGGGTAAGTAAGACACTCTTTCAGTTATCATATCATCATCGTTGACTAACAAGCAGGATGTGATGTTGTTACAAGTGCTCCGAGAGCATAAGACGGTCATTTAATGGACAATCACGGACATCAAGGGAATTAGTCCATCACTTTGCATGCATAAGATCGTGTTGGACAATGACAAAAAGCCTACAGTTGAACAACAACGAAGACTAACCCCGCACATGAAGAAAGTGGTGAGAAAAGAAATTATTAAGTGGCTTGATGCAGGTATTATTTATCCGATCTCGGATAGTTCTTGGGTGAGCCCAGTACAATGTGTGCCGAAGAAAGGAGGCATGACGGTAGTTGAAAATAGCAAAAACGAACCCATCCCAACAAGGACAGTCACGGGCTGGAGAATATGCATGGACTATCGGAAACTCAATGCAGCGACATGCAAGGACCACTTCCCACTTCCCTTTATTGATCAGATGTTGGATCGACTTGCGGGTAAAAGTTATTATTGTTTTCTTGATAGTTATTCTAGTTATAACCAGATAGCAATCGCACCCAAGGATCAGGGAAATACCACATTCACTTGTCCTTACGGTACGTTTGCTTTTCTTCGAATGCCATTTGGCTTATGTAACGCACCTGCCACTTTTCAGTGGTGCATGAATACAATTTTCTCTGACATGATTGAGAAGACCATTGAGATATTTATGGATGATTTTTCCGTATTTGGACTAACATTTGAAAAATGTTTAGATAACCTTGAGGCTGTCCTAAATCATTGTGAAGATACAAATTTGATTTTAAACTGGGAAAAGTGTCATTTCATGGTGCGAGAAGGTATTGTTCTAGGCCACAAGATTTCTGAGAGCGGTATTGAAGTTGACAAGGCTAAAGTGGAGACAATCGAGAAACTGCCACCTCCAACATCAGTAAATGGTGTACGAAGCTTCTTGGGCCATGCCGAAATCTATAGGCGATTCATAAAAGACTTCTCCAAGATTACCAAACCGTTATGTTACCTCTTGGAGAAAGATGCACCTTTTGTGTTTGACAGTAAGTGTATGAAAGCATTTCTTGAGTTGAAAGGAAGGTTAGTCTCTGCCCCGATCATCATAGCTCCTGATTGGACTCTCCCATTTAAACTTATGTGTGATGCTAGTGACACAGCCGTAGGAGCAGTCTTAGGGCAGAAAAAGGATAAGCATTTTCATGCAATCTATTATGCTAGTAAGACACTAGATTCAGCGAAGGTAAATTACCCCACAACAGAGAAAGAAATGTTAGCAATTGTGTTTGCCTTTGACAAGTTTAGATCGTATATGATTGAATTTGCAGTTATGGTTCATACTGACCATGCAGTTATACAATATTTAATTTCTAAAGCCGACGCAAAACCAAGATTAATTCATTGGGTGTTATTATTGCAAGAGTTCGGCCCAACTATCATGGACAGGAAAGGGACCTAGAACCAGGTAGCAGATCACTTATCAAGATTGGAAGAGGGAAATGTGACTGCACATTCAACGATGATTATTGATTCTTTGTCAGATGAACAACTACTCACTATTGATGCAGCTGCACCGTGGTAAGCCGACTATATAGACTACATTGTAGCAAACGTTCTTCCTTCGGACATCATAAGTCAACAACGCAAGAGGTTTGTACATGAAGTTAAGTTTTATATGTGGGATGAACCTCTTCTTTTCAAGAAATGTGCAGATCAGGTCACTTGGCAATGTCCCTGAAGAGGAAATAATGTCGATTCTTGAGCAATGCCATGCCGCTTTATATGATGGACACTTCGGTGGTCACAAAACCGCAACAAAAGTTCTTCGGTGAGGCTTCTTTTGGCCCACCTCTTTAAAGATGCACATAATTTTGTTGCCCATTGTGATCGTTGCCAACGTGCGGGAAACATTTCTCGTCGTGATGAGAAGCCTTTACAAAACATATTATAAGTGAAATTCTTTGATGTGTGGGGAATAGACTTCATGGGCCCTTTTGTTGACTCTTTTAAGAATAAATACATTTTAGTTGCGTTTGACTATGTATCTAAATGGGTTGAAGCAGTTGCATTGCCAACTAATGATGCTCGTGGAGTGTTAAAGTTTCTCAAATAAATTTTCACGCATTTTGGAGCACTAAGGGCCATTATTAGTGACGGCGGAGTACGTTTTTGCAATGAAAAATTCACTGCACTCATGAAAAGGTACGGAGTCAAGCACAAGATCGCATATCGTACCATCCACAAACGTGTGGCTAAGTGAAAGTATCAAATAGAGAAATAAAGAGGATCCTGAAAAAAACAGTGAGCACTAACAGGAAAGATTAGTCGATCAAATTGGATGATGCTTTGTGGGCATATCGGACAGCATTCAAGACCCCAATTGGAACATCGCCATACAAGTTGGTCTTCGGAAAAGCATGTCATCTGCTAATGGAACTAGAGCATAAAGCGTATTGGGCGATTCAAAAGTTCAACATGGATCCAACTGTGGCAGGAGAACATAGGCTTATGCAATTGAATGAAATGGAAGAATTTCATTCAGAAGCTTATGAGAATGCTCGAATTTGTAAAGAGAAAACCAAAGTGTGGCATGATGGTCGAATTATAGATCGCAAATTTTTTCCAGATTAGCTTGTGCTTTTATTTAACTCACGTCTTAAGTTGTTTCTAGGAAAACTTAAATCCCGTTGGTTATGACCATTCAAGATCACCTAGGTATTACCTTATGGAGTTCTCCAGGTGTTGGGAAATGATGATTGGTTTAAGGTAAATGCTAGCCGAGTGAAGCCCTACTTAGGTGGTATTATTAATCGGGACCCGGTGACACTAATGATGGAAGATGCCTAACTGAAGTCAAGCGTTAAGCCAACGACATTAAATCAAGCGCTTATTGGGAGGCAACCCAATACTTCGTTTCAGTTTAATTTATGCATTTTCTTTTGTTATTTTTATTTTTATTTTATTATATTGTGATTCTATTTTTTGTTCACCATAATTTTCATGCAGGTAATAAGCGTTGGACAGAAGGTCTTGTGCAGACACCACACTTTTGTGTGGCTACATGAACTGCTGCTCTCACCACAGAAGATTTCATGCGGTCACACCACACTTTTGTGTGGCTACATGAACTGCTGCTCTCACCACAGAAGATTTCATGCGGTCACACCACACTTTTGTGTGTACACAATTGGAACCAAAAGTCACATAATGTCTTGTGTGGCCACACGACCTTTAAAAAAATTAATTAATTAATTAAATTAAATGAAAAAAGACAAAAAATGACGTCTTGTTTTCCTTCCTTGCTTTAATCAATTTTTATCTATTTTGCAGGCCCTACAGCCATGGTCATCGAGAGGCACGACACCGATGGATCATGTTCCCCAATCTATGCCTCTTCAGAATACTACCGTCATGAATCCGTGGCTGTCACGATCGAGCCTCCGTGCCGCCCGACCATCCAGGTATACTCATTCCTTGCATTTATTTTTATTTCACAACGAGGACGTTGCTCTGTTTAGGTTTGAGGGTGTGGTGTTGTATTGTGTTGAAAGTGGCGTCTCTAGGGTGAGCCCTGTTTAGGTCAAATTTTCTTTCATCTTTTGGGTCGTTACTCCTCAGCGTGACATTAGGAATTTGATGTGGAATGTCTTTATTCAATGATGAGCTTAAGCTTTGCATTCTTAATGTGTGGAAAGATGAAGTTATTTGCCTAACGTACTAAAATTTTTATCGAATTTGAATAAAAAAATATCCTAGTAGGAAGCATGCTTAGCAGAACCAGGTTATATCTCCTTAGAATGCATGGTAGCTAGTGATGAATAGAGTAGCTTGAATTATCTCTTGAAACGAAGTCTTTTAGTGTATGTGTTGAAAAGAAAAAAAAAAGAAAAAGAGGTTGCTTAGGTTGTGAGTACCAATATTCAGGTGTTAAAATAAAGGGAAAAAAAAAGAAAATATTGCTTGAGCATGTACTTGTGGTGTGAGTCTTTCGTGCTAGCTTGAGTGATTGATCTGAGGGGTACCTTATCACATAATGCCTTGGTTCAACTGAAGCAGGAGTCATTGATCAAGAGCTCATTACACGAGCTTTTGTCGGAATTAGATGATATATTTAGAGTCGTGTAACATGAAAAAAAGAAAAGTAATGGTTGTAGAAAGTCGGAAAACCTTTGATGAGTAGATATAGATGTTTGTGGTGATCATTGCAAGTTACTAGTTGACATGAGCTATTTTGAGTGTAGGCTTGTCAATGTTGAGCGTGCAACTTGCTAAGATGAAGTTATTGTGTTTTTAAGCTTTTAAGTGAGCATGCTAGATAATGAATGAAATCTAGATCCAAGGGAAAGATGTGACCATTTTTCATAATGCTCTAAAAGGTGTTTTCACGTTTGAGTGACTTGGGTTGCTGAGGAGTGTTTTTGAGTTTTATTTTCTTATTTTTGCTCGGGACTAGAAAAATTTAGATTTGGGGGTGTATTAACTCTAAGAAATTCGAGTTATATGTCACATTTGTTAGCCTAATTTGTATTAGACATTCAATGTTTATATGTACATGTGTTAGTTTGCATGTTATTTTCGCTTAGTCGTGTTGCATGGATACTTTCGGATTTTGTAGCTCGCATTGCAGGTGAAATGATCGATACGACACGAGAATCATATTTAACAAGATATCTTGATAGAGGAAGGCAAGGCCTTTTAGTGAGGAAGTTGCAAAAACACGACAGCCAAAGGCTTGCGGGCGAAACAGCTACCAAGCGACAAAGGTCAGGGCGACACAAATAGACGGAGTGACAAAGGTCACCGGGCGACACAAATAGACGAAGCGACAGTCAACTGAGCGAACGAAGAAAACTTTACAAGTAAAGGTTAATGGGTGACACGGTTGATCTGTGGCTGTCATGGAAAGATATAGGAGATCTTAGGAGCATGGAAGGAAATAGTTGCCTAGAGTATTAAAAAGGAAAAGAAATATTCCACGAGAGGCACAAACTTGGACAGAAATGTTCGTGTGGTCACACGGGGCGAGATGATCTTTTTATATTATTTCTTAAAATTTTGGGTGCTTTGGGAAGATTTACCCTAGTTATAAAAGGGTTTAAATTGTGAGTATTAGGAAGAGAAGAGGTTGCGAGGCGACGGCTGAAGAAGAGAGATCGGAGAAGACGATGAAGATTTTCTTTTATGTTCTTTTCCTGTTTTGCTAGTCGGCTAGTACGTGGAACTAACTCTTTATCTAGGACGGTGATGAACCGACTCGTGTAGTGATTGTCTAAACTCTTTTCGGAATCAATTCGTGAAGTTTCATATTTGCTTATGTTCTCTTGTGCTTATGCTTTCATATTGGGTTGATCGCCGATTTGTTGGATTTCTTATCCTTTAGTGGACTCGAGAGAGGGACTTAGGATTAGAAGAGTGAGAATATAACTTAGGTTAAGCATGAGAGATTAGGTTAACTCAGAAGATTATAGAGATATATGCTCATAGGTAACCAAGACAACAATTGGTACTTAAAGGGTTATAGTTGATCGTACATCATTATAGATATATATGTTTACAGGTAATTAATAATTCATCGTTACAAACTCGAGAGAGGTCTAACGAACTATAAGAATTGTGGTTAGTAAACGTGAAACCGAGGGAATTGAGGAAGAGAGAGTGTAGATAGTTCTCGAACGATAAGTGATTCATAGTCTTGGGTTTTTCATCTATTGATTTATTATATACTTGATTTTGCTTAGTTGCTATTTTCATTATTGAATTAAATCTTTTGAACAATTCAAGACTCTACTTTGACTAAATTGAGACTTCTTAGGTTGAAAATCAACAAAGTATTCTGAACAATATTCGTGGGACGATACTCTTACTCATTACTTACTACTTGTTTGACCCGTATACTTGCGTGTGTGTTTTAGCGAACATGTTTTTTAGTTATAAATAACAATAGGACCATTTCAACCCTAAGGACGGGCATCTGGCTTTCAATGATGTATTTCCCTTCTAATGAAAGTGTATTTTCTTTTATTGTTCTTATTCTTACATTGTTTTAAATTTATTTGCGATCACACTCATACACACACCCACATACATTTATGTAGACGAGTCTTGCGACTTTGCATGGCGAACAGTTGCATCATGAAACCATGAACTTCCACCAACACCATAAAACCCTGGGTGAACGTTATGCATCCTTTCAGGGTGACTTTGACAATCGATACCGATCCAGGCACTATGCGAAAAAGTAGTCGGCAACAACGTCAAATGACCACGTATTTTCTAGAAAAGGTTTCTACAAAAAAATACATGACGCAATATAACAAAAAAAAAACAAACTACGGATATAAATCAAGTGGAGCCGACCCACCTAACCTGATGAGTCGTTGATATTTTCTTTTGAAATAAATATTTTCTTTATAGGTAGTTGCTTCAGCAAGCAAGAATGCAGTCGAAACTTTGTAAGTTAACGTTGCTTTTGGCTTGGATGGGCGAGAAAGAAAACCAGAATCGACGTTACGGAGGGGATGGGGTGAAGAGGGGTCGATTTCATTGTGGTCGTGAATGCATGTGATCTCCCATGTGGTGTGTTGGAATTATATTCCAAAATTCGACCCCTGTTGTATCCAACCCTAATTGACAATGACATTTCCTTTCATTCCTTAAGGTTTACGTTTACCCTAATGTTCAAACATATAGTCTCTCCCAGTAAAATTACCCGCTTGTCCTAATGACATTGCCCCCATCAACATCATGTTCTTCCGTCACCATCAGTCCATGAAAAATGTAGGGAATCTAATCAGTTGCGAAGCATTAAGGGTTGTTGTCGGCGGGCGCTGTCAAATTTTTTTCAGGTTCGAAAGGCCAAGATTATTCCAGTTTTGTGGTCCATCCAGACTCTATATATTGAAGGAAGGGACACAACAAACGAATTATGCCCACGAGATTGTGTTCACATAGTCACTAGAATTGTCGTTTGTTTACTCGCAGAACCGCGGCATTAGAAACATGGGTTCGAACAAACACGCAAAAAGCGGGATGGAATTTACCATTTGAAGGTGGTGGGACCGAAAAAGTTTTTGGGAAGGGACATAGGTTGGTTAACAAATAATGTCGATGAAACAGACCGTGGAGCCATTATACACATGGGGAGATGAGATTCATTAGAAACGACCAAGGGTGACGAAAATTCTGGGTGTTCTTGTTTGTTTATGCAAATAAATGGATGAGTAACTCAATTCCCGCATCTTCGGTTTAATATCGGCACATAGGAGAGGCCCACAAAACGAGCCAATTCTTGGCATTACTAGGAAGATGAGGCCTCCCCATAAGCTTTGAGCCACCGAATAAGTCCATGTGGGTTGTGACAATATCCCTTTGATTCTAACCTCGACTTTTTCATGAGATTCATCCCCGGAATAAAGCACCGATCGACCCACCAAGACAACATCGCATCAGGCAACACCAATTTGCAAGGTTAAAAGTGTCCAGGTGGTTCGAGCTAGAACTGCCACTGGCTAACGCTGACAAACTAGCAGCATATCATGTCCAAACATCATCAGCAACCGACAACACAAGCAGATAAACCGGATGCTTGATAAACTAAACCAATTATTTCTTGGGAGAGGGATTATTCGAAAATTAAAGAATAAACTTCTAACAGGAAAACCAAAAGCAGGGACATCGGCAGAACAGATACTTCTCCCCACTTTGATTGCAGGGACAAGGAACAGAGCAAACGAAATTGCAAATGCATTGGTAGGCATCTCCTTTCCTTTTTGCTTAGCTTAGGAGCCAAAAAACAAAGAAAGTGGGGAGCTGGTTGATAGTAGATAGTTAAGGATGAAAGGATTGGATTGCTATAACCGTCCCGTGTAAACGGGATCTAATCCTTGTACTTCATCTCGGACATGAGGAACCCGGGCATGTCGAACGAGCCCGCAAACTTCTCCACGTCGACCTTGAGGGCCTCGATGTCCTTGTTCTTCACCAGGCCCTTGTTGAAGTCCTTGAGGAGCTTCCCGTGCTCCTTCTGGATGTTCAAGGTGATGGTCACGGCCCTGTGGAGGAATTCCCCGATCTGCTCAAAGTCCTTCTCAACCAAACCTCTTGAGGTCATCGCGGGGGTACCTGGAGCCAACAGAAGAATGCCATCCTCATCACTCCTGATCTCAGGCCCCTACAACCCTTCGACTAGAAAAGAATATCTGGATCAAACAGTTTCTCACCAATGCGAACACCTCCTGGAGCAAGGGCACTGCTGTCACCAAACACGGCATTCTTGTTCACAGTGATGTTGCAAAGGTCACACAGTTTCTCGACCTTATTTCCTGACAAAAGGCAATTACATGACTCATAATTTGACAACAAAGGAAGAAGGGAGCTACAAGAAGTTCAAAAGGCAGGGGATCCAGGAGGAAAGAAAACACTATGTAATTCCTTCCAAGTCCAAATAGTTTACCTGTCAACCCAAGGGGGCGGAGGTCCCATAGAACAAGGTGGTTCTCAGTTCCACCAGTGACGAGTTTGTACCCCTTGCTCATGAGGTAGTCCCCAAGGGTAACAGCGTTGGCCCGGACCTGCTTAGCATAAGCCTTGAAGCCAGGGCTTGCCGCCTGCTTCAATGCGACAGCCAGGGCACCAATCTGGTGATTGTGGGGACCTCCCTGGAGGGATGGAAAGACGGCAAAGTTGATCTTGTCCTCAAAATCATAGACTGCACCTTCAGGTTGGCCCTTCTTCGCTGGCTTGGGGCCCTTCCTGTAGAAGATCATCCCAGCTCTAGGACCCCTCAAACTCTTGTGGGTCGTGGTCGTGACAATGTCACAATACTCAAAGGGGTTGGCAGCTTCCTGAACCACAAGACAATGTCAGAACATCTTCTTCAAATGCTACACATATTCGTTCATGGTCTGTGTTCCACAGCAAAGCAGAATTTTAGACCAAACCAAAATGAAATTAAAATTCTTCACTTGACATTGGGACGTCTCAGGTTCGAAATAGAAAACATGAAAGCAGAGGTTTTAGTTTTCAGGAGCAAAAGAGAAGACATAAGTACTCAACGGCACAGCAAAACATGCATCCTTCAATCAGAGGTCAGCTGTCTACAGGTGGTCCTTATAAAGCACTCGATAAGGAAAAATTTCTGCTTCTTGGGGCCATATCCTTGACAGATCCAATAGTCCAATGTGTCGGCCCACAATTACCGGAGAGAAAGAAATTATGTGGATTCCCATTCGAGCATGTTCATCAAGGACACTCAAGTCAATAATGAAGACAAAGTTAAAAACAACCCACCTTAATAGTGGCCCCACAAAATGCCAATTAACCACATAATATGCATATGAATATAATCATTATGTATTTAATTCTTTGTCCCAAATGGGCCTATTCTCCCACTCAGTAGCAGGTCCAAGTCCCAGATCCAGATCTAGATCACAACAGTAACAAGTATGTGATACCCCACAAAGCTCAAATTTCAGGAGCAATAATAATCCAACTAGCCAGCCGACATGGCAGCACTAATCAGAATCCTCATGGCCGTTTAAGCAAAAATAGTTTTATACTATCACCTCCAAAGATTAGAAAATTGAACAACCCAAACATGAGAATTTTTGCACTAAGCGATGATACCATTAAACAATTGCAAAATTAGAGAAGAGAAGGTTGCAAGCAGGAAAAGTATGAAAGGTGAACTTCAATGATGACAGGACATTGCACCCATTGGCGGACCGGTGCTCCAGTCTATGCAAAATATGAAAGAAAGGCACCCAAATAAAAGCCAAGCGGGGGCTTATTTTATTGATTGACAGAGCCACACAAATAACTTCAAGTTCCTCAAAAACAAATGAAGATGAAAACACAGAACAAATTCCAAAGCTGGATCCTAATTGGAGAGTAGAATCCATGAAAGAAGTGCCTCGCCTTGTTGCGAGCATCAATCATCCAATGTAGGAAATAGCATTCAGAGAGAAAGCAGATGCAAAAGAATCTACAATGCAAATATCAACAAATGTATGGGAACAATGTTCAAAATGTCACACATTGAAGGTAATGCAGAGGTGTTGCACAATGCTTGTAGCATAAAATAAATTATCAAAAGTATTAATTGTGGAACCTCAAGATCCAGATCTAATACAGCATCCTCAATGAGATCAAACCATGCATCCGCAGTTACTGTCATCAAATGGGAAAGAGAAGGGGGGCAGGGGACTATAACCTGTGCAGCAACAAGACCACTTATATGGGCCATGTCGCAGAGGAGAAGGGCGCCGCACTTGTCGGCGATGCTCCTGAAGCGGGCGTAGTCCCAATCCCTGGGGTAGGCACTGCCGCCACAGATGATGAGGCGGGGACGGAAATCGAGGGCCTTCTCCTCGAGGCGGTCGTAGTCGATGTAACCAGTTTTGGGGTCGACCTTGTAGGGGAGACTCTCAAAGTAGATGCTGGTGGCGGAGATCTTCTTACCGCCGGAGGTGTAGTAGCCGTGGGTGAGGTGGCCGCCGGAGGGGAGGTCGAGGCCCATGATGCGGTCGTGGGGCTGGAGGACGGCTGTGTAGGCGGCGAAGTTGGCGGGGGAGCCGGAGTAGGGCTGGACGTTGACGCCCCAGGAGGAAGGGTCGAGGCGGTAGGCGAGGAGGGCGCGGGAGCGGCAGAGGTTCTCGATGTCGTCGATGAACTCGTTTCCGCCGTAGTAGCGGTTGCCGGGCATGCCCTCGGAGTACTTGTTGGTGAGGGGGCTGCCGAGGGCCTGGATGACGGCGAAGGAGGTGAAGTTCTCAGAGGCGATGAGCTCGATGCCGGTGCACTGACGCCTCTTCTCCTTCTCGATGAGGTCATGGATCTCTGGGTCGACCTCTGACAGAGGCGTGTTTCCCCATTCGTTCACTGGATCCATTTCCAGCCGCTGTAGATTTGGGAAAGAAAGGGGGAGGAGAAAGATATGGGGTGGGTGGGGGAGAGGTATACGTTTTCTGTGGCTGATCCTTGAGGCTTTTATGGAGCGAGGGCGAGAGGGGGGGGCGTATATTACTGGAAATGACACTTTTGCCCTTTCGTTGTTAGGTTTCTCGTCTTCTTCGTTTTGTTTTGCTGACGTGTCCCTTTTTCAGTTTTTCATTTTTCTCGGGTATTCCCTGTGTCTCGATGCGCCGGGTTGGATTTTATTGGAGTTTGTTTTTTCTTTATTAATAGAAAGAAAGAAGGTTGGGGTGGCTGAGGGGTCCAGGCGGGGTGTTTGGTTGGTAAAATGTGTATCTTTCCTGTAGAATTTGTTGGCCATGGGGTCTTTTTAACTTTCTCCTTTTTTTTTTTTTTGGTGAAAACCTTCTAATTATAGTCACTTTTTGCTTGCCAACGCATAACACTTGTATACAGCGCGGTCTAAGTGAATATTTCCACGACAAAAGCACCGCTATATTTGTGATTAACTAAAAGAAGAAAGAATTAAAACAACTACAAAAGGAAGTATTGTAAACCAAATCAAGTTAATTGCAGTCGAGAGAGGCCGACCCTCTTATTCAATGCATGGTAAACAACCTATCGACTTACGAGCCCAAAATATTAAAAATTGCAACCAAAAATGTCTACACCCAACCAAGAAATGTGGTGATATTGTACACCGTAAATACACATGGAAAAGTGTTTAACTGAGTGAAAAGTCCTATTAATTTTTTAGATTCTTCTTTTAAAAAAAAATATATATGTAGTTTGGATGATTTTTTTCTTTTTGTCTTAAGGATTTCTTTTTATTGAGTTTTGGATGTTCCCTTGAAATGAGAAAGGTATTTGATTAGGTTGAAGTCAAGAACTCCTTTTGGGTTGCTTTTTTTAACACATATAAAATATAAACAAATAGTTCATTTGTAAATAATAATAATGTTCCTAAAATATAATTTTACAATTTTTAAATATTTTAAAATGAGAAAAAAAATACTAATTACGAAACATATTAAATTTAATGTAATTAGACTAAATGCCTCTTAACGATGTCCTAGGGCAACAAAATCCTAATAATAATGGTAACTTATGATGTGTTTGGTATTTGAAATATAGTGGAATTGGAATAAGTTTTACAATTACAACTTATTTTTTATATTTGGATTTAATTTAGAATAGTGGAAAAACTAATGCCTTCGAAAAGCCTTTCCAACTCTTTTAATGCACGGAACCGTGGAGATAGGTTTCTGTAAAACAGAACGTATGAATGTGATTGCAATTTATTTAATACACGCAAAACTTCTATAGTGGTTCGGCAACTTGCCCCACTCTTCACCCAGAATTTGGATGGTTATCACTCAAACTCAATGTAGTAGAGATTACAGAAAGTGATATGAGATCGACCTTCTACAGCACAGACTAGAAGGTTATGTACCAAAGGTGACTCGTTGTACACCACAGACTAGAAGATTCTGTATTAGAGTGATTGAGTACCAGAACAGGTAGCACTCGCACAGCACAGACTAGAAGGCTATGTACCAAAGGTGTGACCAGAAGGTTCTATACTAGAGTGACCGAATTTCTCAGCACAGACCGAAAGGTTCTGTACCAAATGTGTCAACCCTCTACAGCACAGACCGAAAGGTTCTGTACCACAGATGACTGAATTTCTCAGCATAGATCGAAAAGTTCTGTACCACAGTGACTTGGTGCACGTGTTAACGTACTAACAAAGGTAACCAAGCGCAATCCCCTCGAGACAACGACTTTGTGGCGTACCGCACGCGAGCACGTAGCGAACCCTATGCAAGCAGACGGCGACCCCTAGCCAAGGATGGATTTTCCATCCGACGACTCCACACGACATGCACGACCTCCTCGAGATAGCGACTACTTGGCGAACTCTACGCAAGCACGTAGCAAGTCATAAGCAAGCACGTAGCAAACGCTATGCAAGTAGACAACAGCTTCTGTGCTAGGTTTCTACACACACAGAACGTATTCCCTCACCATCTGTGCTCCTGGGTATCTGTCCTTCTCTCCAGCCAACTGCACGTTGGCCATGCCAGCCTCCAGCCGCATGCCTCCACCAACGTCTCCTGCAGCCTCCAACCAAGAGTCCCTCATAGCCCCTAGATCACTCAGAAGACTTCTCCAACGCTACAGCCTTCTGCAGCTCCGTCCCTCGTGTGTGACTAAAAAGCTCAATCGAAAAGTTTACAAGTTCTCGGTACACTCTCTGTATTTTACATATAAAACAACAATGACCATTTTTCTACCATCAGAAAAGTGTGATTGAATAGTTCTAATTATACAAATTGACCTAGACTAAATGTAGAAGGTGAAAATCAGCCCTCTGTGCATAAAAGAAAGTAAATATTAGATAATATCACATTATTATATTTACAAAATGTCACTCCCAGGCAATTATTCTTTAGGTAATCATATCATATCAATAGGATGATGATTTGATAATACTCCCATGAATGCTGCGATACAGAAGGTTCTGGCTGGAACAAATAAGCAACCTTCTGCGAATGGATCTAATCCAAGATTAATTTCCATAATAATGAAAACAGATATCATTCTATCCACAACATATAATTGAATGAATCTAGACAGATGACGTATAAACATCCCAACGGTTCATTGGTGATCGAAATGATTGGAGACAACCTTGCAGAGCGGATATATTTCCTTCCATGGAAAATATAATTCCTATTGTGATTATTTGGAAACGTAATCTATTGATTTTGATCAGATTAATATCTTGATCAAATCCTTTTATTTTCGCAGTTAAACAATTACTAAATAATTATTTAAGTACAAAAATATTTCATACAGAAAGTTCTCAACGTGAGTAGGTTCTCTAGTGTAGATGTTTGACTTCGGTTTCACAGAAGGTCAAGACTCGTCATCAGACTTATTCAACAAAATACGTTATAAAAAATGCAATATTAAATGCTTACAAAACTAGTGACAGTTGAAAAGTAAAAGCTTTTGTTCTAAATTCACAATTTACAATCTCGGCATCATAAATTATCTAGCTATTTCCGGGAGGGAGACGTGACTGGAAAAATTTGTTGAAGACTAAATATATTAGCTAAGATTGAAGATTAAATATAATTTAGTTATTATTTTATAAAAAAATATTATTAACTTTGAAATATTTTTACAATAGTAGAATTCATTATTCCTAAAAATACTCAAGGAAAGATAATATGTAATATAGTTATTGTGCAATTAATTTATAAAAATAAATATATAATTTAAGCAATAAATAGAAAATTTTTCATTTTAATATTATTTTTTCAAAATATTATTAATTTGTGTTAATTACTCAGAATCTTATATTTTTCTCAATATTTTTGTAAATTTTTTTAATAATTTTTTTAATTTCTTTTGGGTATTAAATTATTTATATTAGGAAATTTACTTACAAATGTGCTTGCTTTTTAGGTAAAAAAACGTAATATATGTTGGCTTTTTCAAATTGTTTTTATGGTTATCTCGTAAAACATCTAATTAATTACTATACTTCCTTTAGACTAAACTTACCATATAATTACTTTTGTAAATTTTTTGAGGGACTAATTTATTTAAATATACTCAAGAAAATAAGTTATCTGATTTTTTATTTATATTTTAGAATTTAGTATTATATAACATTTTATTTCTTTTATTTTATGAAATAACTCCTCGTAATCCTTATTTTCTTTCTTTTAAATATTATAATTTTATTAAAATTTGTAATTTTTTTTTTTAAATGTGTAAACAAAAGTTGTTTCATATCCGAGGGGACACAGTCGAGGAGGACGTGCTCGCTCCGAAAGTATTTCAGTTGCCAAACAGGACTGCAGGGGCACGGCTAGAGTCGAGGCAGGCGTGAGGGACGGAGTGGTAATCATTTTGAGAGGCGGGGATGCTGTGGTTGTCGGATGCGCAACAGGGGTTTGCCATGGAAGTAGCAGAAGAGGAAGGCACCACAATGGTTGCCGGGGAGTGGCAGAGGGGACGAAGTTTATTTAGAATGACACTTTAATTATCCAATGAAAAAAAAAACCACCAAACAACATATCATGATTCTATTTTCGATTCTGATTCCCGAACCGGTTCCGATTCCAAACAAGGCTTCGTCAATGGAGTAATGCTACGAGAGAGAAAGAGGGTTTTCGTTTTCTGGGAGCATAACTCTTGCTATGTGGTTGTTTTGGAAAATTTTGCCTTCGATTCAAGAGTTAGATAGTAATAAATGTACTGATTATGTTTCTTATTTGAGTTTTCCCGCTCCAATTTAGTTTTATGGCCATCGATTTTTAGGACTGTAATTGTTAGAAGTATGGTTGTATACAAAATCATTTATTGAGGTTAATCAATCGGTAGGAAGATAATGCTTAGTCTGACAAAATCATGGAAGTTTTCTTCCATCTTCGCACTGATTGTAAAATCACGACCTACGCGCCAATAATTTAATTAATTGAAGCACCATCAATCTTTTGGAAAGCCAGGGTTCTACCTCATGCCATATTTCTGCTACTAAACAACCTAAAACACCATGCCCAATTATTAGAAGATTCAATAAAAATGGCCGGAAATCCCTGCCATACAACATGAGTTGTATCAACGCTTTCCATCATTCTAATGAATCAAAGCTTTTATTTATATAACCAATATAACAACCCTCCTCAAGATAGTTCTCTAACTCATTCTTCGAAAGGTCCTGAACCACAAGTTAGGACCGTCAGAAAAACTTTTTTTCAAAGCACCCGAGTGTCGCAGTGGAGTCCTCGACTAATATCGCGGTTCTGGACCACGAGATGATTCTCAATTCCAACATAGCTCTCTCAAGGTAGCGACGCAATTGAGACATATTACATAAATTAATTTTATTATGTCAAAGTTCTCGAGGTTGGTTTCGAGGTGATACTCAACGGCGGATTCTCCAAAATTTAAAACTTTAAACTTACCCAGTTCATTCGAGAACATATACTAATACCGAACATATGATATCGGTTCCAACCGGTGTCGGGTTTTACTCGGACGTTTGAGCAAAAACTACATTTTACGTATAAAATATAATATTTCAAACACTTTATATTTCAAATTAAAAACTTTTATAAAATATTTTAAAATTTTGTTATTCCTTTAAATTAAGTTTCAACTTTAATGCGGCAATAAAATTTTAGAGATAGATGGACAGTCAAAAGCTTTTGTTTTAATTTCTCATTTACGTAAGGAATTTCAGGGGAGGTGACTTCGAAAAATTTGTTGAAGACTAAATATATTAGCTAAAACATTAAATATTAGAAAACTATATAAATAACTTGGGAATATTAGTTAAATGTTTTTTTCTAAATCATAGAATTATTATTTTCTAAAAAAATACTCGAAATATCATTTGTAATACAGTTATCATGTAATGAATTTTATAGAAACTAAAATAGTTAAATTAAATTAAAAGAAAAATTATTGCTCATTTTTTAAATTATTTTATTGAAAAATCTTAATTTTTATCAAATTCTTAATTTTACTCCTAATTAATAATCTTTAAAATTCTTTTTTCCTCTTAAAATTATTCATGGGGTGTATGTAAATTATTTTATGTTAGGAAATATACTTACAAACCAGTAATATAAGTTATTATTAAATTATTATTAATTTTGTGAATTTTTTAAAGGACTAAAAAAATAAGTTATCTACATATTTTTTAATTATATTTAAAAAATTAGTAGCCTATATCATTTTTTATTTTAAAAAATAAATTCTCTTAATCCTTAATTACATCTTTTAAATTTTATAATTTTATAAAAAAAATTTTAATTTTTGTTCAGATGTATATTTTTTTATTAATATAGGTAATGACGACTTTATCAAACTAATTTACTAAGATAACAAGAAAGTTACATAGTAAATTTTTATTATGCCTTACTTTCATGATAATTTACTTACCCGATTTGTAAAATATGAGTATATTACGGGTAAAAAATAAAGAGAACAAAATCCATTGGAATCGAGTTAAAAGGGTGAATATAAACAGTAAAATACCATAATTTTACGGAAAAAGTAAAGATACAAACATATAGTTATGAGAAACAAAGAGAGGGTTGGGCATGGGGATGCTGAAAGTCATAATCAGTAAAAGAAAGAAAAAAAAGGCACCATAAAACAAAAGAAGAAGACACAAAATGGATAATATTCCACAACGAATGAAGAGGAGCCTCATCCATCTAACATGGGAGAGGAATTAGGTGAGGACGAGGAAGACATCCGCCTCGTAATCGAAACCCGGGTTTTCAAAATGGTTGGTGAATGTGAACGTGAACGTTTCTGGGACATACCGAGTATAATTTGTTTTCATCATTATTATAATTAACCACATGTATGTATGGGGAATGGGGTTGGTAAACGGGGGTTGTTGAGGTTATATTCGTCATTTTGCTCCTCAACGCCACCAAACCCCTTTCCTCCCTCCCACTTTCGGTTCAAATCAAACCCAACTGGCTGAGACCGACCCACCCCCCGTCGGTCTCAAAATCACCCGAACTTCACGTGAACTTTTTATTTTCTCATAAAAAAAAGGCAAAAAACAAACAAACCTACCTACCTCCGTTCCACTCAGATAAACCCCCCGACCGACGTGCCCAGTCGTGAGTTCCACTCATAGCACGAACCTTCTGTCCAACACAGCCCTCTAATCTTAACTGTACAATCTTCGGTTTTCATCTCAACATCTAACGGGGGATCGAACTTTCATTCGGGGACGTGCTCACTAACTTTTCTTCTTTTTCTCAATAATAAGTTTGCACGAACGATCGGATCTGGTTGGGTCAACAACCAGTTTGTGTTTCTCGGGACAAATTCTCTATACATCAGTTTGTCCCGAGATGATTGATTGATTACTCATCTCTTTTGCTTATCTCTCTCTATTTTCAAATCCATTTCCAAATAAATAAATAACTCCAGCTACCTTAACACACACACACACACACCATCCATTTCATAAGCTAAGGGCATGTCGCATCGATTTCATAATATATTGAGATCCAATTTTTTTTTTTTTTTTTTACAATCCCGACCAAGTTGTTTTGATAACAGTGGGGCCTTCCGAAGATTTCACCCATCCGATCCGATGATCTGAAGTAGCATCCATTCGTCTCTCTCTCTCTCTCTCTCTCTCTATCTCTCTCGGTATTATCCGTTTTCCTAAGCAAACTCTCCTGAGGATGCCAGTTCGGAAGATCATGCCACTCCCATTACTTTTGTATCACGAAAGCCCATTTACTCCACCTCCAGTACAACCGACTAGACAACCAACCGGAATGTAATTAATGTCAATTCATTTTATTTTATTTTATTAATTAACTGGACTGGTCGGAGCCCCCATTCAATACCAAGTAGGTTCTTAGAGTGAGGTTATGTTCTCGTTTTCAATTTTATGGAACCATATATAATAATAAGGTTATATAGCAAAAACATAAAAAAAAAATTAAAAATCATTTTTAGAAAAGTGAAAACCATATGTAATGTAATATAGGCGGCACTATTTTGAGGAGGGTAATTTGATTGGTGGTACAATTCAAATCAAGTTGAAAATATATGGAATATTTTCTTTTATATTAATTTATTAAATTTTTTAATATTTACATCCTGAAGAGATTTGTTTGTTAATAAGTTTTTATTGTGAAGAATTAGGATTTGTGAGTTGTGAGATTGAATCAAAGTGCCATGTGAATTATTATTATTATACTTTAAATAAAATTATCTAATTGGTGGAAGTAAATTTTTCTTTACGTCATTTAAATTTGGATAAGTTTTTCCCATTAAAAAAATTATCATGGTACCCGATCTCACTATTCATCTAGTTATTTTACTAACAAAAAAAAAATAGAAGTTGTAAAGCATAATAATCACTATTCATCTGCCCCCAGAACCCATCTCCTTTTAACCCCCACCCACCTAATCCGGGTTCGGGTCAACCCGAATTCAGGTGCCAGATCCAAATGCCAAAATATTTAACATATTTAATATATATTATAAGTAATGATTCGTTTAACCTTATAACTATTATTATTTACAAAAGGAAACTCAGATCCAACAACCCTCTCCAAGCGAGGAACTAATCTGGACCGTCCATTAACATTACCTCGGGCCTATACATACCCCCCTCTTTTCCTCCTCAAAATCCGATCTCGTGCTCTCCTTCTAACCTGTTCTCCTACTACGTCCAAAAACCCTAGCCGGAAAGCCATGGCCCTCCTCGTCGAGAAGACCTCCTCCGGTAGGGAGTACAAGGTCAAGGACATAGCCCAGGCTGACTTCGGCCGCCTCGAGATTGAGCTTGCCGAGGTTGAGATGCCTGGCCTTATGGCCTGCCGCACTGAGTTCGGCCCCTCCCAGCCCCTCAAGGGCGCCCGCATCACCGGCTCCCTACACATGACCATCCAGACTGCCGTCCTCATCGAGACCCTCACCTCCCTCGGCGCTACTGTCAGATGGTGCTCCTGCAACATCTTCTCCACCCAGGACCACGCGGCTGCCGCCATCGCCCGTGACTCCGCTGCCGTCTTCGCCTGGAAGGGCGAGACCCTCGCCGAGTACTGGTGGTGCACCGAGCGCGCCCTTGACTGGGGCCCTGATGGCGGCCCTGATCTCATCGTCGACGATGGTGGTGATGCCACTCTCCTCATCCATGAGGGAGTCAAGGCCGAGGAGGAGTTCGCCAAGTCCGGCAAGGTCCCCGACTCAAAGTCCACTGACAACGCTGAGTTCCAGATTGTCCTCAGCATCATTGCCGAGGGCCTCAAGACTGACCCCCAGAGGTACCACAAGATGAAGGAGAGGCTTGTTGGTGTCTCCGAGGAGACCACCACCGGCGTCAAGAGGCTCTACCAGATGCAGATCAATGGAACCCTCTTGTTCCCCGCCATTAACGTCAACGACTCCGTCACCAAGAGCAAGGTAATGCTTCTTCTCAGATCCGACATAGATGTGGACGGTTTATTGGAATTTTGATTCAGATCCGCTGTCGGTGTTGCTATATGCCTGATTTTGCGTGTGCATTATTCCATGAATTGTCGTTGTGTCATGAACTTGCAGATCTATGATCGATCTCGTTTGTTCTTTGGTCTTTGCTTCCGTGCTTGATTTTACTGACGAGGAGTTGGTATTGTTATTCTGGAAACAGTTTGACAACTTGTATGGTTGCCGCCACTCTCTTCCCGATGGTCTCATGAGGGCCACTGATGTCATGATTGCCGGCAAGGTCGCAGTTATCTGTGGATATGGAGATGTCGGCAAGGGCTGCGCCGCCGCCCTCAAGCAGGCTGGTGCCCGAGTCATTGTGACCGAGATTGACCCCATTTGTGCCCTCCAGGCCATGATGGAAGGCCTCCAGGTGTTGACCCTGGAGGATGTGGTCTCTGAGGCCGACATCTTCGTCACCACCACGGGGAATAAGGACATCATTATGGTCAGCCACATGAAGAAGATGAAGAATAATGCCATTGTCTGCAACATTGGCCACTTTGACAATGAGATCGACATACTCGGCCTGGAGACCTACCCAGGAGTGAAGAGGATCACCATCAAACCCCAGACGGACAGGTGGGTCTTCCCAGAGACCAAGTCAGGGATCATAGTCCTGGCAGAGGGACGGCTCATGAACCTGGGCTGCGCCACGGGGCATCCTAGCTTCGTGATGTCTTGCTCCTTCACCAACCAGGTGATTGCACAGCTGGAGCTGTGGAAGGAGAAGGCAACGGGCAAGTACGAGAAGAAGGTGTACGTGCTGCCCAAGCACCTGGACGAGAAGGTGGCAGCCCTCCACCTGGGGAAGCTGGGTGCCAAGCTCACGAAGCTGACTAAGGATCAGGCAGACTACATCAGCGTCCCCGTGGAGGGACCGTACAAGCCGCCCCACTACAGGTACTGAGGAGGGGTCGAAGCCGATGGAAAGAGGAGGGCCTCATTTTATCTTTAGTTCTGGTGTTACGTGGCGATTTGATTTTGGCTACGAGAATGAAACAAGGGGGAAAAATGTTGTTGTTGTGAGAGAGGAGGGAGGGAGTCCTAATACTTGTGTTGTCTCTTAATCCCTTGAAATCCTCTTTTGGGTTTGGGGGACATTTTCTTGGCCTTCCCATTGTTTCTCCTATTATTTTTTACCCTATTGACAATTAAGATAAGAAAAGCCAGTCGGGTTCCTTCCCGTCTTTAGCATCAAGAGTTAATTTCTTTTTCTTTTCAACGTCCTCTTGTGTAATTTTCAGTTTCTCCAATAATATTTACGCATCAGTCTGAGCTTTATGAATTTAAAAATTTTAACTACAAATCCATAGATTTGGATTTTGTTATCTTCGTTTTATTTGTTTGAAACTTTTTAGCATATAAATATAGTGTAAATTGTTTATATATAGGAAGGAGTTCGTGAATGATTTTACAAGAGATGAGCACTAATTATTTTGGTTGGATTTGTGAGATATATATAATTCAAGCATGCCTTGTTATTATGCGTGAAAACTTTTACTAAATGCAATTTATTTTAATTATTCAGAGGGAGGAAAATAAAGGTAGTCATATTTTGTTGTATGTATTTTTTTTTATTTTAAGTACAAGATTTACTTTGAGTTCCAAGTGGGTCTAAAACCTGACACCTACCCTAATAAATTTTGTTTTTAAAATTTCGGACATAGAGCTTAACTTGTCCTTTTAGGGATCACCCCGGCCAAGCCTACCGTTCGAGCTGATTCTGGTTCTGCTGCTGTTTTATTAATTATTAAATGAACAATAACTAATTACATGAAAAATTACGCAAAGTTTGACGGACTTTATTTTGTACCAGTACATTTTTATTTGCTTTTTGGTAATCCGAGTGAACAATTAATTTCTCAGCGAAAAAGGACAACGAAGAAGGAAATTGAACAAAATTTTATTGGGGTGGCAATTCGTTTTGTACGGGTCTTAAACGGGTCGTATTTTTTGTGGATTCGTATCTCAAAATTTCAAACACGGGATACGATCTGTTTAACTAATCGTGTCATTAAATAAAACCCGAGAACTAACACAATTAATAAATGTGTTAACCCATTAAAATTTTAAAGAAATACTATAATATAACATAAAAGATTATATTCGTTCAGAATTCGTGTATTCTAAATTAGAAAATTACTAAAAAGATGTCGAATATCATCAACTTAGTCATTCAAAAATTAAAAATTGAAATTATATTACATACTTACGATTTTCTAGCACTTTGATTTTTTTTCAAGATGACGACAAAATGATAACAAAAGCAAAATTTTTTGAAAATGTGACAGAGAACAAAACCCTAATGTATTTATTTGTTTAGACTTACATCAATTTAATGTGAAATAGGCTAGGCTTAAAATAAAATAAAATAATTTAAAAATTATTGTTTTATTAAAAATTATACGGATTATATAGGTTTATAAACGTGTCAAATTTTAAAACCCGAACCGGGACTCAAATTTTATCGTGTCTAATTGGGTCTTGACTTATTTAGATAAAAGATACATTTAGTTAAATCCGAACCCGATTTAAATCGTGTCGAGTCGTGTCCGTATTAACATGTCCGTGTCTGAAATTGCCACCCCTAAGATCTTGTTTCATGAACATAAAACGAACAAAAGGGAAAGTTTTACCCCTTCCTGGACCTGGCTCAAGCTTATTATTTGGTGATATTAGACAAATTTTCACGATTTTTTTTACTTGCACTAATTTAAATAATAAAATCAAAGAATACTTTCTAAATGGAACAAATATTTATAAAATATTTTATTACTCAATTAAAAATCGAGTTTTAGCGAGTGAGAATGTCTTAACATGTAAATTTAGGAAGGGGCTAAAGTTCCACAAGCGGGACGTCCTGCCATGTACGAAGTTGACGTCAGTTTTTCGTACATTTAACGTAAGCACCGACCTTAATTTATTACTTATCTCGTATACTTTTCGTACATTTGTATGGTTTTGTACGCAAAATCTTGTGATATGTATATTTTTTGACAATGTAAATATTTCGTACATATGTAGAATAAATGTACGAGTAAGTTACATTTGTACATTTTTTGTACATTACTATGAATTTGTAAGCTAATTCTTGTACACATGTATGAAATATATGAGTAATACCCTTTTTGACATTGAACATTAAACGTACATGTGTACAAGTATTGTACGAATAATGTACACGTACACTTGTCGTACATTATTATGGAGTTGAGGGGAAGTTCTTGTACATATGTACGAACCTAAGAGGAGGTGTGCATGTTTTTCCATTGTACATTATTCGTGCATATGTAAAATGCGTGTACGAATAATTTCACATACATTTGTCGTAAGGTTAAACAAGAATGCTGCAGATAGCAGACAAGAAGGAACAGGAAGCAGTAATGTCAAAGCAAGATAAATGAGATACATAATAGTAAAGGCTAAGAAGTTGATGTATAGTCTGGCTTTAAAACTTATTAATGTAAGTCCCATGAGGATGATATGGTAAAATAGTTTTATAAATCAGTTGGTGGAGTGGAATAATAGAATAATCGTCTTGCTCATTTTCTTCTTCTCAAGTTTCTGTAGTCTTCTTTGATCTTCACAAAATGGCATGGTATCAGAGTGCTCGTACATCGTTGTAGTCGCCGGAGATCGAGGATTATCGCCATCAGTGGAGACTGGAAGGGCAGAGGCGAATAGACGAAGTTTGTTAGCAGTGATGAACCAGAACATAGGAATATGGACTATGGAGGATTCAACTTCCCCATTCTTCCTGCAGCAGACGAACAGCCTTAATGCAGTATCGATCACTTCGCCTTTGAATGGTATGAATTACTATACTTGGTGTAGGTCTTTTGAAATGGCCTTGGTATTTCATAATAAGATTGGATTCATTGACAGAAGTATTCCTATCCCTGGCGAAGAGGATGAGTTGTATTCTGCATAGAAGAAGTGCAACACATTAGTGGTTACATGGTTGCTTAGATCAATGACTGAAGCAATCACCATGTGTTTTTCAAGAATTCGACTTTTGAAATTTGGAAAGTTATGAAAGGAAGGTATCCAGTGCCAGATAAAGCTAAAGTTAGCAAGTTGCAATATGCATTGATGACTCTAATGCAAGACAATAGGAGTGTTGATGAGTATTTAACTGAGTTGAACAGGATTTGGAAACAGTTGAAGCATGTTAGATCCTTGCCTCACTGCAAGTGTGGGAGATGTAATGATTCGTGCTTCAAAGTGTTTCTGGATAATTAATTGGAGGATTATGTGTATAGATTTCTTCATTGTTTAAATGAAGAATATGATGGGTTGAAGAGCATAATTCTAACTTTGAAGCCATTACTTACTTTAGATAAAGTATACAACATGGTTATTCAAGAAGACTAATATAGAAATGGCAAGGAAGTGAGGACAGATAGATCTGGGATTAAGTCAGAATCTATGGCTTTCTTAGCACCGGCTGCATCAACTTTTGAAGCTAGAACAAAAATGTAGAAGAAAGGGGATATTTTATGTGGAAAAAGGGGACATACTAGGGATAAGTGCATTGGTTATCCTAGTAATGCAACAACTACAAGTTTCAAAAGAAACAGAGGATCCAATTTTGGACAAGCAAAAGCTATGGCTGCTATTGTTGAAGGAGAAGGCATAAGCAGCTCAGCAGGTTCAGAACTTAATGAAGTAAATGATCAGATACAAAAGCTTATGCTTTACTTAGTGTTCGTTAAGGACAGACCGAACATGCTGCATTACCTTCTTCATCTACTCCTGTTAATGAGTGTTTAAATGCTTTCTCTAACACAACAGGTATTTGTTGTGTTAATTCTGAAATGAATCTTTCAAATCATTGGGTCATAGATGCGGGTGCAACAAATCATATTGTTAGCACTGTGAATTTGCTTAATAAATTATCTCATGTAGATCACCTGTCTGTTTTCTTACTCAATGGTCATAAAGTTTATGTTACTCACATAGGTGAAGTAATAATTCATGAGGACCTGGTTCTTAAAAACGTTTTGTTCATTCCTTCGTTCCATATAAACCTGATTTCTGTCAGCTAGCTTATGAAAACATGTTTATATTTAGTTTTATTTCTTAAAGATTCTTGTAACATATAGGTCCTCTCATCATGGACGATAATTGATCTTGCTAAGGAAAGGGCGTATTTGTATGTTCTACAAGAAAAACAAGAAGAAGCTCTAGTTAAATTAATTGGAAATAAAGTGTATGTTAATACTGTTATGTCTGAATATGGTGTGTAGCATCATAGATTAGGGCATCCTTCTATAAAAAAGTTTAGACACATTAAAGCTTGTAAACATATGTGCACAACATGTAATGATGAGATATGCTCAATTTGTCACTATGCTAAACAGAAAAGATTGAGTTTTCCTGCGCATCAACAGAATACAAAGAGAGCTTTTGAATTGATTCATTGTGATATATGGGGTCCAACTTTACAATCTATTGAGGGGCATCAATATTTCTTTACCATAGTTGATGACTTTAGCATATTTACATGGGTTTGTCTTTTAAAAGGGAAATATGAAATTCCTTGCATTGTGAAGCATTTCTATAAACTTGTTGAAACACAATTTGACACTTTTGTTAAGAAAATCAGGTCAGATAATGGAAATGAATTCAAGATGCTGGATTTCTTCAAAGAAAAAGGTATTATACATCATACTTGCTGTGTAGAAACGCCTCAATAAAATGGAGTTGTTAAAAGAACGCATCGACACATCTTAAATGTGGCAAGAACACTTTTATTCCAATCGTATTTTCCTTTGCATTTCTGGAATCATGCAGTATTGACATCAATTCATATTATAAATAGGTTGCCCACATATATTTTGAAACACAAAACACCAGATGAGCTGATTTTTCATCAAGAGCCTGATTACAAAACATCTTAAAGTGTTTGGTTGTTTGTGTTTTGCATCCACTCTGCATCATAGTCGCATTAAATTTGATGGTAGAGCAACAAAGTGTGTGTTTCTTGGATATCAAATAGGATCAAGGGTTACAAAGCTTGTGATATTGCAACCAATAGAATTTTTGCTTCAAGAGATGTTCAATTTTATGAACATAAATTTCCTTTTCAAAATGACAATGTTGAGACTAGGCAGGATGTTCAGCAGTCATTTCTTCCTAGTTTTCATTTAGATTCATCTGCTCAGAATATTCGTGTTGCACATCAGCACACATCTTCATCAAATCATAATTCTAAGTGTCAGCATAAAAATATTGCACCCAGGCACATGAGAACATAGCTTTATCAAATCATAATTTTGAGTATCAGCATTCAGATATTTCATGTTGTGAGTCAATCATTAGGAAAAGTAATAGGCAGAAGCGACTTCCCACTTACTTGCAGGACAATCATCTTGCATTGTCCTTTTCCTTCGACAGACCAATCAACATTCCACGATCAAGTGATCTTCCTAAACATCCAATTCAAAATTCATTATCTTATTCTAATCTTTTTTCATCATATAGAGTTTTTTCTATTAATATCATGTTGCATCCCTACCCTACTTGTTACTCAGAAGATGTCCGACATGAATACTGGTGTAAAGCTATTGAAGCTGAATTGAATGCTCTGTATGAGAATAAGACCTAACTTTGACTGAGTTTCCAGAAGGGAAAGTGTCTATTGGGTGTAAATGGTCGTTTAAGACCAAATTCAATGCTGATGGAACAATTAATAAGTATAAGGCGAGATTGGTGGCAAAAGGGTATATACAACGAGAAGGAGTTGATTATAATGAGACATTCAGCCATATGGCGAAGCATACAACGGTTAGAGTGTTTCTGACCCTTGCTGCTATGAATCACTGACACCTCTTGTCATATGGATATAATAAATAATACCTTTTTAAATGATGATTTGGATGAAGAAGTTTATATGGTGATTCCAGAAGGTTTGGAGAGAAAGGTAGTATGTAAACTACAAAATTCGGTTTATGGGCTTAAACAAGCTTCAAGACAGTTGAACTCCAAGTTTGTTACACCATTGACTGAATATGGATTTAATCAGTCTGTGTCAGATTAGTCCTTGTTTACTAAAGGTGTTGGAGATGAGTTTATAGCATTGCTAATGTGTGTTGATTACATAGCGATTGATGGGCCTACTATGGAGGTAATACAGAAGTTCAAGACATATTTGGCCAATGTTTTCAAGTAAAAAATCTAGGAAAGCTAACATTTTTCTTAGGATTGGAAATTGCTTGTTCTGCAACTGGAATAGTTTTGTCGTAGAGAAAATATGCAATGGAGTTGTTGCAAGAGCATAACATGTTAGCTGTGAAGCCAACAATCTTTCATATTATGCCTAATCATAAGATGTCTGAGGAAGATGGAAGAAAATTGGATGATCCTACTGAGTATAGGCAGTTGGTTGGCAAGTTAATGTATCTTACATTGACTAGGCCAGATATAGCTTACTCAATGCAGAAATTGACATAGTTTATGTCACAGCCTTCTGATGTTCATCTAAAAGCAGCTTGCAAGTGCTGAAATTTATTAAAGTTGCACCTGGGCTAGGAATAATGTTCGATGTAAAAGCTGTAGACAAATTGAAAATATACACATATAATGACTGGGGTAGTTATCCCGAGGAAATCACTTTCTGGATATTGTGTTTATTTGGGAGATACTATGATAAGCTGGTAAACAAAGAAACAACCGACTATTGCTTGAAGTTCTGCAGATGCAGAATATAGATAACTTGGAGCAACAACATATGAGATAGTATGGCTTGTCTCTTTGCTGAAAGAGTTTGGGCTAGAAGTTAAAAGTCTAGTAGAGATGTTATGTTACAATCAATCTGTAATATATATAGCAAAAAACCTAATTTTTCATGAAAGAACAAAACACATCTAGATGGACTGCCATTTTGCACGTGAGAAGTTGCAGTAATGACTGATTCAAGTTAAACACATTGGTTCGAAGATGCAGTTAGCAAATTTCTTCACAAAAGGGTTTTCTAGGATTTATGTGGTTGAGGTCCAAGATGAGCATAAAGGACATATATGCTCATCTTGAGGGGGAATGTGAAACATGAATACTGCAAATAGCAGACAAGAAGGATGAGACAACATTAATGTAAAAGCAAGATAAATGAGATGCATAGTAGTAAAGACTAAGAAGTTGATGTATAGTCTGGGCTTTAAAACTTATTAATGTAAGGCCCATGATCGTATGGTGAAATAGTTGTATAAATCAGTTGATGGAGTGGAAAAACAGAATAACTGTCTTGCTCATTTTCTTCTTCTCAAGTTTCTGTAGTCTTCCTTGATCTCCACACGATGTCACGTACATCACGTTGTAGTTGAAGGAAATTTCTTGTACATATGTACGGAATTTGTATGAATATAAGAGAAAATGTACATGTTTTGTCATTGTACAATATTTTTACATATATACAATACACGTATGAATAATGTATATGTAATGATTCATACATTACTATGTGATTGCATTAAAATTTCGGTACATTTGTAAGAAATAATAGAAGGTGCACATTTCTTTTTACATTGTACATTTTTCGTACATATGTATCAGTACGAATAATGCACGAATGTATATTGTTCTTACATTACTAGGCTTTTTCGGAAAATTCTTGTACATTTATATGAAATATATACAAAATTAGAGGGGAAGTACATATTTTGACCGTGTACATTTTTTCGTACAATTATACAAATTATGTACTAATTACGTACGAATGTACATTATTTGTATATTACTATGGGTCTAAAGGGAAATTCCTGTACATATGTGCAAAATATGTAAGAAATAAGAGGAGACATACATGTTTCGTACATATATGTAGTTTATGTACGAAATATGTACGATTCGTTGGCTCGGAACTCGGGCCAAAATCCGAACCGAAAAGCATACACAATTACCGTATTACCCCGTACCCCCTATGTTGTACGATTCAGAGGGTGGAGGGGGTAAGATGACAATTGCCTAAGATTTGGAGTACGACCTGACTCCGATTGTAACAATCGTATATTGTTCGTACATTACTTGTACACATGTACGAAATATGTGCATTGTCAAAACATGTACATCTCCCCTAAATTCGCACATATTTCATATATATGTCCAATAATTTTCTGACAAATCAAAACAAATGTACGAGAAGTGTACAATCATGCATTCTTCGTTCATTACATATAGAGATGTACGAAATATGTACAATGTCAAAACATATACATCTCCTCTAATTTTTTGTACAAAATCATACAAATGTATGAAAAATGTACGAGATATAGGTTAGTGCTTACATTAAATGTATGAAAGCCGCATCAACTTTTGTATATGTGTACGAATAACTGACGTCAGCTTCGTACATGGCGGGACGTCTCGAGGACGTTACCCACGTCCATAAATTTAGGTATTAGGTCAAGTTCGAGTCGGTTCAGGGTATAGAACTTGTAATATCGCGGATTAATATAAATTTAGACCCCCAAACTTACCGTATCTTTCTAATAACTACTATAGTATTAGTTTCATAGGTTCCCGACCCGATGCTCATCCATAATTCACCTCATATTTTTTAAAGTATAAGATTATCAAAATTTTTATTTTTATATTGAAGCGACTAGATTATCGGGTTCCAACTTCAATTTATGCTGGAAAATCGATTCGATTCGAAGATAGAATAATTAAATAGAAACCAAAAATTTTTCACGACGCATTTGAGAAAGTTTTGCATGATTTCGTTTGCATTGCTTGAATGGGAAATTTGTGCTCCGAAATTTATGAATAATAATTTTTAATACACTTAACTAACATATAAATCACAGAGATATATAACTAAAATTTCACAACCATATACAAAAAGGTATAGTTTGACCAAAATAACTAATTATCACCCGGTTGGGGCGTCTCTTGGTCAATTTGTCAAAGAAAGAAAATTAGTGGCTTTTCGGATAAGTGTAATATTACTTCTAGAATGTTGATAATCTATCTGTCTGGTTGATTTAAACTTTGAAATAAATCTGAAGTGTCATGAAATTTTGGGATAAGGTAAAAAAAAAAATCATAAGATGGGAAAATTAAATCTTAAAAATTTGGAATATTTAAAAATGATGGGAGTTCAAAAGACAGTCTATTGTAATTTAATTTAATTCAAAGCTTTTCAATCACTCCCTGTTTGAGGATGTGATTGGTTCCAACTATCTTTAAATTCCGTCGCTTTCATCTTGCTAAACCTAAACGCAAAGCCAAGATGTCGGGAATAAAAATGGATAGACAAGAAAGTTGGTGGGAGGGGGTCCAATTACTCAGATACGAAGAGAGAGAGAGAGGGGGGCGGGGGGGGGGGGGGGGGTCCTCACACTCAGATCAGATCTAGCATTTAGCATCACAATTTCCGTGTCTTTTTTTTTAATTTTAAAATTGATTAAGAAATCGTGGCTACCTTTCTGTCGTTTCCACCGACTCCCACAATTATTGGCCTCACATTCTCAACCCCAAAACTCACCCATTATCAAAATACTAAACCGTCTGCGTTCAAAAATGAATATATCAAGTAATGTTATTAATGTATCCGTAAAGAATAATTAATATAATTTAAATTATATTAAATAATTTAATATTTAATATATTTCATAAATTATTTTTTTATAGTTAATATAACTTATAAAGTGTTGTTTTTCTCATTTTAAATATATTAAAATTATAAAATTATATATTTAAATTATCAGTACCCGATAATAAAATCCAAAAAAATTACGAATTTAGTGAGAGTAAACTTGCGTGTTCGGTAGTTTAAAAACTTACCTTTTCTATTCTATCGTAAAAAAAAACTTTCCTTTCTGACCGTAAATTAATATTTTAAATTTTTTATAGCAAAATAATGACCGCATAAAACATGTTGCGATGTTGACGTGAAATACAGGTTCAAGAACATGAAATGTGGTCGCTAAGAAAATTAAATAGTAATAACAAGAAATGAAGCAAAGCAATGACTTAGTTTCACTAAATTCAAAGTACATTTTACAAGAGTTTACAACCATATGCCCGTCCATGGGGTGAAAATGATTGTTTATGCTATTATGACAATTACTAAACCTAAGATAAAAAACATGTTGATGTTGGATGGAATTCCTTTCATATCCCCAAATATGTGCTGAAATTGAGACGAAACCGTTTGTTACCATGTGCTGAAATTAAGCTCTAACCACCTTATTCACTTGCCACCGTCATTATTCGAAATTAACCGAAATTAACCGTCGTTGTCCCTTGACTTGGTCGATATATTGAAGTCTGTCGTCGATTCCAGGTGCTTGTGTTAGGGTTGTCGATACCCTAATTCTATCAATGACCTCAAAGGCTTCTTCTTGAGACATCTTTTTGAACGCAACAAACTTCATGAGCCTTTGGTTCATGAGCCTGTAATTTGTTCGCTATGTAAACAATGACAAAATATCGATTTGTGTCCTTAATTTCTAGTCGATTTAGAGTTTTTCTTTCACAATTTGAGGCCACAAATCGATATCTTGTTATCCATGTCAAATATATGTTAAAGTGAAATAAGCCACATCGAGCACTTCGTTACGACGAATAAACATTTAACTTATAACGTTACAATTAAGCCATAAAAAAATTTAAAATATCAAACACAAAAACAAGTCTTTAAAAATCATGCCAGAGAAAAGGCCGGTTAAAAATTTACCGTACAAATCAATATCTTGCCCTTTTTACTCGTAAAAGGTTATACCTACGTCGAATAAAAATGACGAGAATTTTTTACTGGCGGAAATTTCGATTTGTTCGGATTACAAGTATAACTAATCTGGTTTATTTAGGTAATAAGGTTTTTGAGGTTTGTCGATAATTTTTTTATATTTATTTAAAAATTTTAAGTATAAAAGAACCAAAGAATATTGCCAAAAAATTTACTATCTTTATGGAAATACTTTACAAATAATTAGTAAATTATAAATAATTTGTTCTTTCACGAAATGACAAAACAAGAAAATCATAAGCTTAACATATATCTTACAAGAAAATTTGTATAGTAATTATTACTCTAACTTTACAAATTGTTTGTTCATCTTTAAAATGTACTCGTTAGAAGACAAAAATTGCTTTACAGTTTTTTTATTTACATAATTTAAGTCACACTTCCTGAGAACAATTAAAAAAAGAACCGATAGTATTACAAATATTTAATAAGCGTCCGTTGGTGTCGTTCTCCATATTCTCTATGACACAGATCCCGCCTTTCTAATTTTCATACATTTAATTAAAATTAAAATTAAATGCAAGTATACATTAATAATTTTACATTAATTTTATATGAGCAGTAAGATGAATAATGATTTTTCAGTGAAATATATTAAGGAATTGACAAAAAATAGAGTTTAGCAAATTTTAAAGAACAAATTAAATGTTAAAAATAAAATATTATATTATCGTTAGGATTATCGACATGATTTGTTTCGGAATCGTAGAGTACAAAATTCCATGCCCTTGTTGCGCCATGCGATTATGCTTCCATCTAATTCCAAGAAAGTATAACAAATATTGTAAGAAAAGGTTAAGAAACATAGTAAGTTGTTGTTATAGGGAGTATAACTGAAGGACACCTGTTGCCCTTTCTTCTTGACAAAGTATTACATGTTTTACACGTGGTGGTGGTGGTGTTGGTGTTGGTGTTGGTGGATGACCCACGCCTCAACTCACCTGATTGTTTTAATTAAGGCCAACATCACATTATATATATGAAAACTGAATAAAAAGAAATAAAAAAATATGAAAATAAACAATCTTAGTTTTGCCGGCACCCACCAACCCACCCACTAAGACATTGTCTAATGACTTACGGAATCAAAAGATTAGTAGGGGATTCCCTCTACTAAACTCTACTCAAAAATGTTATTCAAAGTCTACTTGAAACAAAGAATAAGAAATTAAATTACAATCTTTTTTCTTTTTTCTTTTTTCATGGTTTAATCGAGTGCTCTTGTGAATATAAAAGAGGTAAATCTTTGAAGGAAATTAAAGAGTTCGTGTGGGCTTACGCTCAAATAATTAATTCTTGACCTATGCGCTCAAATACTATAACGATTTAAGAGCTTAACCCCATATGTCAAGAATTAATTAATTGCGTAAACATTTTGTCCTTTTGTAATGATTGGACTATAGCCAAATATTTGGCAATATTTGATGATGGTCTCGATTCCTTGATGATGTACAAGAAATCCCAAGAATTTCCCAGATCGTACTTCAAAAGCACATTCAGATTATTCTTTCACATTTTAAATGGAAAATGTTTCATTGGGAACAAACGGAAGTCAAAATAAATGAAAAGGGTGGTTGGTAAAATTATTATTCTTTTGAGTTAGGGAAGAAGACATGACTTTGGAACGGTTCGCTTTTGTTGGTGGAGAGACTCACATCCACCTTAACAATGACTATAAACAAATGTTACTGGGTGAAATTTGGCTTAGCGTGTGGTCATTGCCGGATGAAGGAGTCGGGTAAAAAGCGATTGTAAGCTTGATGGGGTCGTAAAACACGTCTACGTTTGAAGTTTTCAATCTATAAATTATATATTAAAAATACATCTTTCTAAATTTTGTCTTTGTGTTTGTTGGGGTTGGTGAGATTTTTGTGGAGTTGGGGGGTGGAGTTAGGAAATGAGGTTTTCCTCCTTCACGAGTCTTTGACTAGTCCCGAAGCAAATTGATTGTTCATCAGAAGCCTCTTTTTATTTTTTCTTTTCTTTCGCTTGACTTTAGCTTCCGCGAGGCAGTTTTCTTTTAAAATATTCATACATAGTTTTAAAGTAAACTAGACATTCTTATTAACTAATACTCTTGTTTGATTTTTAAAAATCCTTAGTCTTAATTTAATAATCACTTTTACCTCATCAATAACGCTTGTTTATTGTGGGATCCGATCGAAAGAAACGAACAACGAAGTTCAATGCCGATTTTTCTTGCCTTCCTTCCCTACTCTTTTGTTTTTTGTAAAACGCTTGTTTGTTGTTGTTGTGATTTTATCCTCATTTTATTCACAGGTCGCATAAGAAAAAGTTTAAACTATTTATGTAATAATTATTAGTTCCCCAAACTCACTGCACATAAACGGACAGTAACTAAACCGACCAGCTAATTAATGAAACCTGCAATGAAAGATAGATAATACACACGACTCGGGACTTTCCATCACCCACGTTTCTTTAACTAAATCGCGCTTGGATCATCGTTTGTCTAACAAAGAAAAGCCAACAACGAAGCTAGAACTAAAACGTAAACCTGTTGTCGTGACAAGGAAACATTATTAGTCCTCATCAACACGATTTATTACCCTTGTTTCACTCGTCCCTCCTTCTTTACCTCCATCCATCCATCCATCCAATTAAGTCATCAACGACCCCTCGAAACTTTTTATTACACAAACCCATCTCTGTCTGAATCAAATACCAATGAGTATGGGTTGGCCCAACTATTTAGTATGAATTGGGTTTTCTTTCCACAAAGCGGAAGAGTCAAAAGGCCCACAGTGAGTGACCGTCAGCGATTTTGACCCTATGCAGGGCGGCGATTGGGTTCTTCACAATGTAAGCTGCCCCATGTTTCTGTCACTGGCAAGAATCCCACCTATACCCGGCCTCCTCTGTTCCTGTCCCTCGTACTGGTTCCCCCTATATCCTGAGCTCGCCTCCTCGTTGTCTTCTGTTGCTCCCGGCCTCTGTCAGGAACTGTTCCCAGAACAGGTCGTTCACTCTCGCGGTTCCCCCAGCAGGCCCTGTGGTCTTCCTCTGTGGCTATGGAAATGATGAAGTCGCATGCTTCTCTGCTTGCGTCCTGTTTCCAAGGACAACAAAATCTGATTCTCTAATGCTCGAGTCTGGTTGCATCCCTGGCAGCTTGCCGATCTCTGAACCGTTGCGTGCAGGCTCTTGTTGACTCGCAGTGAAGATGAAGCCAGGCTCAAGTTTAGCTGGCACGAGACATGACTGTCACCATCCATGCTGTAAACCAAGCTAGGCTGCACGGTAAACGCAATCTGGGACTGCCCTCCACTGAAGATCTTGGCTTCAAAGATGGACTGATTCTAAAGGCGAACGATGTACCCGTGTTCTGATAATTCCTGGTAGCCTCTGTATTGTTCATCTTCCTCCTTCCAATTTCTGGTGTGTGGCGAATGCTCCAGGATCATCCATCCTCGGGTGCTATCCGGCAGGGTACTTCCTCCAGCATTGTCATTCGAACTGCTGAGTAGCTACGGTGATTACGACATTCATGACAGATACGAGCAGGCGAGAGCTCTAGTCACAGCTTGTTTGCGAAATCTTGTGTGTAAACAATTTCCCGAACTCTGGGCCTATGAACTACAGAGTATTGTCCCTACCTCCACTATGCCATCCCTCCTTACCACTGGCTGTGGACTGTATCAAGCAGAAGGCAATCTCCTGTTTTTTGTTATATCACCTGTGATAAATCCAGATACTCCAAATCTTTTCGACCAAGATGCCTCTACAAAGAGAAGGGTTGCACTAGAGTAATTTTTCTAAGAGAGTAAGCCAGAATTATCCTTGATCGCTGCATCCATGTCTGCCCAACATTGGCCTGAAGTAGCTCTTCCATTCCATATGTGACTCGTCCAATGGGTCCCTGCTGTTTCTTAAGTTTGTAGAGCTTTGTGCCTCAAGAGTGGCCTTTTCGCTGGTTGTATGCCCTATCCCATTTCTGTTCTTCGTTGCATGCATCCCTTTCATTGATCCCTCTGTTTCTGCAGTAGGATAACAAAGGCTAATGAAAAAAAAAAAATTGGCTTCCTCCGGCGTAATGTTTCTTTGTGAGCAGGGTTCATTTTTGGCCTTTTCACAAAGTCTTTCATTGGTAAAACTCCCCACTCTCAGGATCCTTATTCCGGAAACCCTTGCATCCATGACATGGAAAGAGGCTCTAGGCCAACAGAGGATAATCAAACAATAAATAGTTGCAGTAAGTAAAACTTGGCCTCTAGGTTTTGTGCACAAGTAAAAAAAGTTCCATTCAACAAAGGAGCATAACCAATACAAGGACACAAGACCAGCAGATAAAGTAAGGCCGTGAAGAACATATTAGAAGCCCAGCTAATAATTTGGAGTTTGAAAAATCCCAACGCTCTATGCCAAGAATCTTCAAATAAACAAAGATATGCCGAGTTACAATGCGCATCAGTTAGAGGCATATAGTATGGCATAAATAGGAGTTGTTAATATACTCACACTGTCCCCCACTGAGAAATTCATGTGGAAACGGTAAGGTAAAACACGATCCTTAGATAATGTTTTCGCATAAGTATTTTTTTCCATAACAAGTAGTAGCCATAAAATGTGGCCTTTCACATATTATTAATAAATATAATAGATGGATATCTCTTTTGTGTGCTGTTGTGTCATCGATCATGGTCATGAAATAGATATGATTTATGTCAACCACACGAACAAGTGTATATCAACCCACGTTAGAGTAATCGAAGAGCTAAAATTCATTTAGGTGGGGAACACTATAGACCCATAAAAATAACTACATTTTGAATAAGTACCGTTGAAGGTAAATCTCATGCCTTGAATAAAATGTGTTACAACAGAGAGCAGCCCATAGAGAGATAACACAAATACAGCTAAAAAACTAACATTCCTGACAGAACTCACTTGGTTAATGCAATACCTTTGTATAGGGTGGAGTCCCACATATGAAAACTTGCTCTGGAAAATATTTTGCATAAAGTTATGTTTTGCCACTTGATCAACATGCAATCAGGTTAGTCCCCTCGATCCAAAAGTACCGAAGAAATTGAGTAAGGTGTTCCAGTATACCCCTACAGGCAGCCTCTTGTGGAAGTGGAGTTGGTTTATCCATGAATACAAAGAAAAAACATGTAACAGAGCGCGGCAACCTGGGAATGGAGAAAAGGAACAACCACAGCTAACGAAATAATAGGTCACAAGTAATCCCTGATCCCTGACTTTGAAGAGACAGCTAAACATTCCAAAATCCCAAAAAAGAATGGGAAAGCACTTGGAGGTACAACGCCTTCCGTAAATCCACTTCTAGTAGAAAAATTCCATCCACCGTAACCCTCAGATGTAACCCCAGATACACGATGCATTTCAGTTTCTTGGTTGTGCAAAAATCAGCCACTCCACAGAGCCCTCATAAAATCTGATAAGCAAATATATGTCTTTTCCCGGCATTTTCTGGCTCCCATCCAAGATACTCCCAACCACTCTCCCATTTAACTACACAAAATTACCAGACCACGCCTATAGAAACCTCATGAAAGCTTGTTACAACTGGATTTTATGATCCTAATCCTCCTCTGTCCACTGTCAAAGCCGAAACACTATGACCAGGACAAGGTTTTCCACCTACCATACAGCGAAGCCACAGACCGCGATGGAATATTAACCAACAAAAAAGAGAAATCCGCGGGCTCCATCATTATCACTACGAGATAGAAAGAACGGAGAATAATCGAAAACCCTACCACTAAACAAAACGTAGCCGTCGCAATTGTGGAGTGAATGTGGTTGGGGGACTCACGTAGGTGTTGGAGCTGTGCGGGACGAAAGCTGGAGAAATTGCTGTGTCTTGAAATTAAGGTGTGGGTAGGAGTGACGTCGGGATAACTCCGGGTGTTTTCCAGACGACTAAGCTGCCGTCCGGGCCTGGGCACCAGGAAACAACGTCGTTGGTGGCAGGGTCCGTCGTGACCATTTCGTAAGTCCTTCATAGGAATAGGCGCCGGAACCTCCTCCACCCCCCCACCTACCGTTTCGTATAGCGACTTGTTGCCTGGGATCATAGAAGGGTATAGCTAGAGGGGAGTGCCTACCATTTGGGGAAGGTGAGGAAGCACTGGGATCGCTTGACAACGGTGGTGTGGGGTAATGGATTTCTCTGGTTGACTTGGGGGGCGTGGATTTTGATTTTGATTTTGTTAGAAATTTTGGTAATTGATTGGTGCCGTACGGATTCGAGATAGGGATATAGACTATTGCAACACTTAGGAAATATATCCGTAACATACGAAAATTAGTTTTCTATAAAAGCATTATCAAGAATGTGGGGACACGTGAAAACAGAGAATTAAACTGATAACAACACATTTAAGAACAAATGAAGTAACATCGTTTGCAGCGTTGAAATGGAACACCGAAAAACTAAGATACGGGACAAAATAATCAATGAATGGAGGTATCAACCTGTTAGTCTTGTGATGCACGAAATGTGCCAAGACAACTTTATAATATATGTGAATACGTAGTTAATAAAGGCAAGTATTTACTGTTTATTAATTACATTTTCTGCTCGTAATTAACTTTAACGGTAAAGTCCCCATAGGTTGATTATTTATCCAATCTAAAATTGTCCCTTGATCGGATCAGATGTTTAGATGTGGACATAAACATCTAGATCAACGCCACGTATAACTTAGGTCGAGTTAGACCAAGGGAAGCATGATCAATTTATACTCGGGGGTGCCAAAGTTGTAGAGTAACACTGGACACAACCCTTTTATGGAGAATACCACATAAAAAGCGTCATTGGTCACTTCTCTTGTTGAACGAGTGTAACTGATCTCCTGACTTGAGAACCTCCAATTATTCTATGCCGTGGAGTTGTTCACTTAGAATGCCGTTAAAAGCAGTCTTTAATCCGGATTGTGAATAATACGGTTATTGGGTGTGCAGTCGAAGTGTAGAGAGGATCGTGTTGAGTCAATATATGTTTCATCGCTCCTCCGTTGGATTAGAGAGTTGACATCCTGGCCTCTTGATTGAGATATTAGTGATTTAAAACACACACGCGTGGAGGAATGTTTATCATTCAAGTTAAGATCTATTATATCTCAGAAATCAAGTAAAACGATTAATTTCAGTGATGAACACATAATGCACTGAATTAATCGGGTATGTCGGGTGAAATGAAGAGATTAAATTACACAGTAATCGGTTCAATGCGGTTTTCGGTTCATGACCAATATTCCTACTTACGTTGGATGACTGAAAACTGTTGCTCGAGACGGTTACCTCAGTCCTATGTAATGATAATATAATGCCTTCGTATATAGAAACCTAGAGGGTCGCACGCAAAAGCACTAAAACACGGACATAGTTATTTAAGTTCATAATGGATAGTAGAATTATAAATTTTCAGAATTAGAATTTGTTGGCCTACACAAATTTATATTCTGAAATATCGGAAGTAATAAATCCTAGTGTTGGATTTGAGTTGATCAAATATGTCTAAGTTTGTAGGCTATAATAATATACTTAATTATAATTATATTATTTATATTATATAATTATATTATCAGTTTTACAAGTTACGTGGCTAAACCTATTTGGCTACTTCAAACCTAAATTTAGCATTGCTACGTGGGTAAGCTAACTTTAGTACGTGCAATTTGGAGATTAAAAGAAATTTAAATTTAATGTAACAGATTTGACAAAGGCGGTTATGAAAAACTCAACAATATAAAGTTTGTCCCGTGATATGAATTGTGGGATTGAGAAACTAAGAGAGCCACAGAAAGTGAAATCATAGGTCCAGGTCTTCCGAAAGAATACACCAGAAAGTAATTCCGAGGGCTAGCACTCACGTAGCGAATTCAGAGTGTTCGAGTTTCGTGTGCGTGGATACTTCTAGAGGATTCATGTTTGGGACTCTTGGAAGTTCGCCTTTCCGCAACAACGAGGTATGTTTTATTTAACGATACTATTCGATTTAATACGTATCACATAGAACCTGGACTGTGTTTCGAACAGTATTTTTCGAAACGAGCTTCCGCTGCGCCCGAGGAAAACCCACCAGTGGTAATCCGAGCTTATTTGTGATCGTATCGTAAAAATCTGTATAATTTATTTTAACAAAAAATTTAATAGAATGATAATGATATACCTTGCTGTGCCCACAAAATTATTGTAAAGAAACCAAGTAAGTACGGTATTGAGTTTGCTTGCTGGAATTAAAAGACAATAATTAGTTAAAACTTTTATCAAAAGACAAATTTGGCAGAAAGTGAAAGGCTATTTAGGACTTGATGTACGAATCTTATCATTAAAATTGATTAAGATTACTATTGAGATAAAGTTTCCTAAGTTTAAATATAATTGTATGAGAAATTTAATGGCCTACGATTATGAGAACTATAAGGGAACTTTAATTCGGCCGAAGTCTTGAATTAAAAGAAGAAGGCCAAGAAAGGTAAATGGTTTGGCCCAACATTATATGGCTTGTAATATTAAAACATATTGGGCTATAAGAAGGGCTTGAAATTAAAATAACTAAGCCCATTAATATATAAGTGAGACAATTAATTAAAATTCCCTGAATATTAAGTCTAAGTTTTATTTGCCCTCCATCAATGATAATGAAAATAGTCGACGTACTTCGTAAGTCGGTACAGCTCAGCTGTGGGCTTGTGTTAGTATAGTTGTAGTTTTTCATAATTTATTGATGGGTCGACTTAACTCAGATTAATTGATTTGTTAGCTCAGCTAAGGTCAATTGATTTGATGGGCAAGGGGTTTAAGAAAATATTGACCCAAGTTAAGAATACCGATGGTTACATGGATTTGTGACTGGCAAGTAGTATCTACTTAATAACTATGGTGTGTAGGTACAGCTCAGTTGTGTGCATACTATAGGATTTAAGTATTCGGTCCCGCTAGGAATTATTACCAACTAATTCTCGAGTTTAATAGTGGGGGCTATTAGGTTTGAATAAAATAGTGGGAGTTTATAAAAGTCCTTTATATGATTATTCACAAATAATAATGATTTAAAATTTTATTTGCTGTAGATGTCGACAAACCTATCGCTGCGAAGTATTTTGGAGAAAGAAAATATCCTCCAAGGACCAAACTACCTGGACTGGTATCGGAAGCTCAAGATTGTACTGAAACAAGAGAGAAAGTTTCATTACTAGATTCTGAGCCACCAGCTGTGCCCACAGCAGACACTTCTGAAACAAATCGGATCATCTATGATCAATATGTGGAAGATGCTATTGACGTCCAATGTCTCATGTTATCTGCGATGTCTCCAGAGTTGAAGAAGCAGCATGAGAATATGAGCGCTAGGGATATCGATATCCATTTGCGCGAGCTCTTCCAAGAAAGTGCACGGACTGAGAGATTTGAAATCTCTCGAGCGTTTTTCGGGATGAAATTGCAGGAAGGGAACCCTGTCGGGCCTCATGTACTCAAGATGATAGGGTACATAGAGAAGCTCGCAAGTTTGGGCTCCAAGATGGATACTCATTTGGCTGTTGATGCCATTTTGTGTTCCCTGCCTCAATCGTTCGCTCCGTTCGTGATGAACTTTAATATGAACAACATGGAGAAGAGTCTTGCCGATCTGTTGACCATGCTCAAGACAGCAGAGAAAGACATGAAACAGAAGACTGTTTCAAATGCAATGTTGGTGAGAAATACCAACAAGAGAATGAGCAAGGGGAAGTTCAACCCCAAGGTCAAGAAATCAAAGATGTCTGCTTACCCGGGCCAAAAGCCCAAAGTGAAGAAAGGCCAACAGATTCCCCAATCTGATGAAAAGGAAGCTATATGCTTTCACTGTGGTAAGAAAGGCCACTGGAAGAAGAATTGCTACCTCTTTCAAAAGAAAAATACCAGTGGGACAGGTGCTTCAGGTATTTTTATGATTGAATGTAATTTTTCTGTTTCATCCTCATGGGTCCTAGATTCAGGATGTAGTTCTCATATCTGTGTGGACCTACAGGGACTAAATGAATGCAGACGGTTGTCCAAGGACGAGATGGACCTACGAGTGGCTAATGGAGCAAGAGTAGCTATATTAGCTGTAGGGACTTATAAAATAAGTTTGCCCAGTGGACTTGTTTTGAAACTAGAAAACTGTTGTTATGTTCCAAGTTTTTCTAAGAACATCATCTCGGTGTCCAGTTTAGA